>OU343225.1:229045823-229092294 GCA_910596185.1 Chrysanthemum makinoi | reverse complement strand
AACTAAAGATGTAACACCCTCAGTTTTTGAATAGCAGCGGAAGCTAATCGAGGATATTACTTATTCGCACAAAGTACACATTACAGAAAACGACTCTAAAATGAGACATTTTAAAATACATTATCATTCGAATTTATTCATAATATCATAGTAGAGGTCCCATAATGTAGATAATAAGTTTAAAAGTTTTTCGAATGATAATATGCATATTCTTCAAAATGCCCATTCCGTGTACCTTCATTCGTGTGTGCATAGACATATCTTACGGACTGAGATAAAACATGCTTGAAAAGTCAACACAATGGTTGAGTGAATTCATAGTTTTGAAAACAGAGGTGGACAATAGTTCGTAGTATAATTGCAATGTGTACAATTATCTTATTGATAGTTATTATTGCTCTAAGCTCATGGCACTCACATTTTGTTGTATATATATATCCATAGGACGTATATATATATATATATATATATATATATATATATATATATATATATATATATATATATATATATATATATATATATATATATATATATATATATATATATATATATATATATATATATATATATATATATATATATATATATAAGTAACTTGCCCCGGGTAGGTATTTTGCCCTATACCTAGATAATTCAAATAATGTGCGTTTGGTTACCGATCCGGTTAACACAAACGGGATTCGTCAATCCCGATAAGCCTATCCACAATATTTGCGCTCACTCCCAGTGATTAGTGGTCCATGATGTTGGGGACTTTTGGCATAAACAACTTAGGCATGCAATAATACAGTCAAGGCATTCAATTTGCAAGTAATTGTCTATAATAAAATATTTTAGCATGTATCTCCCCCAAGTAGTTTATAAAACAGTTAAACAAAAGTTGGGGCTATGAACTCACCGTGGATATCAGTAGATGTTTATAGCAACAATAGTGTATGTCGAGACAGCGATCTTTAGTGATTACCAACAAAAGTATAGTAATTATGTTTTAGTATAGTTTTCAATATAAGTGTACAAGTATATGTAACTTGTTGGATTATGATGTTGTACATGGGTATTAAGTTAAGGTATCCCTTAAGTGTTTGTTTGGCTTATAGCCTTTTTATAAATGACCTCGTACCACCGTTCGGGCTATCGAAATCAAGAGGCGTGTAGGCATACGAGGAGCCGGACACTTTAAATCGTATATCCACAACTCAATACGATACCCGAAGAGGCCTCTTTATGATAATGAAATTCCCTACTATTGTAGTACTTATCATTTATAAGTAAGTATTTGACAAGACAAATGTTGTATAACACATGTGTCGTGTTTCGTCAAAGACTATTTGTTGAACTTGTGCGATAGTGTTATGAGTTGTGTTTCGTGAAGTAGTTTAGCATAACATTTGTCATGTGTAAATGTTATTCACTCAATGAATGTTGTGATTACGGCGTGTCATATTATGATGTCGTGGAATATAAAGGTTCCAAAAAAATAGTTTTTAGATTAATATAAGTTCAAGGGTTTAAATAAGAGTTAAGACTTGTGAAAATGGTATTTATATAGTTTATATGTCATATATCTAGTTTTGTCAAAGTCGAGTAAACTTTCATCTAATGAACAAGTTTTTGAAACAATTTTCGGGTTAACAAACCAAACTAGCCGTGCGGCTAAGTTACGTTTAAACAATCTTGAAACAACAATCATGGTCATCTAATGTCTATTAAAATAGCTCAGAATCAGCAGCAAACCTTTGCTTTGTTTTGGCATCAAAGAATCAAAATACAACTAAGTTTCCTTAACCGTGGTTGTTTTCTAGTCAACAATTCGGTTTAGTTTTTTCCATTTTAGGATTTTTTGTTCACTTTCTGCTTATGTGGCCAAGTTTTGTAGAAAAATCATTCTGAGCAACTTTCGTGCTTTACACTTTTGCTGATTCGGACCAGAAAAGGGTCAAAATTCGTGTTTTTAAATCGTTTCAGAAGACTTTTGACTCAATATCAAATTGCATCTAGTCATCTTTTTTTAACCATAACTTTTTATCTATAAGTCCATTTCAAGTGATTCAAAGACTCAATTTCTAGTTTTTACTTCCTCTAACAACTTCTTAAACTTAATCAAGTCCAAAGTTTATGGTTTTATGTCAACACTCATGATAACTTACTAGTTTCTTACTAGTTGTCTTAATGAGTTTCTACACTAGTTTTTACCCATCAATTTTATGTACAACATCAAGCATGCCTTATTACATGTACTACTTATATCAAATTACATCAAATAATTATAAATATCAGAAAAGAAATTTAAAAAAACTTCTTACAAGACTTCGGTTGAGTAGTTACAAGAACAATCAAGCCTAAACCCTTTCAATCTTCAACTCTTGTCTTCAACCTCTTAACCCAAGCTTTACTAACCTTCTTACCCTTGTAATAAACCCTTTCATTCAGCCCTTTTTGCCTTGATTATCTTCTAATTCACCCTTGATATCAACAAAATAACCCTAGGATCATGTAGGAATCAACTCTACCTCCATCTTCTTAGTAATTTTTGAAGTACTAAAAAAAGTATGAATTGGTGTTTTGGGGTTGAAAGTGGACAGCAAGGAGAGGACCAAGAGAGGGTTTGTGTGTGATTTGCATGTAAAACGGGAAGATGTGAAGTGATAATGTTTAAGTGGGGGACAAGGTTGAGGGTGAGTAAGAGTTGGGGTGATGAAAGAAATCCATGTGGCTTGTGATGAGGAAATCAAACGCCACCTCTCTAATGAGGTGGTAGTTTGTGTTTTCAATGTGATAACTTTAGTTTTAAGGTATTGTTTGGTCCCGGTAATTACTAATGTTAAGCCCTTAAGTCACGAAATTTAAAACCGGTAACGTAAAATGTAATACTTCCAAAAATGTTAAAACTTATCAACATACTCCAACTAGGTATATTAAAAGTATGATAAGTCTAATAGGGTGTTTCTATGTTGTTAAAACCTAATAACGTAGGTTCGGGCACGCGTATTACGTAAAGGGTAAAATATTTACCTAAAATTGGCAAAGTGGCAATAATTCATATGAATTATGACTAGGGGTGAAACTAAAGTATTTTTGAACACATAGACTTTTCCTAGTCTTGTGTTAGTTGTGAGGACAATTCACACTATTTAATTTTTTAGATTACTTATATAAATAATTAAAAGTAATTTCTATAACGTAAAATAGTAAAATATAGACCTGAAATATGCGAGGTGCTACAAACATTTCGATTACGGAAATCATGTCCTCATGATTTAATTTGATGTACCCGAGAAGAGATGCGGATATTTCTGTCGCATTTGATCCTCTCTTTCCCAAGTGTATTCAGGCCCTAGGCGAGAATTCCAACACACTTTGACGATGGGTATTCGACTTTGTTTCAACTATTTGACCTAACGGTCCATTATTTCAATAGGTTCCTCAATAAAATGTAGCTTGTCATCGAGCTTAATCTCGTCTAGTGGAATGACAAGGCTTTCATCAGATAGACATTTCTTGAGGTTTGACACGTGGAAAGTGTTATGGATTCCACTTAATTCTTGAGGTAGCTCGAGTTTGTATGCTACCAGACCAACTCTTTCAAGGATTTTGAATGGTCCAATATATTGTGGACTTAGTTTCTCACGTTTACAAACGGATTACGCCTTTCCAAGGCGAGACTTTCAGCATAACCCTATCTCAAACTTGAAATTCCAAGGGTTTTCGCCTAGTATCCGTAACTTTTCGGCGATCTCTAGCAGCTTGTAGTGCCTTCGTCTGAATAATCTTTTCGTTGTGTCCCGTACAATTTCTGGGCCGGTGAGTTGAACATCGCCAACCTCATTCCACATACTGAGATCGACACTTTCGACCATACAATGCGTAGAAGATGAGGATTAAGACGGAATGATAGCTATTTGTAAGAGAATTCGACTAATGGTAAATGATAGTCCCAACTTTTACCAGAATCGATAATACAAGCTCTTAACATATCTTCCAAGGTTTGTATGGTTCTTTCGCTTTGACCGTCAGTTTGCAGATGATAGGCATTACTCATGTCCGTTTAGTTCCAAAAGCTTTCGAAGTGACTGCCAAAATTTGAAGTAAATCTGCTATCTCTATCTGAGATAATCGAAATTGGTACACCGTGTCTAGAAACTATTTCTTTGATGTACAGCTTGGTCAGCTGATTCATGTCATAAGTTTCTTTGACTGGAATAAAATGAGCATATTTTTTCAAGCGGTCCACATTACCCAAATGGCGCATACCGCTCGGCGTTCGGGTAGTTTCGTAACAAAGTCCATCATGATTCTTTCCCATTTCCATATAGAAATCTCGGGTTGTTGTATTAATCGATGGTTTTGACACTCGGACTTGACCAAGAACATGTTAGCACTTACTAACATATTTGGCATTATCAGCCTTCATGTTAGGCCACCAATATAGTCCTTTGAGATCGTGATACATTTTGTCGAACCCCGAATGAATGGAGTACTTTGACTTATGCGATTCATGCATAATCAAATCTCTTACACCTCCATAGAGTGGTATCCAACTTCTGTCTTTGAAGCATAACGTTCCATCAGAACACTTTACAAAATCGTGTTTATTCTCTAACATACCGTAGAGATTCTCCTTGGGTCGGTTTTCTTCTTTGATAGATTCGGTTTGTCTGCAAGGATTTGTTAGAGTAGTGGTGATACGATCATCATTTCCAACGATCTAACCTTTAGAGCTCTGAGTCATTCATTTCTACTGAGAGCATATGCCACGACGTTTGCTTTACCGGTGATAACAATTTCACAGTCGTAATCACTAAGTAATTCTAACCGCGGCGTTGTCTCATGTTTAGATCTTTCGGTCCGAATGTGTTGCAAACTTTTGTGATCTGTCTATACTATACACTTTGTGTCGTAGAGATAATGTCTCCAAATTCGAAGAGCAAAAACGACTGACCCTAACTCTAAGTCATGAGTGGTGTAGTTTTTCTCGTGCTTTTTAAGTTGTCGAGAGGCGTAAGCTATCACCTTCTGTCTTTGCATTAACAATGCTCCCAAACCTTTATACGAAGCATCACAATACACAACAAAGTCTTTGTTGCCTTCAGGTAACGCTAAGATAGGTGCACTGAATAATTTATCCTTTAGAAATTGAAATGCTTATTCTTCTTTTATGCCCCAATCGAATTTCACATTCTTTTAAGTCAATTTAGTTAAAGGCTTTGCTATCTTGGAAAAACCTTCAATGAATCTACGGTAATATCCACCAAGTCCTAAAAATTGACGTATTTCCGTTGGATTTGTAAAGGCAGCCCAAGTCTTTATGGACTCTATCTTGGCGGGATCCACATGAATTCAATGACTATCAATTACGTGGCCCAATAATTGTACACTTGAGATCCAAAATTCACATTTCGAGAATTTAGCTTACAACTTCTCATTCTTGAGTAACTCTAGGATCAGCTTGAGATGTCTTTCATGTTCTTCTTTACTCTTAGAGTAAATTAGAATATCATCTATGAATACAATCACAAACTTATCCAAATATGTTCTACACACTCAATTCATGAGATCCATGAATACTGCTGGAGCGTTAGTTAAACCAAATGGCATAACTTGAAACAAATAGTGACCATATCGAGTCCTGAACGCCATTTTCGAAATATCCTCTTCTCGAACTCTAAGTTGGTGGTATCTTGATCGCAAATCGATCTTGGAGTATACGCTGACAGTTGATCGAAAATATCTTCTTGGAAGTGGATATCGGTTCTTCGCTTAGTTTATTTAACTCCTTGTAATCAATACACATTCTGAAGGATCCATCCTTCTTTTTAACAAATAGGACTGGAGCTCCCCATGGTGATGAACTTGGTCGAATAAAACCTTTATCCATAAGTTCTTGCAATTGGTTAGATAACTCTTACAATTTCGAAAGGCTAAGCGATAGGGTGCTCGAGCAACGGTAGACACACGGCACCAATTCGATTTGGAACTCCACTTGTCTAGGTGGTGGAAGCTGGGTAAGTCTTGAAGGGATAATCACATACAATAGGTACATCTCCGAGTCACTTTTCCTCTAACTTTTTCTCCATTATATGGGCTAAAGACATAACCCATCCCTTCTTGATGTACTTTTGAGTTTTCATGCAAGAAATGATGTCCAGGCGAGTTCCACTTCGATCTCCTTGGATAACCAAGGTTTCATTATCGATAGGAATATGTACAACTTTTTCGCCACAGTTGATATTTGCATTTCGTTGCGATAACCATTCCATACCAATTATAGCGTCGAAACTTTCGAGTTCTATTGGCATGAGGTCTACTTTGAATGGATGACCTAACAAGTTTAGTGTACACTTTTCAAGTAAAATGTTGGTGGTTACAAGATTCCCGTTTGCTAACTCAATGGTAAAGGCGGTGTCTAACGTGAGTGGGTGCATATCAAGTAAATATGCAAATTCGGTAGATATAAAACTTTATCGACCCGAATCAAATATGATTTTAGCATAATGGTTATTGAGTAGAAACGTACCCGTAACCACATTCGGATCCTGCTGTGCATCTTTATCACCCATAACATACGCCTACCACGAGCTACACCTTCTTGCTAACCATTATTTCGAGGACATTGTCTCTTGATGTGTCCACGTTCTCCACACCCAAAACAAGTCAATACTGGTTTGGTGTTGGCACCATGCAGGCTTCTCCTTCGGTCCTTGGTTTGATGCCCTATCTTTTGACAATTCTTGCATCTAATTGCGCAAGGGCCTTCATGATGTAACTTGCATCTGTAACACAAAGGAGCATTTCCTTGATAACCTCCTCCTTCAGCTGTGGCAACAGCAGCAGCAACGGTATCTCTGGCATTTTCTTGCCTACGGTTTTGCTGGTTGTGGTGGTTTGTGTTTCAGTTTTGTTGGTTGGGATTGTTGTTGTTACCCCTTCGGCTATCATTCCACCTTCTCTTGTTGTTGTTGTGGGTATTTTTATTGGGATGGTTGTTGTTGTTATTTTTACGGTTGAGGTTAATGTCATGAATCAGCACAATTCCTGCTCTAGCTTGATCCATCATCTACGAGCCATTCACATTGCATCATCTATCGTTTTGGATCAAAAGAGGTCACATTTACCGTATAGGTTGGGAGTCCCACATGTACCTCTCCAGCAATTTCTCGTTGGTTGGAACCGTTGTTAGGCATACGATTGCCAATTCATTGAATCGACGATTGTATGTGGTGATATATGTGCCCTTAACTATGTGGTTCCAGAATTCAATTTCCAACTTCTGTACCTCATTCGAGGACAATATTGTTTGATCATCATTGTTTTGAGTTCGACCCAGGAAATTTTGTAGGAATTTGCAATGCCAATTGGTTGAACTACAGAATTCCACCAGGATAATGCTTCATCCATCAAAGTACTGGTGACGTATTTGACCTCGTAGTCTTCAGTGGTGTTGCTGATCAGGAATACAGATTCAGATCTCTCAAACCATCGGGTTAACCCTACAGCTCCTTCATTGCCTTTAAAATTTGTAGGTTGGCATTTCATGAATTCAGTGTATGAGCAGCCCTTTGGCATTGGTTCAACATTTATTCTTTCGGCACCAATAGCTAGTCCCGTAGCATTAGAACCTCCCGCTCCAACATTAGTTGCGGCTCCTGGTTGCAAGTGCCTGGCAACAACGACGCTTTTTGCGGCTTCAGTAGCCTCACGGTGCGTGGCGATTTGTAGCTGCAGTTACCCGCTCAGCTCTAAGTGCGACAGCCACTTTATCGGCAACCATTTTATCAATAACATCTTTGCTTTTCGTTTTAGGTGGCATGATTCTATCAATTAAACAATAGATGTGGTATAAGTATGATGTTGGATAATAAGCACGATTATAACAGAAATGATAGAAGAACAACATTGGAAATTAAATCCCAACACAAGATGAGATAGATTTATACAACAAAAGTTACATTCATATATAGTTAATCCATTATATCGGGGTTACAAAATTGAAACCCGTGACAGGTTTCTTCAAAAATTCTGACGAAACTATCAATCAAGATTACATTGTTCACTAGCTATTACGTAATCTACTAAGTCTTCTAACTACTATAACAACACTAGTCTTTCAAAAGTCGAGAGATTGATGCGGCTCGGTGATCATTATTCCCGTGAGCATTTATCAATCATTCAGTAGGGGCAAAGCTCCCTAAAGCCCTCAGTTAATACATGGCTTGCATTTCAGCTCGTACGGTATAAAGATCGATCTCGAGCCTAAAACGATCGACTTAAGCAATCTCTAACTTGGTTTCCGCTGAAGCTACGCAGCATTTCAATTCTTTAATTTGCTCACCGTCTTCATCTTGTGCTTTATCCATACGTGTCACTTTGTTCTTGACCACTTGAAAACCTGATATAGGCTCCAAGACATGTCTTCCACACGTGTAAGGCCATCTCGGATATCTCTCATATCCAGGATTGCCAGATTAGTTCGTTGTCGGCCATTAACGGTTTCAACTCTTGCCGAAGAGATTTATGTTTCACGATGATGCATTGCCCTTGTCAGAAAGTGGACATTATTTTGAAGTGCCATGACATCTTGTCGTAGGCGTCCCATTTCATACCTTGGGAAATTTGGAAAAGCATTAGATGGTCCTCCGACTTCGTAAGTAGAGGAAGGGCCCCCAATGATGTAAGGCCATCCCTCAGTAGCGGGAGTAACTGAAACAGGAATTTCAGAGTTTTCTGGAGTAGATGGTGACACTGGTGATGGTGGAGGTGGAGATCCGTTGAGTATGACATCCGCTTGAAGAGGGTCTTCCTCTTCTTCGTCATCATCGGAAATCACATCCATGTCATCATCATCATCATTTAAGATCATATTTTCATCTTCTTTCGGATCTTCGTCCGGATCATCTTCGTGTTCATTTTCATCAGCTAAATCTTCATATGGTTCCTCATCCTCGTTATCCCTATAGTCCACAATATCAAGATAATCATCATCTTGATCCAGAATTTTGTGTGCTTGGATGGGAGCCGGAAGTACTTGCTCTTGTTGAGCTAGTATAGCTTGATTTGGAATAACAAGATCGTGATTTGGGGATGGTGGTACGACATAATGTGCGCATAAGAGTATCCATGTTCAGAGTTAGTTAAACGTTCATAGCAATTGAAACAGTGATATGTCAAATAGTGGGCATGACAAACGGAATATGAAGACTATAATGAGTGAATCGGTACATAGTAGCTATAGTCTAGGTGTATAATGCACCTCGGTTCTCTATAACTTTAGCTCTGGTACCAATCTGTAACATCCTTAGTTTTGAATAGCAGTGAAAGCTAATCAAGGATATTACTTATTAGCACAAAGTACACATTACATGACTCTCTAAAAGACGCTTTTAAATACATTATCATTCGAATTTATTCATAATATAAGAGTAGAGGTCCCATAATGTACATAATAAATTTAAAAGTTTTTCGAATAATAATATGCATAGTCTTCAAAATGCCCATTCCGTGTGCCTTCATTCGTGTGCCAGATATATCTTACGGACCTGAGATAAAACATGCCGAAAAGTCAACACAATGGTTCAGTGAATTCATAGTTTTGAAAACAGTAGTGGACAATAGTTCGTCGTATAATTGCAATGTGTACAATTATCTTCCTGATAGTTATTATTGCTCTAAGCTCATGGCACTCACGTATATATATATATTGTATATATATCATATACTATATATATATATATAAGTAACTTGCCCCGGGTAGGTATTTTGCCCTATACCTAGATAATTCAAATAATGTGCTTTGGTTACCTATCTGGCTAACACAAACGGGATTCCTCAATCCCGATAGGCCTATCCACAATATTTGCGCTCACTCCCAGTGATTAGTGGTCCAAGATGTTGGGGACTTTTGGCATAAAAAACTTAGGCATGCAATAATACAGTCAAGGCATTCAATTTGCAAGTAATTATCCATAATAAAACATTTTAGCATGTATCTCCCCCAAGTAGTTTATAAAACAGTTAAACAAAAGTTGGGGCTATGAACTCACCGTGGTTATCAATAGTAGTTTATAGCAACAGCAGTGTATGTTGAGACTGCGATCTTTAGTCACCATGTTTTACTATAGTTTTCAATATAAGTGTTCAAGTATATGTAACTTGTTGGCTTATGATGTTGTACATGGGTATTAAGTTAAGGTATCCCTTAAGTGTTTGTTTGGCTTATAGCCTTTTTATAAATGACCTAGTACCACCGTTCGGGCTATCAAAATCAAGAGGTCGTGTAGTAATCGCTCGAGGAGCCAGGACACTTTAAATCGTAAATCTACAACTCGTCGATACGAATCCCCGAAGTGGCCTCTTTATGATAACGAAATTCCCTACTATTGTAGTACTTATCATTTATAAGTAAGTATTTGACAAGACAAATGTTGTATAAAACACGTGTCGTGTTTTGTCAAAGACGATTTGTTGAACTTGTGTGATAGTGTTATGAGTTGTGTGTTGTGAAGTAGTTTACCATAACATTTATCATGTGTAAATGTTATTCACTCAATGAGTGTTGTGATTACGGCGTGTCATATTATGATGTCGTGGAATATAAAGGTTTCAAAAAATAGTTTTAGATTAATATAATTTCATGGGTTTAAATAAAAGTTAAGACTTGTGAAAACGGTATTTATATAGTTTATATGTCATATATCTAGTTTTGTCAAAGTCTAGTAAATTTTCATCTAATGAACAAGTTTTTGAAACAATTTTCGGGTTAACAAACCCAAACTAGCCGTTCGGCTAAGTTACGTTTAAACAATCTTGAAACAACAATCATGGTCATATCTAATACCTATATTTAAGTTAAAATATCTTGAGACATCAGCCTTGGCTTAACCTTGGCTTTGTTTTGGCCTCAAAGAATCAAAATAAAACTAAGTTTCCTTAACCGTGGTTGTTTTCTAGTCAACAAAGTCGGTTTAGTTCTTGCCGTTTTAGGATTTTTCGCACACTTCGCTTATGTGCTCTGGATTTTGTAGAAAAATCATTCGAGCAACTTTCGTGCTTTACACTTTTGTCGATCAGAGCAAAAAGGGTCAAAATCGCTTTTTAAAATCGTTTCAGAAGACTTTTGACTCAATATCAGATTGCATCTAGTCATCTTCTTTTAACCATAATTTTTTTATCTATAAGTCCATTTCAATTGATTCAAAGATTCAATTTCTAGTTTTTACTTCCTCTAAAAACTTCTGAAACTTAATCAGCAAAGTTTATGGTTTTATGTCAACACTCATGATAACTTACTAGTTTCTTACTAGTTGTCTTAATGCGCTTCTACACTAGTTTTTACCCATCAATTTTATGTACAACATCAAGCAAGCCTTATTACATGTACTACTTATATCAAATTACATCAAATAATTATAAATATCATTACAACCATATTGAATGACAAGAAATTTAAACAAACTTCTTACAAGACTTAGGTTGAGTAGTTACAAGAACAATCAAGCCTAAACCCTTTCAATCTTCAACTCTTGTCTTCAACCTCTTAACCCAAGATTTACTAACCTTCTTACCCTTGTAATAAACCCTTTAATTCAGCCCGTTTTGCCTTTATCTTCTAATTCACCCTTGATATCAACAAAATAACCCTAGGATCATGTAGGAATCAACTCTACCTCCATCTTCTTAGTAATTTTTGAAGTACAAAACAAAGTATGGATTGGTGTTTTGGGGTTGAAAGGAGTGGGCGGGAAGAGGACCAAGAGAGGGTTTGTGTGTGATTTGCATGTAAAACGGGAAGAGGTGAAGTGATAATGTTTAAGTGGGGGACAAGGTTGAGGGTGAGTAAGAGTTGGGGTGATGAAAGAAATCCATGTGGCTTGTGATGAAATCAAACGCCCCTCTCTAATGAGGTGGTAGTTTGTGTTTTCAATGTGATAAACTTTAGTTTTTAAGGTATTGTGGTCCCGTAATTACTAATGTTAAGCCCTTAAGTCACGAAACTTAAAACCGGGTAACGTAAAAATGTAATACTTTCAAAAATGTTAAAACTTATCAACATACTCCAACTAGGTATATTAAAAGTATGATAAGTCTAATAGGGTGTTTCTATGTTGTTAAAACCTAATAACATAGGTTCCGCACGCGTACGCGTAAGGGTCAAATGTTTACCTAAAATTCGCAAAGTGGCAATAATTCATATGAATTATGACTAGTGGTGAAACTAATGTATTTTTGAACACATAGACTTTTTCTAGTTTTGTGTCAGTTGTGAGGACAATTCACACTATTTAATTTTTGAGATTACCTATATAAATAATTAAAAGTAATTTATATAACCTAAAATAGTAAAATACAGACCTGAAATATGCAAGGTGCTACACTTATTTAGTGGCTTGAAGTTGCCTTCTCAGGCTACTTTTTAATCACTTAAGTGCTTTGGCTTATTTGAGTTTTTATCCTTTTTGCTAAGTGTTGTTGGCTTATTGAGATTCCCTATTGCATTTTAGGATAGCTTTTAGGATTTAAAAGTTAATTTAAGTTTTGGGTGAGACGCGTGGAGCCGAAAAGCTTCTAGAGCTTGTTTGGTTCATGTGGTCTTAACCGTGTCATGACCATTAGGGTCATAACATTGGTTTCGAGTATTGTGACAACTCGTAATTTCATGTCATTTTACAAACTTTAAAAGTTTCACTATTTCATCATTTATCGTAAACTACGTTTACGAGTATCAAATTCGCGTAACCTTAATGGTTTAGCTGCGAATTCATGAACATTTCATCAAGGACATTTCATATAGACTACATTTAGTCTACATATCATCAATAATATCATTTCATATCGGTTCATGCATGGATTTGCATTTATTCATTAAACGTTTATTTTTCCTATTAAATAAACGCTATTGCGTAAACATTATTTTGAAACATTGATCCGACACTTCCAAAAATAATCTTAATATATTTTTATACTCATTTTAAGACTATAAAAATTATATTATTAGTTTACCCGGTGTTTTAAATTTATTTTGTATATAAATTGTTATATTTATATATTTAAGACGGCTTTCGTAAATTCAACACGATAAATATTTATTCACTCAATTCTTGTAAGAAATGAATTTTTATAATTGTTACGACTTCGATATATTTTATTTTGTTTCGTTATAATTTATTTTTAGTTAACGCTACACTAATTACCTAATTATATTTATACACTACACTTTATACTTACACTTAAAAACATTTATACATCAAAACTACACCTCACCCCCTAAGGGCGGCCACCCTTGGTCAAATATGTCACCAAATTGGTTTTTGCTTCTTACTTGTACACCTATCCTTATACTTGCTAGATATTATTTTGATACAACACATAGTCTTCACATAACTCAAGGTGTAAACAAGATCAAATCTCTTTCTTTTTCTCCTCCATGTGGCCGGCCATATCAAGAACACAAGGGGAAACCATGAAATTTTTCTAGCTCAAGTGTTTAACAAGTTCATATAGTGATCTATGTTAAGGTTTTGAAATAAAAACCTATAGATTAATAAGGTTTTCATCATATTCTTCATATAATCATACAAGTAAGCAATTCATGATTTTCATAACTCTTTCATATTCATCTTTTTGTTATTTCATCATTTTTGCAAGAAACATGCATGTTTCATATGAATTTATACCACTTTTGTTGTTTTTATCACTTATTATGTAATATAATTATCCTATAATGAATCCCTTGAAACATATCACTTTTGGTGATGTCTAGGAACCCATGACACTCTAAGAAGGTGTATGGTAGGATTTGAATAGCTTCGGAGTTGTTTTGAATTGGTTAGAATAGGTTTTGTGCGAGAAAAACTCATTTCGACAACTTTATTTAGAGGTCTGATCATATTTTGAAATTCTGGAAATTTCGACAGTAAGCAAAATATTTTGGGCTAGATATTTGGAAAATATACTTTAAAACGGAAACGTGGCCGCTTGAACGGATTAAAACGGAGCTATAACGAAGAAGTTATGAATTTTTCAAGTAAGGCGACGAAAACTATTTGTTTCAGAAAATTCAGCATGTATTCTCAACTTTTTACGAGTCAAAAATGAGGTTTAGGCGTTATGAAATGTGACTTATTAAAATATATTAGTATACTTTGATACGAAGCTAAGGACATATAAAACGTAGAAAACGGACTTGTAACGATTAAATTATACACGTTTACACAAAGTTGCCGTAACTTTATTATATAAGAAAAACTAATATATTTCTATTAGACAAATAGTACGGCAACAAGAGACCATGTTGAGGGTCGTTTTTAACATTGATGTAGTACTTTTTATAAAATGATGTCTTCTAGTAAAAGTAAGTTCGCCAAGCATATTTTCCAAAATGTCCAACCATTTGTCAAGCGGAGTTGTAATGAATTATATACGGTCACTTGAACTTTGCCGAAAACCACCCTTAAACTATATTTTGGACACAAGTACCATACTTAACCTATATTTTTCTTTATGATCGAGACCTCTAGGATGAAAACTTAAATGCTAAAACTTTGAGATAATGATACAAGCTTCCCAAAACCGTTGAGTTCGTTTCCTAACACTCGACGTGCACCATTTTATGACTAGCTTTTCAAGGCCGTTTGGTCACTTTCATGAAATTTTCAATGACATTATTTTACGACGAAAAGTTATAATTTCATAATGAAATCACTAAATGATAATCGTAGGATATCATTTCAACGTAAATACTTGTAAAGTATTTTATAACATGACGAGATGTCATAAACATATATTTCGACGATAAATTCTATTTTCAAAAGCGTATAAGTGGTATAGATTACATGTGGATTTGCATGCACGACATTGTTTCATGATTTACATTAGAACATATCATTCATAATAGGTCATGGTCAAAGGTTGCGCCTCATTTCAGTATTGCCATTATATCATCATAATCATTGCAACAGGTGAGTTTTCATAGCCCCGATTTATTCAAGTTTTTACTTTATTTCAAACCTACGGGGGAGAATACATTGCACATCATTTTTATTACGATACCAAGTATATCAAATTCATTACATTGCTTAAGTTACCTCATGCCAATTGAATGTCCCCATTATATAACATTTACCGTTAATTTCATAGAGGGTGAGTGGATAAATCTATCGAGGGTGACTCCTCCATCCGGGTTGGTGGATTCCAACCGGTTAAACGGATGCATTTCATTTAATATCATTATTTGAGTTGTTTGGCAAACACTCTGTTGGGGCGAACATCATGATCGGTCTAGTTTCGGTGTCATGGACTTATAGCAATTGTAACATTTTTGTGACATATTTATCATACCTAATTTATACTTGTGGTAGTATTATGATTCAAACGTGTATTTTTGGGTTCTTAAGGCATTCACCATGGCATGCATGTGGACATATCATAGAGTCGCGATGACGACGCGTCTCATATGGGATTTATACACTTTAAAAATATCGTTTGACTTGTACCAAACTTATTTTCCGTACATGTTGATTTTCATTTGGGACCTATACTTTGTAAACTCTGATTATTTTATTAAATCAAACGATGTATTTTTTCCAAACGACACTTTAGGTCGTTCAATATAACTTGTGATTGTGATCTTGAAGTCAACCCCAGAATTCCATTCATAAAACAGTAATTTGGGGTGTGACAAGTATATTTGGTTGATTGATTGGTTGGCGAGATTGTTTTGAGTTGTCTTGGGATTGAATTGCGCTATTATGACTTTTAAATTTGGACTTGATATATAATTGTCAACTTTGAGCTACGTCGTTACTTTGACTTTTAGTCAAGAGTTGACTCCAACAAAGCCGTAACCTGGACTTTAGTATAATTTGGACTATTGATTGATTAAAGCCAGAAGTTATGACTCGTGTTTGTGGACTCGAAACGAATAACGATATGAGATTAATATTAAATTTATATATAATATATATATATATATATATATATATATATATATATATATATATATATATATATATATATATAAATATATATATATATACCAGCGCCCTAGCGGCGTTATCTAGTTTGAAAATAGTTTATTTGTCGAACAATTTTTGGTAAAATTGTATTTGTAGCGTTACGGAATCTTTTCGAAGAACCGCTTCGTCATGGCAATATCGTAGTTGCATTGTTTTTCGTCATGGAAATATCGTAGTAGCATTGTTTTTCTGATGGTGTTGTTTAAGTTGCAGAAGTAAGTTAAGATTATAATATTAATTAAAAAATTAAGTGTTGTATTTACCAAATTTTTAATCTGAACCACAAATAATAAAATATTATAATACGTATTCATCCATCAATACGACACAAAAAAATCTTCGATCATCAGACCGGTAGTAATGGCAAGAAAGGGGTTCTTTCCTTTTCACTTCTCCCAACCGATGTGTTATAGGCGACAAAAATTATAAAATAAAAATAAAACGGTCGCATATAACCGAGTTGTGGAGCGTGTAGTTCATGTGTGGATTTTTTTTTCATTGTTTTTATGGGTTTTTCTTCCTTTTATTGTGCTGTCTTTAGTCTTTTTGTTACAATAAGTTGGTCATGAGGTTATTCAGAAAAGAAAAAGCTGATGTGAAAATGTGGATGTTAATCTCTTGATGGTAACAATTACATCCATGCCTAACGCATCGTTGTTTAACTTTTGATAAAATTTCGATGACAGAACAATTTTTTTCAACAGTAGTGACGCGTTTCAGTCTCTTTCGAAACACTGTTTCTCTATATCCATGTTTGTATCGCGACAAAAGAGTGTAACTTTTAGTATTATTCGATAACGTTAACATGTGTGTAAAGTTGCAGTAGTTAATTACTTGCAAATAACTAATACGATTATTAAATTAATCGCCTTCAAACCCCTGGCTCTAAACTTGTAACCTTAAAAATTTAAATACCACGAAAAAGGAAAGTTATTTGTTCTATTGATTTTTATAGATGGATGTTACAGTGTCGCTGAAAACTATTTTTTTGACAACTTATTTGTGCACCTATCAAGTTTTTTACTTACGCAATTGGCATTGAAATTTGTGAGTATCTTACTGTATTTCATTTCAATATTTCAATGTAGATAGGTCCTTGCAGGCCTAGGGTGTCCCTTTCAATCTCACAAGTCCCATTTTGCATTGAGATGTCATTATTTACTTTTGTCTGCATTGAGATGTGAGTCTAAATTTATTTGTTCGATATCTAGATTATTTTTTCCTACTCGTACTTCATTATAAACAATCACACAGTCAACATTTTTTCATATAAAAAACTTTTACAATTTCAAAACTTTTCAAATTTCAATGTTTGAAAAAGTATCAAAAATTTAAAAATTAAAAGTAATGAAAAATTTAAAAAGTTCCAAAATATTTCAAATTTCAAAAGTTACGTAATTTTACAATTTTAAAATTTTCATAAAATCAACATATAATGTACCGAATATTTCCACGAACAATTTATCTAACAATTTAAAACAAATTTACAAAATTCACAAATAACTTGCACACCAAAATATACAAATTAAGTTGAGAATAAAATACCAACAATCAATAAACTATATGAGTCATATTTGTGCTGATAATAAAATAATCAACAATCAATAAACTATATAATAAAATCTACATAACTACAACAAAATTTTAGTCGACCAAAATCTATATTAACTTTACGACAAAACTTACAAAAAAAACCTTTAGAAGACACAATATTTTGGCCACGGTAGCGAATATTCCGGCCATAAAGGAGGCTGAGTAAAATAAATTATTAAGAATGATATAACAACTTAGATCTAGAAAACCAATATATAGACTTTATCACAAATTTACATGAACTTACAAAAACAATTACATACAATGGCGGTGGAGTAGACACGGGGGCAGCAAAAAAGGAAATACTCATTAAACTAACCCACATTTCAAGCCACAAACCCATATTTCTAATCCTCCAAATGAAGTATGCAGCCACCCACGCCACAGCTTGCCATAACCCTCTTGCCTTATTTCTACATATCCTTTACACTAAATGCATCCAATGGACCAATTCCCCACCAGGAAAATATCCTTTCCCACACATTTCAATCTTTTTCACACAACACCATACAACATACAAGAGAATTTACAAAAAAAAACTATATAAAATTTTATTATTCATCAACAAAAAGATATACAAAAAAATCATACAATTACAGTGTCAGGTAGATCCGGTCACTCATGCGACGACCATGGAGAGTGCGGCAGCGGATCTACAAAAAAGATAATGTTGGATCTATTTTGTAAAAAAACTTGAAAACATGATACACAGCTATGAATAAAAAACCCTCAAAAACTAAAAATATATATAGAACTCAGATCTATAAAGAAAAGAAATACAGATTTATTTAAAAAAAAAAAACTTCAATCGAAAACTTGAAAGATACACAAATCTTTACAACAAAAAAACCTCGAAACTTGAAAAGCCTTCCGAGATGGGGTGACGGCGAGTCTCGGTGGTGGGTGGTTTTTTTATGGTGGCTTTTCCGGTAGTGGTCGGGATGGGGGTTGTGGTGGTGGTGAGATGAGAGAAATAGGATCGAGTGTGTGTTTTTAGAGAGAGAGTCTGGTTATGAGGTTTGAGAGTTTGCATGTGTGGGGTCGTTTTATATCTCTCAGGTTCGGGGCTAGTGAATCTTAAACTTTGGTTTGGTATAAGGCTCGGAGTTTGGGTGTGTTTATTGCTCCTTTATAAGGAGTTTTTTGTTTGACCATAGTTCTTTTAAAATTTATTTAACAAAACATAGTAGTTTCAAATTTATTTAACAAATGATAGTAGTTTTATATAAACAAGTTTTTGGCGCTTTTGTTCTGTTCTTGAAAAGGCATTTTGTTTCAACCAACAAGACAAATACATACAAAGTCTAAATGAAGGATATATTAAGATAAATACATACAAAGTCTAACTGAAGGATATATTAAGCAAACTCCAACTGAATGATAGTAATTTAATATTGCTAGACCCACTAAAGAGTATATTAAGCAAAGTCCAACCACTTGCAATTGTATAAACCAAAACAACCCATTGATGGAAATACAACAGAGGAGCTGCAACCAATTTTGAGCTACTGAACCAACCACCCATGACACAAATTGTATTGTCCAAGTGTCCCAAACACCCACATAACTGCAAACTGCTGTCCCAAACACCCATATAACTGCAGACCCGATGTCCCACCAAACAAACAAACTAAAATCACCACATACGCATGACCAAGGACGACCTCTTCCTTCTTTAATGTCCATTCCATTTCGAAGCCTTGTTGAACGAGGACGACCTCTTCCTTTTCATTTAAGATCAGAACTTGGGAGCAATGTGATAGATGATTGTGGCCAATATGCTTCATGAGGAGAGGAAAAACTCAGATGCCCAAGTAGCCGAATACTCTATAATCGAGTAATATCTTTGAACATATTGTGAACTCTTCAAAGAAAGAAATGCACATCCACTTAATACATGGGAGCATGGATACTTGTTAATCTCCCATTTACCACATGTGCAAGTTTGTTTCTCCAAATTAACAACTTGTACATTTTTTTCCTTTTTGAGTCGTCACCTCAAAAATACCTTTCTCCCTATTGAATGATCTCATGGCATGTGCACTAGCCTTTGACATTGAAGCAGCCAATTTTGTAGCAACATGTGGAGTATACAAATTTCCGTTAGCTTGAGCAATACGTCCTAAAGAATGTCTCACATTAACATAATAGTATAACACACTTCGACGTCATAGTCACAAAAGTCGAGAACCTATAAAAGAAACATGTTGAATCTTAATCAACAAAAACTATAAAAGCCTTACCTATGCATTTATCCATGTTTCATGAGATTAATAAATGAAAATAGTGAACAAATATAATACTTCTTAAGAACCCAAGTAAAAACAAGTAGTGTCAAATGGGATTATGATACTTCTTCAATTTTCATAAATTTGATGTTCCTAAAGCATACCTCACCAATACATGACTAGTTTATTCAAACTGAAATAAAACAATTATAATTAGGGTAAAAGCAAGTGGCCATACCATAACAAAGTGGGAGATCGAAAAATAATGATGATAAGTTGAATTTATATGGTGCAGCGGTTGGTGACGACAATGAGGAGTAGATGCCGATCATATTAAGAAGTGGAGGTTTTGAGCTTTTCTGTTCCTATTTTTTAGAAGGATGGCTTTTGGTTTCTTTTTTCCTCTTTTCTTTAGTTATATGTAAAAAATAATAAATATATTTGAAACTACTATCATTTGTTAAATAAATTTGAAACTACTATGTTTTGTTAAATAAATTTTAAAAGTACCATGGTCAAACAAAAAACTCCCTTTATAAGGGGTATATATATAGTATATATATATATATATATATATATATATATATATATATATATATATATATATATATATATATATATATATATATATATATATATATATATATATATATATATATATATATATATATACATATATATATATACTAGTATCAAAAGATCGATGGACGGGTATGATTTTGGTTTTTTATTTATAGGATTTAGTTGAACAAATATATACTAAAAAGTAATTTAAAAGTTAAATGAAACTGTTAAGATCTATAATTGATGTTATCATAATCCATAAAACGTCTAAAAGCATGTAAGTACTTTGATTTTTGGTTTTTAATTTTAGGATTTAGTTGAACAAATATATACTAAAAAGTTATTAAAATTTAAATTAAACGGTTAAGAACTATAATTGATGTTACCATAATCAATAAAACGGCTAAAAGGAGGTAATTACTTTCTAACATTTTGTTCTAAACAATATTAATCATGAACATCTTTTACATTTGATAATATTATTAACATTTTTAATTAGTATTTTATTTTTATTAATTATGTTTATTTACTTATTATATATAGGTGCTTCCAGGTTTTTTTACCAAATTCAGATGATGTTGATGAATTTGAAATATCCATGAATGGATTTATGGTGAGGCTTGATGTTCGTTGTGATGAGAATATGTATGTATTGTCGGGTGACAAGTGGAGTTTTGTTGTTGATATTCTTTGTTTGTTAAGTGGTGATGTTTGTGTGTTTACCAGGAATAGGGTAAAAAGGTTGTGGTTATATGCTTTTAATAATAATAGGTAGAATCCTTACAGATGTGGTTTTCAAAGAGGCGGCTTCTTTAAGGAGGCTCCCACTACCATTTACTGAGTTTGAGCAGTGTTAGTGTTTTTGTTCAGACTTCTTAAATTTTATTGTTTAAATTTGATTTCATTATTTTCTTAGTTTACACTATAATTATATTATGTTGTGTTATGTGTTTTAATTATTTTTTGATAACGTAGTTAGTAGTTATATAAGGTTTTATTTTCAATAAGTTTATAAACGAAAATTTATAAACCAAGATACACGATTAAGATAGCTCGAGTATGTGTTTTTAAAAATTATCGTAAACTTACGATGTTTATTTTTTAATAAAATTTTTAAATCCTAGCTGTGGTTAGTTAATAAAGTAAAACCATTAATGGGGATTCTAGTTAAACACGCAACCTTTAGTGGGGAAATATGTTTTTCAAAGAAACTAAATCTTCGTTATTTTGTAATAATTAAATCCTTTTTTTTGTTTATAAAAAATATAAATTATAAAAAATAAGTCGGTATATTTTTCTATAGCGAAAGAAGGGTATAAAAACTTCATAAAACATTTTAAAATAAATAAATAAACTAACCGTGAGTAAGTAACTAATAGTTATTATTATTACTTTTTTTTTTAACTATAAGTACTTAATAGGTTTCGCAATGCAAAAATCTTTAATATATCTATGTATAAACAAATGTGTAACGTATAAACAAATGTTTCCAGTTATATATCAATGTATTAAGAGTAAGAAAAACATGTATAACGTAAAAAAAAAAAAGGTTTCTAGTTACTCATTTTGTTCCATTATGAGGTCACCCTTAGCCCATGCCTATGCCAATAGAAAATAAAAAATGTTAACTATAGTAAACAATCAAAGTCTAATTGCATGAAGCTCTTTATCTTTATAATCCAAAGTCCTTTGTAACTCCATTATAGTCGTATCCCTTTCATGTAGTTGCTCCTGTATGCATTGACCAACATCAAACACTGGAAAATACTTGAGGGTTATCAATTATTGAACTATTAAGAGGTATAAATTTAGTCTTTAGAAGATAGTATATGATTTAAATGCAAATCCGAAATAAATCTTGTTTATAGGAAGCATTAGTTGTTGGTTTATTGTAATTAGCATATGTATAACAAAAACAATTTTCGACCCGTTTCTGCCTGCCGTCACTTTAGAGATGGCCACTGTCCACTAATGAAACAGTCATACTTGCGACGGTGTTTTACATTAACTTATATTAATAGTCATTGGAAAACATACCACAACAGGGAATTGGGTACGGTGAAAGTTTAACGGCATCTTAGTATCAAGAGGGCTAATCACCATAGTTGATACGAGGCATTATGAATTATAAATATTTACCAAATTATTTATTGAATGCATTACCAACGAAAATATTGGCATATATGCTATGCCACCTAAAAGGTATATCAAAATTCAAATATCAACACGTAAGACACGTGTGCTATAATTGTTTGTAAAAATCCTAAGACACACTTATGTTTGTAAAGAATTAACAAATATATAACTTAAAACTTATATCAACATAAAATATTTCATTGCAACTTTCGTGAAATATCTAAAAAATAAATAAAGGGCTTCGACCTTTATAATATGTAATTTTTTTTAAGTGAATGTTTAATCTGTTATTTATGGTTTGAAAAGATTGAGATTTTTATTTTCTTTGTATATGTTGTTGCCAAATGCATATATTGCATGGAAAAACATAATTTTTCTTTTGATGTAGTATTTAGTCTATATTGTTGTATATTACACATGGTATACATTTCAAATAAATGGTAATTAATTATGTAGAGTGTTGTATTTTGATAGTAGGTAATCAACATGGCAAAATGCTCGATATGAATATCGTTGAAATGTATACGTTAACGAAAAATAAGATAAAAGGTACATAATTTTATATCGAATGCATTATCAATGAAAAATAAATGAACCTTAACAATTATAGAACAATTAAAAGGTACAAAGTTATTCATAGCAATTAAAAGCTAAAAAATGATCCTTTTACAAAAATAAGTATCGCCTTACATCTTACATTGTAAAGAACAAATAGAAATGAATGGTATACAAAACTATTGATTCTTCATATAGCTGCAACTAACGAATCCAATCATTCATCCAAAGTAATGTTTTTTTAATCTTTGGTGAACAACGACCGACACCTAAAAATGTATGCATTGAATCATTAGAACAACGACCATCATCAAGTGAAGACCATATCCTCTAATGCCTTTATAGCTAATCATGCTATCTCACATATAAACCTTGGTGTCAAAGGAGGATTTTAGAACAGTAAAGCATGTAATACACACCAAATCTAATCATATGGACAATGAAATGAAAGCTTGATTCTCGAAAATCAGCAAGATCAAATTATTGTTGGTGATGGTCTCCATATTAATTAGCAATCTCTACAACCAATGCATATGATCCTCTTCTTCTAAAAAATAGAAATATGCATGCTTTTACAACAAAATAATAATAGATACAGTAACATTATGTCTTCTCAATCATGCAATAACTTCTCTAATTTCTATTTTTCATAAGATGTGTCTATGAACCATTTTTCATACCTTTCATACATGTAATACGTGATTAAACTTTCATTCACTATCAAAAGGAGATTTTCGGATGTTTATGCGTCATTGGTGAATCTTTTCAAGAAACAATGATGCAACATGTTCTATACGGAATGCTATACATAAACCCTAGCAAGATATCTAGATAATAAAAGACGTACAGATAGACAAAAGTTTATGAGAAACACCTCTTTCGTCTACCTCAAGTCGGCTTTCCTAGCTTTTAGCTCTTTATTATAGCATGAACTAACAACCATGACCACCGGTTGTTCTAGTGCCATGTACACATCAATTTGAAAATTTGTCGCCATTTCATTCCAAAGAGTTAACGTAACACTGTTTCTACTGCAAAAGAAAAAAAAAGTTGACGTTGATATCGCTTTTGTGTTATTGGAATAGCTAATAGAGAAAAAGGTTGAGTAACTTCCAAGTTTTGGAGCTCGACGTTTCTACAGGTCATTATGTCTGTTGTTGCGTCTCCGGTTGTCCTTTTTTCATTGATCTTGCGAATATAACCTATATAATCTGCAAATGTAGTTGATAGCTTTCAAGATTGTGGGAGTTCAAAAAGCTGTTAAGAAACTTCTTTTACCTGTGAGGATTGATTGTTTGTTGCCAATTTTCTGTCCTTTGACATCCAAACCCTCGTATTTGGTATGCTGAATTCAACTGGAGTGCGTTATATTTCTGCACATCTCTAATTTCCATGTTTGCTTGAATTGCATGTCCCTGTTATTATGAAATAATAATTCATGTTATTAAATTAAAACGCGTTTATTGCCTTACTTGTTGTTCTATGTATATCCTGAAACTTTTGAGTGCACCTTTATATCCAGCAATATGCAGCAGTACGCAGTGGGAGTTAGGTCTGGAATTGATTTTTCAATCCATTATTATTAAACTAACCTCGCATAACTGGTTGGTTACTGACCAGACCCACGTCTATAAATGTAATAGAAGCTTCTCCGGAAATTGAAGAGCCTGTAAGGAGGCCGTTGACCTTTACAATTATCAGCAAAATCGTTGGAATAGAGGGCGATATGAAAAGAACCTGAAAACCGTTTCTAGAACTCATATAAGGCACAAAACATTGGCATCAACACTTCAAATACTGAACCTACGAACCAACCTTAATTCTTGAACCTACAAAACCTGAACCCTGCAGTTTTATTGGATAAACCGAATATTATTGAAAAAAAAATAATTTACATGTTACCAACACCTCTTTGCATATATGTATGCACATACTGGCCAAATTCTTGATGAATCTGAGATGAAAACAGATGCGATCCACATTAAAACTTCACATTAAGAAAGAATCCACATGATATTGAAGGTTTACTAACAAATATGGTATGCATGACTATCATTTGCTTCCATAAAACATGTGACATTAAGAGGGTGTTTGGGATTGCTTATTTTATTGTGCTTAAAAATGGTTTAAAATGCTGTCACATATATATTTAGAATACAATTAAGCCCGCCCGATCAGGGTGTCATACCATATTCGCCCGTATGAGGATTTCCCGATAAGTAAGACGACTCTTGATGAGTCGAGTATATTTGCTATTAGAATGCAGCACCAGGGCTGCATTTGGTTTAGTCAAATAGTCAGTCAAGATTATCGTCTTTAAGTAAAAGACTAATTTAGTCAAATAGTCAGATATGGATCTCATGGTTGATTATCGTCTTTATGTAAAGAAAACTACCTGACTAAATTATGATTATCATCTTTAAGTAAAAGACTAAACTGATTACTTGACCCCTATCTGGAATTACTAATCAGACTGCTTATCTGCTCATTCCTTCGCAAGAAGTAGTTGGAATAAAGCAGCTCCAAACTACTTATACTTAAAAAAACTTATTACATTAGCAAATAATTTGATAAGTCGTCAGATTAATCGATCCCAAACACACTCAAAACTGCTTATCAGTTGTACCAATAGACAATTAGCAGGCAAGCAGTTCAAAAACAATGCCAACAATCCTAAAACAATCAGTCTCGCTCTAAACTAATACAAATACACTATGAACGGATTATCTACTACTTAAAGTCGATAATCATAAATTCATATCTTCCAACTTTGAAATGGGCCGAGAAGAAGGCTCCTTATCAGTGCTAGCCTTATTTTTTAAATATGGTTCAGAAAGTGCCTAATACAAGTTACAAAACATACATTTTATTTAGAATAAATTCTTTGATAGATGTGAGGAGTAGATAAATAGGTGCGATATTACCTCCTCGGACAAGAGAATCTCCTTCAGGTCAAGCTACAGGGTTGAACAATCGATCAACATTAAGTCATTATCTTTTCGCTTTAGTTTGGATCATAACATAAATTAATGAGGGATATGCACAATTATATGTCAATGTGTATCCCATTCGCTGATAATCTAATGTTGATTGATGAAACCATCTAAATATAGCATTCATAGAAAGTTGACACACAAAGTGATGAACCCGTATTTAATTAAGTGAAAATACTAAAGGTGTTAGCCTATATAGTAAAGCATGGAAAAGAGCTAATTTAGGATAAAATGTATCTCGGGGACAGTTTAGGTGTTCATAGTAAAATATTCAATACATTCTTTTTTTCACTTTTTTTTCGGCTCAAACATCTTGCAAGTTGCAATGTTGTATTCCAACAATGAAATTGAAACTATTCGGACAAGAAATGAGCCAAGACCTCAAGGCTTTGTACGCAATACTCTTAGGTTCCCTCACTCTACACACAAACAAATCAAGGCTTTGTCTGAATGGTCTAAACTTCTTATAGGGTTCACACAAATAAAGATGATTAGAATGGAAAACAACCCGGCCCTGAACTGGTATATCAATGACTACTTTGGTTTTGAATTGGATTTCATGGGTCCAGTTGCTGCTGTTCTTGTTGGATTTTGCGTCTTCTTTGCCTTCCTTTACGCCGTTTTCCTAAGGGCTTTGAACTTCCAAATGAGATAGTGATCGAGAGATCTTACATTCAAGTTTGTAATGTTTATACATTTTTTGTTGTGAAATTAAAACTTTAATTTTTCTATCATTTTTAGAAACTGTAATATTAGTGTTGTATTCTAATTTTTACATTTGAATGTTAGTAATCCTTCCTTTAAATTTTAGGTTAATTTATTAAGCGCTTGTCCTTCATAAGTCATCCTTAGCTGGTCGTTAAACCTTTTATAGTCCCTGTTGCCATGAAAATTTAGTTATATTCCATTAGTAAAAGATAAACAGCTTCCTAGACATTAATTATAATGCAGGGCATCCACAACCCCACGTATATTGAGTTAGTAAACGCATAATTTCAGAAACAGGGTATCTGTTTTTGTACATGAACTGTGAGATATCCATAGATGTCTAAGTTGGACGATATGCAAAATTTGAACTTGCAGTGTTTAAGCATGGGCGTGAGCTCTTTGGTTGATTACATAAGACTATTTGACAACAGGTTCCACTCAAACCACCATATGTGTTACTATGGATGAATAACAAATTAATGCCATGAAAAAAATCATCCGGATCTTTGTTGGAGGCAAACATACAATACAAAGCAAACGACACTGAAGTAGAATCCTTGTACTTCTGGTTTCTTGATCTTCTAATAAGCACAAATACCATTAAAACATAAGCATAACTCTCAACTTCCCACCATGAACAAAATATACAATCAATCTAAAAACGAGTTGTTGAGAAGCTTAAGAAAACCAATGGAAAACAATAAATCAAAAGTGGCAGGTATACGATGCTAACAAATAGAAGAAAAAAATAAAAATAAATAAATAAATAAATAAGTATGACAGGGAATGAAACTCAAATTTCTAACCTTGTGTTCCCACAGGCATAAATAGAGGTGTCTAGCAAACATAATGAGGCAGTGTTAGCCTAGCTGCACGAGCACGATTGAACCTCACTAAAATCTAGTCAAAAAAACCAAAGCATATTCTTTAAGTTAGAAACTTCAAACAACAAACTTGTATTCTGTCGCATACCGGGTTACATAATTCAGCAACCAAGTAAATATTTCTTTTTTCAATTCTTTTAATCTGGTTCCTAACAATTGAGACTCCTAATTAACATGGTAGCGCCACAATCATGCTGGCCTTAGCAAGATATTTAGTAACATACTGTAACGGAAAATTCAAACGTTTTGACCCATAACATGAAACAAGATTCCAATTTAACATTGTATGCCACTGTCAAACTGCAAGTACCACGATATTAAGTGACCTACTATGCTTGACAACTTCAAGTTTTCAATAAAAAGTCACCATTCTTACTTTTCTTCAAAACACGTCTAATTTCAATATGTGGTTTAACGCCTTTACCGCTATGGTTTTTCACATTACTGGATAGTTTTAAATATTCTAGTAAATCCTGAATGTTCCAACTCAGCTTATTGTGAACATCACCTTAGTTAAACGAATCATACGCTAATTAAACAGAACAACTTAAGCATTACTAAACTTTACGCTCTCTCAAAATAACAAATCGAGCTATATACTCAATTCTTGATTGTCATTAGTCATATTAGCTAATTTAGATAAACTATACTGTATGAAAATTAGTGCGTTATTGTAAAATAACTACATTTAAACTATTAAATTGTAAAATACAATTATAAACCAAAAAATGGGTTAATCTCAAATGTGAATAAAACTAAAGGCAAATCGCACAAAAAGGTACGCTAATCCAAATTGATTACAAAACTTATTAATTAGGCAAACCACTGCCTGCTTGTTTATCTAGTACAAAAAGCTTAGACAAAGCGTTTTCAACAGAGAAATGCATGCAAGAGCTGGATCAACATTAAATCTCTTTGAGTAGCATAAGTAGAACAGTGACACCTAGAGATACCTAAAAGGACTATAAATGACTTTGACTATATTGAAAGTTTGGATAAACTAAGACATTTTACATCGTGTTACAGATATAGAAATTATGAGGAAAACAAAAATTTGTAACTATGGACTTAAAATACCAGCCATGTTCATGAAAAGTACTGACATGTATGTTAGGCATGCTCATTGCATAACTGTATATTAAGTTCTATAGATGTTGCCAATCGCTATCTGTATCTGTACATAAACCTAAAAAGATGTAAAATTCCTTGTTAACCAAACATACAATCTCAAAGGGTTCAAAGAATATCTAATGAGAGCTTTAAACTTTAGTGCAGAATTTAAGTTCTCAAAACAGAAATTACCATTGGTTTTGAGTTCCAGTATAAATTTCTTTGCATGGGACTCCAATGAGAGCCTTCCTGGTGATTTAAAAAGGGTTAATGGTCCAAAAAATATACAAACTTGCCACTTTTTACTATTGTGACAATAAACTTTTAATTTTCCTATTAAAACAAAAAACTTTCTTAATGACTCTTATTGTAACCAAAAAACTTTTTAATGACTCTTATTGTAACCAAAACCTACACGTACATTAATTAATTTTCCTATTACTATTGTGACAATAAACTTGCCACCTTTTACTATTGTGACAATAAACTTGCCACCTTTTACTATTGTGCTTTATTGTAACCAAAACTGACACGTGACAACATTAACTAACCCTTAACCCAAAAAAATCATTTATACAACATTAACTAAAGCACTCTCTTCTTTTCCATGGTCCAAATCTCCCACCACCAACACCCCTTATCGCCAACACCCTCAAACACTGGACCCCTTTCACCGCCGGAACCCCTCAACCGTCGGGCCCTCCACCGCCCGACCTCACTTCCATAGATCCTCACTACCGAAACCAAACTATCACCGAAAATACCTCTCCACCATCGAGAGCCGTACCACCAACACCACCGAGATCTACATTCCTGAAACCCCTCGAATAAGACCACCACCACCACGATGCGACATCACAACATGTTTCCAGTTTATTTTTTAACTATTTATCTTTTTGGTCATATCTGAATTTATATAATATTTTTTTCAGATCTTGCCCGAATCCACTGTTGTCGTCATTGCTGATGCTTCCGCCGCCGCTGCTTTTGCCGACCAGCTGTTGCCGCCGCTGCTATTGCTGCCCTTTTGAGTTATATAATATGAGGTTTTGGGTCTTTTTCCATATAAATATGAGTTTCTTTTTTAAATCTTTAATCAAAAGATTTTTTTTTAATATATGAAAAATCCGATTTTTAGTGTTATTTATTAGATCTGATATTTGATTTTTAACTTTTATAGATTCGATTTTTGAGATTTGTTTCTAATAATTCCGAATTTTTTATAAATCTGATTCTATTTTATAGTTTTTATAACTCTGATTTTTAATTTGCTTTTTTACATCTAATTTTTCGAGTATAAATGTTTTTTTTGGGTTAATGGTCCAAAAAATATACAAACTTGCCATATTTTACTATTGTGACAATAAACTTTTCTTATGACTCTTATTGTAACCAAAACTTTCTTAAAGGTTAATTAATGTTGCCACGTGTCAGTTTTGGTTACAATAAGAGTCATTAAGAAAGTTTTTTGTTTTAATAGGAAAATTAAAAGTTTATTGTCACAATAGTAAAATGTGGCAAGTTTGTATATTTTTGGACCATTAACCCATAAAACCAATACATATGTCTATAGTCGGTGTTTGCTGCCAGGAAAAAAGCTATTTAATACACGAATTATAGATGGCTTGATTCTTTATACTGAATCAAAGACATCCGTTCAGTGTTTAGATTGACACTGAACCAAGTTTATGTCTGACACAAAAAGCGGCCGATCGCTACAATACCAAACACAACATAAAAACACTACATACCAGTTAACTGATAACATCTAAGCCTCTATGTCCTTAATGCAATGGGCCATTAGAGACTGTGGTGAAGATCAATGACATGCAAATTTTGCATATTTACAAGATCTAAGCCTCTCTCCGGTCTCAATGAATGAGCCATTAGAGATGCTAGAAGATCAATGACATGGAGGTCCAAGGATCATAAGAGCCCCAACTACCACCATATACATCACCATATCCACCACCTGGATACCTCATATCAAGGCTTCCACAGATCATTCCATATCCCCCACCACCTACATTCATATGCAATTCCCTAATTAAAACCACAATAATCCATTTTCATTTCCATTGATAATGATTCGGGTTCTTTAAAGGGTATTTAAGGCATTTGGCATTTCACGAGAGATGACTTACCTAGTCACACATCCTCCCTTGTAGCTTCTCTATTTCACGAGCCATTGAAATAAGATTTTCCATCATTTCTTTCTCAATCATATGTTCCCTTCGCTTTCTTCAAGATTTCATAATCACTCGTATAAAATATTATTCCATGGTAAATCATGAAACATAATTTAGCTCAAATTTAGAACCAAAATTCATATCTTATATCAACAAGTTCTTTACGCATCCAATTTATTTGTATCCTTAGTGAGTGTTTTAAGTTGGTTTGGTAGATCTTGCCTCAATGAATTCATTTTCTGAGCTTCACCTCTTAAATGACTGACATTTGACCTTAAGAGGCTCAGTTTTGTGAAGCTCGGGCTCCAACTTCAATTCATTCCTCTATCACTTAGGTCCCTGGCCCTTGTGTCTATGCCAGCATGCAATTTGGGGATAATGGGACCTAAAATATGAATCTCATCTTTCACCCTAGTAAACTCCCTTTAGGTGTGACGTTTTCACCACGTGTTTGTTCCGAGCCATAGTTTGCTGAATATCGCGGATGTTGGAGTTCAAGCCTCTTCAAGAACAACAGGTTAGAGGAAAGGACTTCCGGGTCCTGGTGAATAATACTGTATAGGGCCATCACGGGGTCCGTATACGGTGCCTTTCGTACATTTTGGTAATTTTGGAACAACTGAAAAAACAAATTACTAAATGAGATTTAAAAACATGATTTTCAAATATTTAGAACCGAAAATAATAATGGAAAAGCTTCCAAGCTGGACTATATATAATCATGACTTAACCCTTCTAAGTAGCCATGCGTTTAATGTTGCTAATATTAGGCGTTTAGACTTTGCTAACTATCAATCCAATTATCAAAGACAAAATTTTTACGGTGCATACCAGATACTAATTTATCACTATAGCAACTCTCAGAAATCTGATGATGAATTCTGTAATTTATCACTACATCAATTCCCACTTAGCCTACAATTCTGTGATTGTAATCATTTGTAATTGAATGGAAGGCTCGTCTATTTAAAGAAATCAGATATGCGCTTAGTAAGGTCATAAGCCCATCAAAGTATCAAATCAAAATCAAATCCAAACAACCTTATGTTGTGGTTAGACGTGTACAAAGCTAAATATACACTCGTGGTGAAAACTTGTAAAGCATGTATATGAGTCATGTGGCAGTGGCAAGGCACTTTTTTGTCATATCTATAGAGTTTCTTATTAGACATTCGTCTAAAGATTTGAATATGCTAATCGTTCTCGTGGTTGCAAAGTACATAGGCTACTAAACTGTTATAGTAAATTAATACTTAGTTATGACAAATCCTTGAATAATTGACATGAAACAAATGTAGAACCTTCTGACACCGTGTATTTGTTTCAGATGCAACATCACTACCTTTGCTTCTCGTCTGCCAACAAGGGCTAATAAATTATGTCAAATGTCATTAATGTTAGATTGATGAAACCCGGGCAATGGCTGCTAAGTAAATTGAGTATTTCACATCTACAACTATCTATAAATACACGCATATAAGTATATTTAATTAACCCTTGGAGTCTAAAACTCTAAGGCCTAAAATATAAATTTACACTACTATTAAACACATGACATGAGACATAGATTCCATTTATGTAGTTGCAGACTTGTGAGAAAGTCAATAGTTATTGCTCAACAAAGAACCACAAACAGCATGCTTAGAACTTGTGAGAAAGTAAAATTTCAGTGTAAGCTAATAACGACATTTAAAGGTATAGAGAAAATATTGATGAACCTGGATGTATTACTCATCGTACCTTTACAACAATATTTACCTCGTCAGATGATATATTAACATAAACCTGTATACACATATATACCTGATTAAAAAGGAGCACTCGAACTCATAACACATCCCTTCTGGTTCTCTTAACTTTACCACTGAATGATTTTTTTCCAGGTGTGGCCTCTGATAAGAATGAGCAGTTGACTGGAATCTATGATTTGGTTGTTGTGCTCACCCAAAGGCAGAAGCGCGCATTCAGGTCTATATAATTACTGGAAGCCATATTGATTGAGAATACGCAAGCGATTTATTTGCACTGCTAATGGCCTCATCAATCATTTATGGCAACAGGCATTTGTGATTCGAAATGGCTTCAATTTCTTGTGACAGAGAACATTTCAAAATTTCGTGCAAATGGCAACTGTCAATGGTCTATAGCAGCAACTACTAATGTCAGGTAGGGTCAAAATGGGTAATATTGTGTACGGTTTAATTAGACCCAAAACGCATTTCGTCCTAAAAAACTATATAAAACAACCAAAAAGAGTAAGAGTAATCGTATAATATACTGTGAGTGGTATATTTCGCCCCAAAGGGTTGTTTTACATAAACAAAAGTAATGTGTAAAGTTTTCGTTCGTAAAATATTCCTTGTACGTAGAGTGACTAACAATATATTTCTTTTCAATAAAGCAATGGTAAATCAAAATAACTTGGAGCAAACATCTAACCATAAAAAGAAAAGCGTGGTTTGGCCATTAGAACTTTCCATCATCTAATACACAAGATTGATAATCTTTCTAATTTTTAACCATTTGACTCATAGAAATTAAACATATCCTCAATACACCCATTTATAACTAAAAGGGACGAAATCACCACACCTATAAATAAATATACCCATTAACCTAAACATCTCCTATAGGCATTCCAGCCTCCCAAACTATAGTCTACGTGGACCTTAAATAGGCAATAACATGCAATAAGATATCGGGTGCAAAGGAGAATCAGATTCTAAGGAAACATGTAGAAAACATAGCTGTCAAATGTTCATTCAATAACTAAAAAACAATGTTGTAGCACCATAGAACTCATACCAAAAGGGAAATACAAATACAGATCTAATGATACCAAAAGAGCAATTCTGCAACAAAATAGCATTAGTTTCAATCAAGACAATAAGTGATACCTTTTTCAAGTGAGAACATTTCATTCAGAAAATAATTAATTTATATTTTTTCCTCTCTCCTCACCTTCTCCCCTCGCCAACCCTTGAATCTTCTGAGCCACAGCATTTGAATCAAGACAAAAAGCGGCCTCTTGCTCTAGCTTTTCATCTTATGCCTTCTAATAGAGTCTTCAGAAACCGTCCAATCATCGGAATGTCGATGGCTTCTCCTTCCTCCTATTTCTTTCCTACTCTTCATATCCTCTCATGTTGGTGTTCTCTATCCTCATCCGATGACTCCTCTTTTTCCCTCCTCTTCCTACCACTATGGTCATCATCCATATCACCGGTGTTCCTCTTACACTTCTTTCTTTGACGCAAGAAAATAAGATTGGCCAAGGTGATTTACAAGCTTCTTGATCTCATTGTTCGATAGATATGAGACGCTTATTGCCCATGCTCGCCATCTTCTGCTCAAACGCAATGCTTGGCACATTTCTGTACCCTATGCCTCGACATATATATGTTTTCCTCTCAGGAGTGAACGTGGATTGCAAGTTAATGGTCTCAAAGATACTTTGATCCGTTCCGAGGACTTGAGATTATTGTAAGCCTAATTCCGTAAGATAGAGGATCAGTTTTTGGATCCATGATAAGACTCTTAGCATCGCGAAAGTTTTTAGTGGGTTTCACGATGATGCGACACATCTTAAAAAGTGTAGCCTATAGTTAGAATTCAGATCTTCAAGTCATATCCTCGCATGCAAACATGTCGGTAACAGAAAGTAATGTCTCTTGCCAAGCTTTTTTAATTCGAATTTGCCTGCCGTAACAATAAATAAATATCAGAACTTACCCTTTTCAACATAAGAACTCTATCTTGCATCCAATCCATTGCTCCCCGTGATTCTCATGTTACAATTCTCATGGGAGGGATTGAAGAAGAGGCCCTAATACCACCTCTCTTCAATGTCATCAAAAGTGAGTAGCTCTACACATCGATGCATGTCAACCCTAATGAAGAAAGATGATCGAGTAATTATAAAAACCTTTTAAGTGTTTTTAATTTCCACATATACTTGCACGCCTCCATCTTATCGATCTTTAGCGCCTAGCATTCCACCCTTAAATGCCTGGACTCGAAACCGTTTCCTCAAGCTCAAAGAAAATTCTAAAAAAAAATAAAAATAAAATGATAAAATATAAAAGAATAATTTGAAGTCAGAATATATATCATCCAACTTTTATCATATTTGATCCGCTTCTGTGATCTTAGACAAATTTTCCTCAATCTCCTTTCCTTTGATTCATATATGATTGTATCCCCGCTTGTATATGGCAAAAAATATTAGTTATTAGTAGTCATAATTTTAATTAGAAGCCAACAATATTAAATGATTTCATGTTATAACTAAGTAGATAAAAGTGGAAATTCTCTAATAGTACGTAATAGAAATTTAGTTACATAATAATTGATAGTAGTTCCATTGGTGAGCTATGTTAGTGTCTTTGCGCATGTGGACAAAGAATATTGTAAAGTTGAAGCTATCAACATAGCTGAATCAGTTAATCATGGATGGTAGAGATCAAAACTAACCTGGATGCATGGGAAGGACGGAAGGGAGGATCCATAATTCTTGAGGCATAGGGTTGCATCCCACCCAGTCATGAATACCAAGTGCCTAATTAGAGACTGTGTGTTAGTGTTTATGTTTGATTAGTATAAATTGATAAGAAACTGCCATAAATTTGTAATAGATTCAATCAATCTTTGAGGAACACAACATCTTACCGAAAGCCATGTTTTTCACCAAGAGGGTTGGCGGTGGTGGCACTTCCATGATCTATGTTACTAATGTAGTAAAAACAAAATTTTGTATGCATCAGTAAAACACTATCAAAGTTTACTTTTTGTCATATATTTTCGAAACAGAAATAAACTCCGTATACCAACAATCAAGTTTGTATAATAATTTATTAATGGTCTAATAAGTTAGTGTTTAGGACCCTTAACTATAAAATATAATACATACATTAATCAGAACTAAGAATTCGATCTTGTGGCTGGCATAAACATAAAAAAATTACCTTGTTACCAAAGGAGATACAATCCCATGAGTTGCAATAAAAAGTAGCCAATCTCGGGACCTGGAACATTATGCGTGAACATTTCAAGATAGTGACATTGACAGGGGGTCTTCTCAGCATAGCACCTGGAACTCTCTTTAATGCTTCCTATTAAGATGTCACCGGGAAAGAATCTTCTTTCCAATTCGACCCAAATGACATTATACTTTACTATTCTTATCTTTAAACATGATTTTATATGTTGTTGTCCAAATATAGTGTAGTCCTTTTTGACGTTAGTCATGAGTTTGATTATTGATCTATAAATCAACTAATCAATAGAATCAAAAGTAACTACTTTAAAATAATACATGGGATATACCAAAAATAAAACACATATGTTAATGAAATAGATGAGAATACAAATAAATGCAAGAAATATGGTAGGATTTGTAAATTACAACAATGTTCAGACATACAGTCCTCAAATTCTTTGGTTAAGTTAATTTACTTAAAAAAATAAATCCCATTATACCTTATTTGTCCATGTTTCTTGCTACTCGTGCATCAATTCTGCAACCTGTTTGTGGATCGTTCATTTAAACAAAAAAGCTAGAAACTGAACGCACCTTCCGATGTTGATTGCGGTTGCTGATTGCTCCTATGTAAGCTTAAATTCCCTCTTCCTACACATCAGCAAGTAGCGCTACAGGAGATGTAACCAAAATAAACAATGAATCACAAATATAAGTCACGGTTTAAGGACTCACATGATTAAGTAATTTAAACTGTCCCTTTAGATTAAACACCATATAACAGATAATTTTATTAATAAATTGGACACTGTTACATTAATCTAATATATATGTTTATCTGATCGTATAGCATACCAATCAATGTCTCCGGTCTTATATTTGCATAAGGCTCCTTCCCTGTCAATAGTTCCCACATCACTATTCCAAAATAGTAGACATCAACCTAAACATACAACTACATATGCATTACTAACATAGATTGCAACAAAAGTTTCGAGAAGAATGACAAGTTAATCAATAAAAATGATAATCTGACCTTTTCATTGTCCTTTTCTTTGCGGTTTAAAAGTTCAAAGCTATCCATGGTAATGCTCCTTGCACAATATAGGCTTAAAAGATTAAATAGGTTTACATACACCTAAAAAATTAAAACCGATGATACTACAAATCTTTTGATCACGATCTTGTGGTTCTTCAACAGTCTTCAAGACTTCAAAAACCTGCATAACTTCATCTTTTGTTCACGATCTGTCTGCATTTTCTGTTTGGCATAAACCTTTTGCGAACCTTTATAAATTAAAACCTAGATGTAATAATGCACCAAATTTTCAGATGTAATAACATGAGCAAACCCAGATACATTTTTTTTTAGATAAACACAATGAATATATAAATCTGACCCATTCATCAGTATTTGGCACTAACATCTAAAAGAAAGTTATAAATATATCCGAATAAACGAGAAACGCTAAACTTATAGGTCCTATGCCCAAAACAAATATGTAGGGTCTCAAATAGGCACGAGTTTAGTTTTCTGGTGCAGTTGATATATTATGCTACACCATCCAGGGGGCCTAAACTACAACGTTAATGCATAATCATGAACCCCCAAAACATATTCAATTTTAAAACTGAATGCATAACAAAACATAAAAACCAAAAGAAAAAAAGAAGCCATGGACTTTGCTGTCAGATGCAAACCTGTTAAGTTGCTAGAAGAATCTCGAGAGGATGAAAATCATGTGATTAAGTTGGAAACTATAATAAAGGAATGGATATATGTTAAATATTTAAAACCCTTAATTTCCGGAATTCATATAGACAATTTTTGGAGTCGAATTTGGTGACATGCCATTAAAGAGTTATTAAAGCATGTCATTATTATTTTCAAATATCTATCACAAAATCTTTCTTGGTCCATTGGTTGAGGAGCTTGCCTTTGGAGTAATTGACTCATGTTCGAATCTATGTATGTGATTTTTTGTAAAAAAAATAAAAACATGCGAAATTAATTAAAAAAATTGCATGCATGAAGATAATGCGATGACATGGATTATATTATGATTATGTGGCATTAATATGATGACATGGAAATATGACATGGCATTATGGGATGCCAAATGGCATTTTATGTGGCATGCCTCCTCTTATATATAATGTATATATATATATATATATATATATATATATATATATATATATATATATGAAAATGCTAATAAACTACAAATAAATAGAAATAATAAATGGGCTTTTGTACCAAAAATGTCGATAACAAGAATTATCTTGTTATTTACTATTTTTAACGGAAACTAACGACTAAAAATGGAATTGTTTATTAAAAAATAAACAATTGATGTTTCGAGTACACGTTTATCGATATATGCCAATTATGGGTATTTAATACTAGTTTTTCAAGTATTCATTTACTTACGTTGTGTGCATTGCTTACGGATAACCTAGCATTAATAGTGTTGATCCACGTGGGTAGCGGACTTATTAGGTTGACGAATCTAATAAGAGCCCGCTAGGTGCGTTGGGTAACCTTATTAATGGGTGACTTATCCTTATGACTCGTTAGGATGCGACCGGTTTATGGAATAATAAGCGATTCGAATGAATAATGGAGTTTATCGAATTGAAGAATTCGATAAGGTCTATTGTTTATTCCGAAACTTAATGGACTATGGAGCTTATCGTTTAGACGTCTCATTGTGTTGCATTGAGTCACATATTGTGTTGAATGGAATTGCATATTGTGTTGCGGAGAATAACGTATTGGTTGTTTGAGTGCATTCATAGCATCATATTGAGTCGATACACCCACATGAGGAATACCAAACACTAGGATTAAACGGTGAAACGAGACATTTTGGAAATAACGAAATGGAATACATTGGGGTAGATAACGTTGATTTGAGGAATGTATATATTAAGTTTGGTCTACATTAATAGGTTGTGCCGAGTCGATAGTTGTTGTGCCGTGATACCGTTATCTTCTTCTAGTGTTTATTTGTGCGTTGATTGCTTGAGGTGAGTTTCATAGCCCCACTTTTATCTATGTTTTAACTACGTTTTGAACTATTTTGGGGTGAGAATCATGCTACTGTTTTTGGACCGTTAAATCTATTTGGATTTGCTATGTGCTGACTGTGTGACAGATGTGCGGTAGTTGTTGCCTTAGTCTAGGTTTAACCGTGTCTAGCTAAGAATAGACTTCTACATCGACCTAGTCCGGGGTTGGCAATTGTTCTAGATTTTGCCACAACAAGGCTGGACTAGAGTCGCTGGGCGTCGAATAATCCTGGATGCGGATTTGATTAGAGATCCGTAGGTAGGATCATGTGTGAAAACGGTATTTATCTATCTTAGGTCTTGCATAGCAAATCAACTCTTACAGGTCCACTATGATTTTGTTGAACTTAAACCTATGAACTCACCAACGTAAGCTGACCATTTAGCATGATTTCTCAGGTATTTGAGAGATGTTTAGAATACGTGATCGATGGAAGCTTGGCAAGAAGGCGGGGTTCAAGGATCATTTCGACTCGATAAACTTTGGGGACCTATCTTAATAAATCATGTTTTGGGCCTAATATTGATATTTTGGATTAAATGTTTTGAATACTTAAATTTGGGATTGGTTTTAAATGTTAAATGACTATCTTTTTGGCTATACTTGTGTGCGATACCAATCCAATAGTAACGCCCCGAAAACTTGATTAAGTCTTCCGTTGTACCGAGATTTGGGGGTGTTACATTTGTGGCAGTCAAATCACTACCACCTCTGTCCAATGTTGTACCTCAACCATAAAAGCATCTGGCCTACCTGTGGGTAAAAGCGATTTTTCACCCTGGTAAAATGCATTACACCAAAAACCGTTGAAGTACAAAGGATAGGGGTGAATCCCCCATCTCAACCTGATTAAGGCAACTGACATGCACAACATGTGAAACTTACAATCATTACTATATAAGAATGACACACCATTCTTAATACTACAAATAGGATTGCTGCACTACTCAAGGAAATAAACTTGAGCCTTCAAAATCATCATAGTAGTCTAAATCGTCTTCCATGAAGAAGCCTCAAGTAATGTGACTCCTTCAACTTGCAAACCGTCACAAGCTTCAAACCTTAGCATGCCAAGGTCACAACAAGGACATAACCAGCAGGTTTAAGACCAAACCTGCACATACAAACAGATGGCAGCTTGCTAGTATGCACCATTGCACACCAGCCAACACACAAACTAAACTAGTAGAGGTAACCCAACTAGCTTAAAATTTGCCATCAATGAATTATTGGGTACTGCAAACCTAAATAACCACCACTTCACAAAGGATCAAACAACAATTACACCAAAAGGCATTTAATATCAATAGCAACAAATCCTTTTAGATACATATAATAGGACATAATGAGCCCTAACATCCATAGTGTGAAATAAACCTAACTTGTTCCAGATTTGCACCATCAACGATGACTTATCGTTGGTAACCAGAATATTACACCAAAGCGTACAAGCTGTTACCATAATACAACCAAGTAACCAAGAAATCCAAACCGAAATAGCAATAATTGCACAAACATATAACAACTTACCAATACCTCCCACACAAAGATCCATGGCTCAACACCATGGAATCCAAAGCATATGATCAAATGAAGGGTTACAAAACAAACATCGACCACCCACGACACCCTAAAACCATGAGATCAATGTGTACAACTCAACGACCCACTATGGCACGATTCGGATCACCATCATTTGCAAAACACAAAAGAGGTTTGATTGAATACCGAAATAAAGAGAACCCATCATAGACGATAACTACATGCTACCACAACAATCACAAATCACAACTTCAATCCATAATCGATGCAGCAATGACCCAATAAACCAAACAATAGGGTTTTCCGAAACCCTAACTTCCCAATCAAGCACCATCCCTCTCTCAACCCACATAAACCATATACCAAAAAGAAATGATCATCAGATCAACCTACAGAAATGAATGGACTAACCAGTCCAAATTGCATAAAAGACCAATCACAACAACTAATAAAAAACCCTAAAAAGGAATCCGTTCTTGAAAGCAGCCCTAAACCTAACAATCGATCCCTAGAAAAGGATAGAAAGCGGTTAGGGATAGTCATGATCGCCATAAACCCATGCGCAAGAATCAGATTGAAGTAATAAATCGTTTTAATATCACGAGGATTTTAAAACCGAAATAGGAATCAAACAACGATCAGCAACAACCATCATAACTGAAACCCTAAATAGTCAGGGTTTTGGCCATACAAGACCAGGTGAAATCCGATTAGATATAGATTGAAAAACGTAACCAACCACCTCAAAAGAATATATATGCCCAAATCGTATTGCATACCCTTCAAAGAAAGATAGAGAGGACGGATTTGGGCAGAAATATTGGCCAGAAAAAAAGGAGAGTGGCGGCCGAATTTCTCCACAAGGGAGAGAGATGTTAGGTTTTTATTTCATGATTTATCCGCCTACTTGTGAAGAGCATCCCCTATTCTTTGAATTAACACATCAAGAACCTATTGTTTGATAATGTTTGTAGAGAGTACGATAAATTTGCTTACTGTGAAGTTAAAACACTAATGAAATGATCGTCTATCAAATTGTGGCAAATATTGATGGTAACCATACGATTATCGCAGAAGATTGATCATCATAACTAAATCATCACAAAAGAAACCATTAAGTAGAAATATTATGTAATACGATGTGTATATCCATTTGGGACATTTTGAGTCAAGACAACAGAGTGACTAAACCATTCACAACTATAACACATAGCAAATGAGATTGACCAAACAAAGGGTTGCGACTCAAAGCATATCTAGAAGGGCATAGGAAACCAAATTAATAAAAACAAATGCCATGAATATACGTTACGGTGAGCTATCATATGATGATACGTTAAGGTGAGCTATGGCACAATTGTTATACATTATCATGGGACCTCTTTACTTGAAATTTAACACCATTCAGCCCATGTTGTTGGTCTATAGTCTTCTAGGACATCTGCACTTCAAATACATTATTTCTACTATAAGCAAGCAACAATTTACTCCTTAAATGATAGCACAAAGAACAACAATTAGATTGTACACATTATACTTCTCAAGAGAATAATAATTCTAGTAACTATGATTGCAATTCATTTAACCAAATATTATGTAGCTTGCAGTATTGATGGCTCATCGAACACTCAACACCAGATAAACAACACACATGCATGCTCTAACCAAAATCATTCAAAAAAAATCATCTTGCATTAAGTCCACTGTCCATACCAAAGATCACATCTTAACACTAATTTTAGATGCCTTAGCACTATTATTTGTTTTGGCATGTAGAAGTATAAAGTTATAAATCTTAGTCTAGCATTCTAAAAAGTAAAACTTGCTTAAGTTCCTGCATAGTTTTAACACATTGCTTCATCTTTACGGACATATGATGAGAAGGGTAAAAACATATAAACGGTAACTAAGTACTACAAAAAAGAACGAAAAACATGTCACAGCAGGAATGATTGTCAAAGGAGTTGAAGGTGAATCAAAGGATACTTAATACCTACAAATGCAACTCATTTTTGTAAGGATTTGCATTATTAACATAGCTTGTAGCGTATGGTAAACTCAATGCTGACCAAAAATGAATTCATGCTCATGATCTCTCAAATTAGTTTAATCTGTATACAAAAGAGAAGCTAATTAGACAATAGTAGATATGAGTTGTGACCTCCTTAAATAATGAAATGAAGCATTGGAATAGTCATATCAAAGATATAGCCGAAATAATACTACTTGTTAAGAGCATAACAACAACCACAAAAGTTGAAGATAAAATTCATATGAGCCATGAAAAGTTTATCAATCCGATTACAAAAAAATACTAAAAAGATGATTCTGTATAATGTAGACACTGCTTAGAGATCTAATCGTTAAAGAAGTAGTCCATTTTCCAATGCTAATAGTAGGAGATAGCAAAATATCCAAATGCTAACTAAAAAAACTCTATCAATTCCACCATAATCCAACGCTTGCAAACCGTATAGTTTCCCTAGTAGCTACGGTCTTCAAAGGGTTTGAATATGACATGAGTGTAAAGAGTAGCTAACAGCAACAAAGCACATATTTATAGCTAAAGAGGGAAAAAATACGCTAGCTTTATATTAAGCAATCAGATTACATATATCCAAACCTAGCAATCCTTCAAGTATAATACCTTTAATATATGATTTAAAATGTACAATGAACTTGAGTCAAGTCAACAACCAAAAAGCTGATTCATGTTTTGAGCATGATCACATTGTTTTAATCAAATTAAAGATACCAATGTCCTTACATCTAATTGTTCATCCATATAATAACAAATAACACCTTTGATGCTTTGATCACCAAGCAGAACCTACATGTCTAGTGTGGAAAGTTTATTTCTGAATTTAGAGTGTATGCGTTGCTGAATAAGTCTTTTGTATGTGTACATGTTAAAGAAATGATACCTTGCGAAGATAACACGTGAGAGTAATCTAAATTGTTCCCTTAACGTGACTCTAGTTTTTATAACCCACATGTAAAGTTTATACTAACTTTTATATTTAAACCTCATCCCAGCTCTAATTTGTAAACAAAATTTATATAAAAAAAAGCTGCAACTAACATAGACAAGAAAAATAAGCTAATTAAGTTTAAGCTCAACGATTTGTATGATTGAGAAGTAAAGAGGCCACCTTGGCAACAGAAGGATCATACCCCAAAAAAAATTTTGGGTAAAAGGGATTCACCCTGGTAAAATATATTAATAATCAACCGAATAAGTACAATGGAATGTGGCTGACGTGCCACATTAACCTCAAGCTAAGCTTGAACAACCAATGAAAATTGCTAGTGACATGCCACTAAGCGTTACAAAAGCAATAGAATACAAAAGCTAAGACACCAACAGGGAACATCCATCTAAGAACACATGAGTGACACCACCTATCCGCCCACCTCTTCGATGGAGATTGATGAATCAGATGAGCCTGCGTCCTAAAAAACCCTTTCCAAGTAAAAACCCAATGGGAAAACCTTGAAGTAGGGAAAAAGAGTACAACACTCACCTGGATCTCCAACGAAACACCACAACCTCCAATACCATAAGCAAACGACACACCTCTTCTCAACCACAACCACCGCCAAGAATCTTCAGTATTTGAACCACCATTCGAATGTAAAGAGAAAGAGGCAATGCGCCAAAACCCGCAACAGATCTCTAATATTCAACGTTTCTTGAATTTGCGTGAGAAGCTTAAGTGACTGTAGACATGATAATATCAATAAATTGAACTTTCAATCTTCTTTGATGCTTAAAAACCCTGTTGTTCCGTTCTTGCCATATGAAATATGAAGAAGCCACGAAAAGAAGCTTGGAGACAACATTTTTAACCGACGTGACTTCGATAAGGAATGAGATAGCGAGTCACATCATCCAATGAATCGGAATATCACGAAAACCTGCAAACGTCTTCAAAGAAAACCAAACCTGAAAAGAGAACACACAATCAAAGAAAAGATGATCATGAGAATCAGGTTGAGTCCTGCAAAGAGGACACACCAACGTAACACTATTAGGGTCATTATGGCCATCATGAAATCTCAACATATCTTGAGTCCGTAAACGTCTTTTCAAGACCAGCCAAATATGGAACGCATGCCTCGGGATACGATGAGAGAACCAAACAAGATGATACCAATCCACCTGAGGACCCTTTGGGCGAATACAGTCCCACGCAAGAGAAACCAAAAATGGCTTTATGGAATTGCCATAACGCCAAAATAACTTATCCTCCAAATCATCAATCAAATTAGGGACCGTAATAGAAATAATACCAGGATATCGATCAGCCCAATTACTAGGCCATGACCACGAAACCCCATTAAGCACATCATGAACAGTAGAACTAGGACAAAAACCCGCATGATGTATGTCTCTAGAAGAAACAACAAGCGATAAAGGGCCCTCCAGGCACCACTGATCAAACGAAGCAGAAGCCGACCACCCATTACCCAGCTTATACCAAAAGAACCTAGGAACAAGCGGTCTAAGCTGAAGAATCTTCCGCCAACTCCATGTCATATTACCCCGACACGGGGTATCCCAAAAGTGACGCCCCCTCAACCTATACATATGGATCCACTTAACCTATAGGGAATCCTTACAAGTAAACAAGCGCCAAATATGAGAAGCAATGAGAGCATTATTAAATGAAACAATGCGATGAATACCAAGACCACCCTCATGCTTGGGCAAACAAATAACTTCCCACGCAACCTTAGACTTACCTCTCGCACCATCTCCATAACTCTATAAAACCCTCTCATAAGCTGCTCAAAGTCATGAACAATACTAGATGGGAGAATAAATATAGAAGCCCAATAAATATACATAGACAACAAAACTGGCTGAATAAGCTGTAAATGACCAGCGAAAGACAACGATTTGTTGCGCTAATCCTTGATACGATTAGATAACCGCTCTACTAATTCCTTACAATCCCTAAAAATCGGTAAGCGTAGTAATCAAAGGAACCCTAAGATATTTGACAGGGAACACCCCTTCTGTAAAAGGAAGAATCTAAAGAATAGTAATTTTCACATGATTAAGAACATTACGAATTAGCCGTGCTTTTGGGCAAACTAGAGTAAGACCAAAGACCGGACCGAATACCCGTCACCATGAGCAAAAAAGATCAAAAAAAACAAAAAACAAATCATTACAAAGCAAAGATTAGTAATACGGAATGAGAGCATTTGTGATGATAAGTAAATAGCCCGGAATCCTAACCTCTGCTGAGAAGCATAAGCGTAACACCTCCATAACAAGAGTAAACAATAGGGAGAAAGAGATATCCTTGCCTAAGCACACGCTGCCCTTAAAATAACATTGCAAAATACCATTCACACTAATCGAAAAGAAGTGGCGTAAACACATTCCATAATCCAATGAACCATACGCGAGTGAAACCCAAAACTTTTTTTGGGTAAAAGGGATTTTTCACCCTCGTAAAATACTATTACACCAAAAAACGTTGAAGTACAATGGATGAGGGTGACTCCCTCAACTCAGTCTAGAAAGGACACTTACATGAACGCTATATAAGAATGACATACCATTCTTATAACTTATAAAAATAAAACTTACAACCTAAAACGCTATGATAAAAATAAAAAAAATCGGTATTTTGTTTCTTTTATTTTAAAATCGCCGAAAATCTGCATAAGCCATCATATAGAAACTTGCAATAGTATCAAGGCACCATGCGAAACAATGAGGGAATAACCACACGATACGATCATAAGATCACCACACGCAAATAATAAAATCCTAGAACACGTTCAACACATAAAAATAGGAGAACAAGTATGCATCTAGATGACCAAAAAATGCTCACACTAACAAACATGAGATCCATCCCTTCATCATTCAATTCAACCTGGTCCC
>OU343225.1:228944968-229045723 GCA_910596185.1 Chrysanthemum makinoi | reverse complement strand
GGCATGCATTTCTCTCAAGGAAAACGCTTTGTCTAAGCTTTTGTACTAGATAAACAAGCAAAAAGGGGTTTGCCTAATTAATAAGTTTGTAATCAATTTGGATTAACGTCTTACATTTGCTTTTGTTTTATTCACATTGAGATTAACCCATTTTTTGGTTTATAATTGTATTTTACAATTTAATAGTTTAAATGTAGTTATTTTACAATAACGCACTAATTTTCATACAAGATAGTTTATCTAAATTAGCTAATATGATTTGATTAGATTTAATTAATATTTATAGTGATGAATATTGTGATTTACTAGAATATTTAAAATATCCAGTAATGTGAAACCATAGCGGTAAAGGCGTAAAACCACATATTGAAATTAGACACGTTTTGAAGAAAAGTAAGAATGGTGACTTTTTATTGAAAACTTGAAGTTGTCAAGCATAGTAGGTCACTTAATATCGTGGTACTCTGGTATTTGACAGTGGCATACAATGTTAAATTGGAATCTTGTTTCATGTTATGGGTCAAAACGTTTGAATTTTCCGTTACAGTATGTTACTAAATATCTTGCTAAGGCGGCATGATTGTGGCGCTACCATGTTAATTAGGAGTCTCAATTGTTAGGAACCAGATTAAAAGAATTGAAAAAAGAAATATTTACTTGTTTTGAATTATGTAACCCTTGCGATGCAGAATACAAGTTTGTTGTTTGAAGTTTCTAACTTAAAGAATATGCTTTGGTTTTTTTGACTAGATTTTAGTGAGGTTCAATCGCTCTCGTGCACGCTAGGCTAACACTGCCTCATTATGTTTTCCAGACACCTCTATTTATGCCTGTGGGAACACAAGGTTAGAAATTTGAGTTTCATTCCCTGTCATACTTATTTATTTATTTATTTATTTTTATTTTTTTCTTCTATTTGTTAGCATCGTATACCTGCCACTTTTGATTTATTGTTTTCCATTGGTTTTCTTAAGCTTCTCAACAACTCGTTTTTAGATTGATTGTATATTTTGTTCATGGTGGGAAGTTGAGAGTTATGCTTATGTTTTAATGGTATTTGTGCTTATTAGAAGATCAAGAAACCAGAAGTACAAGGATTCTACTTCAGTGTCGTTTGCTTTGTATTGTATGTTTGCCTCCAACAAAGATCCGGATGATTTTTTTCATGGCATTAATTTGTTATTCATCCATAGTAACACATATGGTGGTTTGAGTGGAACCTGTTGTCAAATAGTCTTATGTAATCAACCAAAGAGCTCACGCCCATGCTTAAACACTGCAAGTTCAAATTTTGCATATCGTCCAACTTAGACATCTATGGATATCTCATAAGTTCATGTACAAAAACGATACCCTGTTTCAAATTATGCGTTTACTAACTCAATATACGGGGTTGTGGATGCCCTGCATTATAATTAATGTCTAGGAAGCTGTTTATCTTTTACTAATGGAATATAACTAAATTTTCATGGCAACAGGGACTATAAAAGGTTTAACGACCGACTAAGGATGACTTATGAAGGAAAGCTTAATAAATTAACCTAAAATTTAAAGGAAGGATTACTAACATTCAAATGTAAAAATTAGAATACAACACTAATATTACGTTTCTAAAATGATAGAAAAATAAAAGTTTTAATTTCACAACAAAAAATGTATAAACATTACAAACTTGAATGTAAGATCTCTCGATCACTATCTCATTTGGAAGTTCAAAGCCCTTAGGAAAACGTAAGGCGAAAGGAAGGCAAAGACGAAAATCCAACAAGAACAGCAAAGAATGGACCCATGAAATCCAATTCAAAACCAAAGTAGTCATTGATATACCGGTTCAGTGGTCGGTTGTTTTCCATTCTAATCATCTTTATTTGGTGAACCCTATAAGAAGTTTAGACCATTCGACAAAGCCTTGATTTGTTTTGTGGTAGAGTGAGGGAACCTAAGAGTATTGCGTACAAAGCCTTGAGGTCTTGGCTCATTTCTTGTCCGAATAGTTTCAATTTCATTGTTGGAATACAACATTGCAACTTGCAAGATGTTTGAGCCCAAAAAAAAGTGAATAAAAGAATGTATTGAATATTTTACTATGAACACCTAAACTGTCCCCGAGATACATTTTATCCTAAATTAGCTCTTTTCCATGCTTTACTATATAGGCTAACACCTTTAGTATTTTCACTTAATTAAATACGGGTTCATCACTTTGTGTGTCAACTTTCTATGAATGCTATATTTAGATGGTTTCATCAATCAACATTAGATTATCACGAATGGGATACATTGACATATAATTGTGGATATCCCTCATTAATTTATGTTATGATCCAAACTAAAGCGAAAAGATAATGACTTAATGTTGATCGATTGTTCAACCCTGTAGCTTGACCTGAAGGAGATTCTCTTGTCCGAGGAGGTAATATCGCACCTATTTATCTACTCCTCACATCTATCAAAGAATTTATTCTAAATAAAATGTATGTTTTGTAACTTGTATTAGGCACTTTCTGAACCATATTTAAAAAATAAGGCTAGCACTGATAAGGAGCCTTCTTCTCGGCCCATTTCAAAGTTGGAAGATATGAATTTATGATTATCGACTTTAAGTAGTAGATAATCCGTTCATAGTGTATTTGTATTAGTTTAGAGCGAGACTGATTGTTTTAGGATTGTTGGCATTGTTTTTGAACTGCTTGCCTGCTAATTGTCTATTGGTACAAATGATAAGCTTTGAGTGTGTTTGGGATCGATTAATCTGACGACTTATCAAATTATTTGCTAATGTAATAAGTTTTTTTAAGTATAAGTAGTTTGGAGCTGCTTTATTCCAACTACTTTATGGCGAAATGAAGATAAGCCCTGATTAGTAATTCCAGATAGGGGTCAAGTAATCAGTTTAGTCTTTTACTTAAAGATGATAATCATAATTTAGTCAGGTAGTTTTCTTTACATAAAGACGATAATCAACCATGAGATCCATATCTGACTATTTGACTAAATTAGTCTTTTACTTAAAGACGATAATCTTGACTGACTATTTGACTAAACCAAATGCCCTGGTGCGCATTCTAATAGCAAATATACTCGACTCATCAAGAGTCGTCTTACTTATCGGAAATCCTCATACGCGAATATGGTATGACACCTGATCGTGGGCGGCTTAATTGTATTCTAAATATATATGTAAAGATTTTAAACCATTTTTAACCACAATAAAATAAGCAATCCCAAACACCCTCTTAATGTCACATGTTTTATGGAAGCAAATGATAGTCATGCATACCATATTTGTTAGTAAACCTTCAATATCATGTGGATTCTTTCTTAATGTGAAGTTTTAATGTGGATCGCATCTGTTTTCATCTCAGATTCATCAAGAATTTGGCTAGTATGTGCATACATATATGCAAAGAGGTGTTGGTAACATGTAAATTATTTTTTTTCAATAATATTCGGTTTATCCAATAAAACCCAGGGTTCAGTTTTGTAGGTTCAAGAATTAAGGTTGGTTCGTAGGTTCGATTTGAAGTGTTGATGCCAATGTTTTGTGCCTTATATGAGTTCTAGAAACGGTTTTCAGGTTCTTTTCATATCGCCCTCTATTCCAACGATTTTGCTGATAATTGTAAAGGTCAACGGCCTCCTTACAGGCTCTTCAATTTCCGGAGAAGCTTCTATTACATTTATAGACGTGGTCCGTCAGTAACCAACCGTTATGCGAGGTTAGTTTAATAATAATGGATTGAAAACTCAATTCAGACCTAACTCCCATCTGCGACTGCCGCATACTGGATATAAAGGTGCACTCAAAGTTTCGGATATACATAGAACAACAAGTAAGGCAATAAACGCGTTTTAATTTAATAACATGAATTATTATTTCATAATAACAGGGACATGCAATTCAAGCAAACATGGAAATTAGAGATGTGCAGAAATATAACGACTCCGGTTGAATTCAGATACCAAATACGAGGGTTTGGATGTCAAGGACAGAAAATTGGCAACAAATCAATCCTCACAGTAAAAGAAGTTTCTTAATGCTTTTTGAACTCCCACAATCTTGAAAGCTATCAACTACATTTGCATTATATAGGTTATATCGCAAGATCAATGAAAAAGGACAACCGGAGACGCAAACAACAGACATAATGACCTGTAGAAACGTCGAGCTCCAAAACTTGGAAGTTACTCAACCTTTTTCTCTATTAGCTATTCCAATAACACAAAAGCGATATCAACGTCAACTTTTTTTTCTTTGCAGAGAAACAGTGTTACGTTAACTCTTTGGAATGAAATGGCGACAAATTTTCAAATTGATGTGTACATGGCACTAGAACAACCGGTGGTCATGGTTGTTAGTTCATGCTATAATAAAGAGCTAAAAGCTAGGAAAGCCGACTTGAGGTAGACGAAAGAGGTGTTTCTCATAAACTTTTGTCTATCTGCGTCGCTTTTATTATCTAGATATCTTGCTAGGGTTTATGTATAGCATTCCGTATAGAACATGTTGCATCATTGTTTCTTGAAAAGATTCACCAATGACGCATAAACATCCGAAAATCTCCTTTTGATAGTGAATGAAAGTTTAATCACGTATTACATGTATGAAAGGTATGAAAAATGGTTCATAGACACATCTTATGAAAAATAGAAATTAGAGAAGTTATTGCATGATTGAGAAGACATAATGTTACTGTATCTATTATTATTTTGTTGTAAAAGCATGCATATTTCTATTTTTTAGAAGAAGAGGATCATATGCATTGGTTGTAGAGATTGCTAATTAATATGGAGACCATCACCAACAATAATTTGATCTTGCTGATTTTCAAGAATCAAGCTTTCATTTCATTGTCCATATGATTAGATTTGGTGTGTATTACATGCTTTCTTGTTCTAAAATCCTCCTTTGACACCAAGGTTTATATGTGAGATAGCATGATTAGCTATAAAGGCATTAGAGGATATGGTCTTCACTTGATGATGGTCGTTGTTCTAATGATTCAATGCATACATTTTTAGGTGTCGGTCGTTGTTCACCAAAGATTAAAAAAACATTACTTTGGATGAATGATTGGATTCGTTAGTTGCAGCTATATGAAGAATCAATAGTTTTGTATACCATTCATTTCTATTTGTTCTTTACAATGTAAGATGTAAGGCGATACTTATTTTTGTAAAAGGATCATTTTTTAGCTTTTAATTGCTATGAATAACTTTGTACCTTTTAATTGTTCTATAATTGTTAAGGTTCATTTATTTTTCATTGATAATGCATTCGATATAAAATTATGTACCTTTTATCTTATTTTTCGTTAACGTATACATTTCAACGATATTCATATCGAGCATTTTGCCATGTTGATTACCTACTATCAAAATACAACACTCTACATAATTAATTACCATTTATTTGAAATGTATACCATGTGTAATATACAACAATATAGACTAAATACTACATCAAAAGAAAAATTATGTTTTTCCATGCAATATATGCATTTGGCAACAACATATACAAAGAAAATAAAAATCTCAATCTTTTCAAACCATAAACAACAGATTAAACATTCACTTAAAAAAAATTACATATTATAAAGGTTTTTATTTATTTTTTTAGATATTTCACGAAAGTTGCAATGAAATATTTTATGTTGATATAAGTTTTAAGTTATATATTTGTTAATTCTTTACAAACATAAGTGTGTCTTAGGATTTTTACAAACAATTATAGCACACGTGTCTTACGTGTTGATATTTGAATTTTGATATACCTTTTAGGTGGCATAGCATATATGCCAATATTTTTCGGTAATGCATTCAATAAATAATTTGGTAAATGTTTATAATTCATAATGCCTCATATCAACTATGGTGATTAGCCCTCTTGATACTAAGATGCCGTTAAACTTTCACCGTATTCACCTGTTGTGGTATGTTTTCCAATGACTATTAATATAAGTTAATGTAAAACACCGTGCAAGTATGACTTTGTTTCATTAGTGGACAGTGGCCATCTCTAAAGTGACGAGCGAAACGGTCGAAAATTGTTTTTGTTATACATATGCTAATTACAATAAACCAACAACTAATGCTTCCTATAAACAAGATTTATTTCGGATTTGCATTTAAATCATATACTATCTTCTAAAGACTAAATTTATACCTCTTAATAGTTCAATAATTGATAACCCTCAAGTATTTTCCAGTGTTTGATGTTGGTCAATGCATACGGAGCAAATTACATGAAAGGGATACGACTATAATGGATTTAAAATTTTATTAAAAAATAAACATCGTAAGTTTACGATAATTTTTAAAAACACATACTCGAGCTATCTTAATCGTGTATCTTGGTTTATAAATTTTCGTTTATAAACTTATTGAAAATAACTTAACGGAGCAGGTTAAAATCCTTATAACTACTAACTACGTTATCAAAAAATAATTAAAACACATAACACAACATAATATAATTATAGTGTAAACTAAGAAAATAATGAAATCAAATTTAAACAATAAAATTTAAGAAGTCTGAACAAAAACACTAACACTGCTCAAACTCAGTAAATGGTAGTGGGAGCCTCCTTAAAGAAGCCGCCTCTTTGAAAACCACATCTGTAAGGATTCTACCTATTATTATTAAAAGCATATAACCACAACCTTTTTACCCTATTCCTGGTAAACACACAAACATCACCACTTAATAAACAAAGGATATCAACAACAAAACTCCACTTGTTACCCGACAATACATACATATTCTCATCAAAACGAACATCAAGCCTCACCATAAATCCATTCATGGATATTTCAAATTCATCAACATCATCTGATTTGGTAAAAAATCATTTGGAAGCACCTATATATAATAAGTAAATAAACATAATTAATAAAAATAAAATACTAATTAAAAATGTTAATAATATTATCAAATGTAAAAGATGTTCATGATTAATATTGTTTAGAACAAAATTTTAGAAAGTAATTACCTCCTTTTAGCCGTTTTATTGATTATGGTAACATCAATTATAGTTCTTAACCGTTTAATTTAAATTTTAATAACTTTTTAGTATATATTTGTTCAACTAAATCCTAAAAATAAAAACCAAAAATCAAAGTACTTACATGCTTTTAGACGTTTTATGGATTATGATAACATCAATTATAGATCTTAACAGTTTCATTTAACTTTTAATTACTTTTTAGTATATATTTGTTCAACTAAATCCTATAAATAAAAACCACAAATCATACCCGTCCATCGGACGGGTTTTTGAGCCTTTATATATATATATATGTATATATATATATATATATATATATATATATATATATATATATATATATATATATATATATATATATATATATATATATATATATATATATATATATATATATATATATATATATATATATATATATATATATACTCCCTTATAAAGGGAGTTTTTTGTTTGACCATGGTACTTTTAAAATTTATTTAACAAAACATAGTAGTTTCAAATTTATTTAACAAATGATAGTAGTTTCAAATATATTTATTATTTTTTACATATAACTAAAGAAAAAAGAGGAAAAAAAGAAACCAAAAGTCATCCTTCTAAAAAATAGGAACAGAAAAGCTCAAAACCTCCACTTCTTAATATGATCGGCATCTACTCCTCATTGTCGTCACCAACCGCTGCACCATATAAATTCAACTTATCATCATTATTTTTCGATCTCCCACTTTGTTATGGTATGGCCACTTGCTTTTACCCTAATTATAATTGTTTTATTTCAGTTTGAATAAACTAGTCATGTATTGGTGAGGTATGCTTTAGGAACATCAAATTTATGAAAATTGAAGAAGTATCATAATCCCATTTGACACCACTTGTTTTTAATTGGGTTCTTAAGAAGTATTATATTTTTTCACTATTTTCATTTATTAATCTCATGAAACATGGATAAATGCATAGGTAAGGCTTTTATAGTTTTTGTTGATTAAGATTCAACATGTTTCTTTTATAGGTTCTCGACTTTTGTGACTATGACGTCGAAGTGTGTTATACTATTATGTTAATGTGAGACATTCTTTAGGACGTATTGCTCAAGCTAACGGAAATTTGTATACTCCACATGTTGCTACAAAATTGGCTGCTTCAATGTCAAAGGCTAGTGCACATGCCATGAGATCATTCAATAGGGAGAAAGGTATTTTTGAGGTGACGACTCAAAAAGGAAAAAAATGTACAAGTTGTTAATTTGGAGAAACAAACTTGCACATGTGGTAAATGGGAGATTAACAAGTATCCATGCTCCCATGTATTAAGTGGATGTGCATTTCTTTCTTTGAAGAGTTCACAATATGTTCAAAGATATTACTCGATTATAGAGTATTCGGCTACTTGGGCATCTGAGTTTTTCCCTCTCCCTCATGAAGCATATTGGCCACAATCATCTATCACATTGCTCCCAAGTTCTGATCTTAAATGAAAAGGAAGAGGTCGTCCTCGTTCAACAAGGCTTCGAAATGGAATGGACATTAAAGAAGGAAGAGGTCGTCCTTGGTCATGCGTATGTGGTGATTTTAGTTTGTTTGTTTGGTGGGACATCGGGTCTGCAGTTATATGGGTGTTTGGGACAGCAGTTTGCAGTTATGTGGGTGTTTGGGACACTTGGACAATACAATTTGTGTCATGGGTGGTTGGTTCAGTAGCTCAAAATTGGTTGCAGCTCCTCTGTTGTATTTCCATCAATGGGTTGTTTTGGTTTATACAATTGCAAGTGGTTGGACTTTGCTTAATATACTCTTTAGTGGGTCTAGCAATATTAAATTACTATCATTCAGTTGGAGTTTGCTTAATATATCCTTCAGTTAGACTTTGTATGTATTTATCTTAATATATCCTTCATTTAGACTTTGTATGTATTTGTCTTGTTGGTTGAAACAAAATGCCTTTTCAAGAACAGAACAAAAGCGCCAAAAACTTGTTTATATAAAACTACTATCATTTGTTAAATAAATTTGAAACTACTATGTTTTGTTAAATAAATTTTAAAAGAACTATGGTCAAACAAAAAACTCCTTGTAAAGGAGCAATAAACACACCCAAACTCCGAGCCTTATACCAAACCAAAGTTTAAGATTCACTAGCCCCGAACCTGAGAGATATAAAACGACCCCACACATGCAAACTCTCAAACCTCATAACCAGACTCTCTCTCTAAAAACACACACTCGATCCTATTTCTCTCATCTCACCACCACCACAACCCCCATCCCGACCACTACCGGAAAAGCCACCATAAAAAAACCACCCACCACCGAGACTCGCCGTCACCCCATCTGGGAAGGCTTTTCAAGTTTCGAGGTTTTTTTGTTGTAAAGATTTGTGTATCTTTCAAGTTTTCGATTGAAGTTTTTTTTTTTTTTTTTTTTTAAATAAATCTGTATTTCTTTTCTTTATAGATCTGAGTTCTATATATATTTTTAGTTTTTGAGGGTTTTTTATTCATAGCTGTGTATCATGTTTTCAAGTTTTTTTACAAAATAGATCCAACATTATCTTTTTTGTAGATCCGCTGCCGCACTCTCCATGGTCGTCGCATGAGTGACCGGATCTACCTGACACTGTAATTGTATGATTTTTTTGTATATCTTTTTGTTGATGAATAATAAAATTTTATATAGTTTTTTTTTGTAAATTCTCTTGTATGTTGTATGGTGTTGTGTGAAAAAGATTGAAATGTGTGGGAAAGGATATTTTCCTGGTGGGGAATTGGTCCATTGGATGCATTTAGTGTAAAGGATATGTAGAAATAAGGCAAGAGGGTTATGGCAAGCTGTGGCGTGGGTGGCTGCATACTTCATTTGGAGGATTAGAAATATGGGTTTGTGGCTTGAAATGTGGGTTAGTTTAATGAGTATTTCCTTTTTTGCTGCCCCCGTGTCTACTCCACCGCCATTGTATGTAATTGTTTTTGTAAGTTCATGTAAATTTGTGATAAAGTCTATATATTGGTTTTGTAGATCTAAGTTGTTATATCATTCTTAATAATTTATTTTACTCAGCCTCCTTTATGGCCGGAATATTCGCTACCGTGGCCAAAATATTGTGTCTTCTAAAGGTTTTTTTTGTAAGTTTTGTCGTAAAGTTAATATAGATTTTGGTCGACTAAAATTTTGTTGTAGTTATGTAGATTTTATTATATAGTTTATTGATTGTTGATTATTTTATTATCAGCACAAATATGACTCATATAGTTTATTGATTGTTGGTATTTTATTCTCAACTTAATTTGTATATTTTGGTGTGCAAGTTATTTGTGAATTTTGTAAATTTGTTTTAAATTGTTAGATAAATTGTTCGTGGAAATATTCGGTACATTATATGTTGATTTTATGAAAATTTTAAAATTGTAAAATTACGTAACTTTTGAAATTTGAAATATTTTGGAACTTTTTAAATTTTTCATTACTTTTAATTTTTAAATTTTTGATACTTTTTCAAACATTGAAATTTGAAAAGTTTTGAAATTGTAAAAGTTTTTTATATGAAAAAATGTTGACTGTGTGATTGTTTATAATGAAGTACGAGTAGGAAAAAATAATCTAGATATTGAACAAATAAATTTAGACTCACATCTCAATGCAGACAAAAGTAAATAATGACATCTCAATGCAAAATGGGACTTGTGAGATTGAAAGGGACACCCTAGGCCTGCAAGGACCTATCTACATTGAAATATTGAAATGAAATAAGATACTCACAAATTTCAATGCCAATTGCGTAAGTAAAAAAACTTGATATAAAATAGGTGCACAAATAAGTTGTCAAAAAAATAGTTTTCAGCAATACTGTAACATCCATCTATAAAAATCAATAGAACAAATAATTTTCCTTTTTCGTGGTATTTAAATTTTTAAGGTTACAAGTTTAGAGCCAGGGGTTTGAAGGCGATTAATTTAATAATCGTATTAGTTATTTGCAAGTAATTAACTACTGCAACTTTACACACATGTTAACGTTATCGAATAATACTAAAAGTTACACTCTTTTGTCGCGATACAAACATGGATATAGAGAAATAGTGTTTCGAAAGAGACTGAAAAGCGTCACTACTGTTGAAAAAAATTGTTCTGTCATCGAAATTTTATCAAAAGTTAAACAACGATGCGTTAGGCATGGATGTAATGGTTACCATCAAGAGATTAACATCCACATTTTCACATCAGCTTTTTCTTTTCTGAATAACCTCATAACCAACTTATTGTAACAAAAAGACTAAAGACAGCACAATAAAAGGAAGAAAAACCCATAAAAACAATGAAAAAAAAATCCACACATGAACTACACGCTCCACAACTCGGTTATATGCGACCAGTTTTTATTTTTATTTTATAATTTTTGTCGCCTATAACACATCGGTTGGGAGAAGTGAAAAGGAAAGAACCCCTTTCTTGCCATTACTACCGGTCTGATGATCGAAGATTTTTTTGTGTCGTATTGATGGATGAATACGTATTATAATATTTTATTATTTGTGGTTCAGATTAAAAATTTGGTAAATACAACACTTAATTTTTTAATTAATATTATAATCTTAACTTACTTCTGCAACTTAAACAACACCATCAGAAAAACAATGCTACTACGATATTTCCATGACGAAAAACAATGCAACTACGATATTGCCATTACGAAAGCAGTTCTTCGGAAAAGATTCCGTAACGCTACAAATACAATTTTACCAAAAAATTGTTCGACAGCGAAACTATTTCGAAACTAGATACCGCTGCCGCTGGCGCGGGACTCGGCTAGTATATATATATATATATATATATATATATATATATATATATATATATATATATATATATATATATATATATATATATATATATATAATATTTATAATATTAATATATATATATATTTCGTCATATATTAATCTCATATCGTTATTCGTTTCGAGTCCACAAACACGAGTCATAACTTCTCGGCTTTTAATCAATCAATAGTCCAAATTATACTAAAGTCCAGGTTACGGCTTTGTTGGAGTCAACTATTGACTAAAAAGTCAAAGTAACGCCGACGTAGCTCAAAGTTGACAATTATATATCAAGTCCAAATTTAAAAGTCATAATAGCGCAATTCAATCCCAAGACAACTCAAAACAATCTCGCCAACCAATCAATCAACCAAATATACTTGTCACACCCCCAAATTACCTGTTTTGCAGCGGAATGGAATTCCTGGGGGTTGACTGTCATAGCATCACAATCACAGTTATATTGAACGACCTAAAGTGTCGTTTGGAAAATACATCGTTTGATTTAATAAAATAATCAGAGTTTACAAAGTATAGGTCCCAAATGAAAATCAACATGTGCGGAAAATAAGTTTGGTACAAGTCAAACGATATTTTTAAAGTGTATAAATCCCATATGAGACGCGTCGTCATCGCGACTCTATGATATGTCCACATGCATGCCATGAAGTGAATGCCTTAGTAACCTGGAAATACATTGCTAAAAGTGTCAACACAAAGGTTGAGTGAGTTCATAGAGTTGTAAAAAAAAATGTTTAATACGACTACCACAAGTATAAATTATGTATGACAAATATGTCACAAAAATGTTACAATTGCTATAAGTCCATGACACCGAAACTAGACTGATCATGATGTTCGCCCCAACAGTGTTTGCCAAACAACTCAAATAATGATATTAAATGAAATGCATCCGTTTAACCAGTTGGAATCCACCAACCCGGATGGAGGAGTCACCCTCGATAGATCTATCCACTCACCCTCGCTTCTATGAAATTAACGGTTCATGTTATATAATGGGGACATTCAATTGGCATGAGGTAACTTAAGCAATGTAATGAATTTGATATACTTGGTATCGTAATAAAAATGATGTGCAATGTATTCTCCCCCGTAGGTTTGAAATAAAGTAAAAACTTGAATAAAACGGGGCTATGAAAACTCACCTGTTGCAATGATTATGATGATATAATGGCAATACTGAAATGAGGCGCAACCTTTGACCATGACCTATTATGAATGATATGTTCTAATGTAAATCATGAAACAATGTCGTGCATGCAAATCCACATGTAATCTATACCACTTATACGCTTTTGAAAATAGAATTTATCGTCGAAATATATGTTTATGACATCTCGTCATGTTATAAAATACTTTACAAGTATTTACGTTGAAATGATATCCTACGATTATCATTTAGTGATTTCATTATGAAATTATAACTTTTCGTCGTAAAATAATGTCATTGAAAATTTCATGAAAGTGACCAAACGGCCTTGAAAAGCTAGTCATAAAATGGTGCACGTCGAGTGTTAGGAAACGAACTCAACGGTTTTGGGAAGCTTGTATCATTATCTCAAAGTTTTAGCATTTAAGTTTTCATCCTAGAGGTCTCGATCATAAAGAAAAATATAGGTTAAGTATGGTACTTGTGTCCAAAATATAGTTTAAGGGTGGTTTTCGGCAAAGTTCAAGTGACCGTATATAATTCATTACAACTCCGCTTGACAAATGGTTGGACATTTTGGAAAATATGCTTGGCGAACTTACTTTTACTAGAAGACATCATTTTATAAAAAGTACTACATCAATGTTAAAAACGACCCTCAACATGGTCTCTTGTTGCCGTACTATTTGTCTAATAGAAATATATTAGTTTTTCTTATATAATAAAGTTACGGCAACTTTGTGTAAACGTGTATAATTTAATCGTTACAAGTCCGTTTTCTACGTTTTATATGTCCTTAGCTTCGTATCAAAGTATACTAATATATTTTTAATAAGTCGACACATTTCATAACGCCTAAGTCTCATTTTTGACTCGTAAAAAGTTGAGAATACATGCTGAATTTTCTGAAACAAATAGTTTTCGTCGCCTTACTTGAAAAATTCATAACTTCTTCGTTATAGCTCCGTTTTAATCCGTTCAAGCGGCCACGTTTTCGTTTTAAAGTATATTTTCCAAATATCTAGCCCAAAATATTTTGCTTACTGTCGAAATTTCCAGAATTTCAAAATATGATCAGACCTCTAAATAAAGTTGTCGAAATGAGTTTTTCTCGCGCAAAACCTATTCTAACCAATTCAAAACAACTCCGAAGCTATTCAAATCCTACCATACACCTTCTTAGAGTGTCATGGGTTCCTAGACATCACCAAAAGTGATATGTTTCAAGGGATTCATTATAGGATAATTATATTACATAATAAGTGATAAAAACAACAAAAGTGGTATAAATTCATATGTAACATGCATGTTTCTTGCAAAAATGATGAAATAAAAAAAAGATGAATATGAAAGAGTTATGAAAATCATGAATTGCTTACTTGTATGATTATATGAAGAATATGATGAAAACCTTATTAATCTATAGGTTTTTATTTCAAAACCTTAACATAGATCACTATATGAACTTGTTAAACACTTGAGCTAGAAAAATTTCATGGTTTCCCCTTGTGTTCTTGATATGGCCGGCCACATGGAGGAGAAAAAGAAAGAGATTTGATCTTGTTTACACCTTGAGTTATGTGAAGACTATGTGTTGTATCAAAATAATATCTAGTAAGTATAAGGATAGGTGTACAAGTAAGAAGCAAAAACCAATTTGGTGACATATTTGACCAAGGGTGGCCGTCCTTGGGCTTAGGGGGGGGGGGGGTGAGGTGTAGTTTTGATGTATAAATGTTTTTAAGTGTAAGTATAAAGTGTAGTGTATAAATATAATTAGGTAATTAGTGTAGCGTTAACTAAAAATAAATTATAACGAAACAAAATAAAATATATCGAAGTCGTAACAATTATAAAAATTCATTTCTTACAAGAATTGAGTGAATAAATATTTATCGTGTTGAATTTACGAAAGCCGTCTTAAATATATAAATATAACAATTTATATACAAAATAAATTTAAAACACCGGGTAAACTAATAATATAATTTTTATAGTCTTAAAATGAGTATAAAAATATATTAAGATTATTTTTGGAAGTGTCGGATCAATGTTTCAAAATAATGTTTACGCGATAGCGTTTATTTAATAGGAAAAATAAACGTTTAATGAATAAATGCAAATCCATGCATGAACCGATATGAAATGATGTTATTGATGATATGTAGACTAAATGTAGTCTATATGAAATGTCCTTGATGAAATGTTCATGAATTCGCAGCTAAACCATTAAGGTTACGCGAATTTGATACTCGTAAACGTAGTTTACGATAAATGATGAAATAGTGAAACTTTTAAAGTTTGTAAAATGACATGAAATTACGAGTTGTCACAATACTCGAAACCAATGTTATGACCCTAATGGTCATGACACTGTCGCGGTTAAGACCACGTGAACCAAACAAGCTCTAGAAGCTTTTCGGCTCCACGCGTCTCACCCAAAACTTAAATTAACTTTTAAATCCTAAAAGCTATCCTAAAATGCAATAGGGAATCTCAATAAGCCAACAACACTTAGCAAAAAGGATAAAAACTCAAATAAGCCAAAGCACTTAAGTGATTAAAAAGTAGCCTGAGAAGGCAACTTCAAGCCACTAAATAAGTGTAGCACCTTGCATATTTCAGGTCTGTATTTTACTATTTTAGGTTATATAAATTACTTTTAATTATTTATATAGGTAATCTCAAAAATTAAATAGTGTGAATTGTCCTCACAACTGACACAAAACTAGAAAAAGTCTATGTGTTCAAAAATACATTAGTTTCACCACTAGTCATAATTCATATGAATTATTGCCACTTTGCGAATTTTAGGTAAACATTTGACCCTTTACGTAATACGCGTGCCCGAACCTACGTTATTAGGTTTTAACAACATAGAAACACCCTATTAGACTTATCATACTTTTAATATACCTAGTTGGAGTATGTTGATAAGTTTTAACATTTTTGGAAGTATTACATTTTTACGTTACCCGGTTTTAAATTTCGTGACTTAAGGGCTTAACATTAGTAATTACCGGGACCAAACAATACCTTAAAAACTAAAGTTTATCACATTGAAAACACAAACTACCACCTCATCAGAGAGGTGGCGTTTGATTTCCTCATCACAAGCCACATGGATTTCTTTCATCACCCCAACTCTTACTCACCCTCAACCTTGTCCCCCACTTAAACATTATCACTTCACCTCTTCCCGTTTTACATGCAAATCACACACAAACCCTCTCTTGGTCCTCTCCTTGCCGTCCACTTTCAACCCCAAAACACCAATCCATACTTTGTTTTGTACTTCAAAAATTACTAAGAAGATGGAGGTAGAGTTGATTCCTACATGATCCTAGGGTTATTTTGTTGATATCAAGGGTGAATTAGAAGATAAAGGCAAAACGGGCTGAATTAAAGGGTTTATTACAAGGGTAAGAAGGTTAGTAAATCTTGGGTTAAGAGGTTGAAGACAAGAGTTGAAGATTGAAAGGGTTTAGGCTTGATTGTTCTTGTAACTACTCAACCTAAGTCTTGTAAGAAGTTTGTTTAAATTTCTTGTCATTCAATATGGTTGTAATGATATTTATAATTATTTGATGTAATTTGATATAAGTAGTACATGTAATAAGGCTTGCTTGATGTTGTACATAAAATTGATGGGTAAAAACTAGTGTAGAAGCGCATTAAGACAACTAGTAAGAAACTAGTAAGTTATCATGAGTGTTGACATAAAACCATAAACTTTGCTGATTAAGTTTCAGAAGTTTTTAGAGGAAGTAAAAACTAGAAATTGAATCTTTGAATCAATTGAAATGGACTTATAGATAAAAAAATTATGGTTAAAAGAAGATGACTAGATGCAATCTGATATTGAGTCAAAAGTCTTCTGAAACGATTTTAAAAAGCGATTTTGACCCTTTTCTGCTCTGAATCAGCAAAAGTGTAAAGCACGAAAGTTGCTCAGAATGATTTTTTCTACAAAAAATCCAGAGCACATAAGCAGAAAGTGAACGAAAAATCCTAAAAACGGCAAGAACTAAACCGACCTGTTGTTGACTAGAAAACAACCACGGTTAAGGAAACTTAGTTTTATTTTGATTCTTTGAGGCCAAAACAAAGCCAAGGTTAAGCCAAGGCTGATGTCTCAAGATATTTTAACTTAAATATAGGTATTAGATATGACCATGATTGTTGTTTCAAGATTGTTTAAACGTAACTTAGCCGAACGGCTAGTTTGGGTTTGTTAACCCGAAAATTGTTTCAAAAACTTGTTCATTAGATGAAACTTTACTAGACTTTGACAAAACTAGATATATGACATATAAACTATATAAATACCGTTTTCACAAGTCTTAACTTTTATTTAAACCCATGAAATTATATTAATCTAAAAACTATTTTTTTGAAACCTTTATATTCCACGACATCATAATATGACACGCCGTAATCACAACACTCATTGAGTGAATAACATTTACACATGATAAATGTTATGGTAAACTACTTCACAACACACAACTCATAACACTATCACACAAGTTCAACAAATCGTCTTTGACAAAACACGACACATGTTTTATACAACATTTGTCTTGTCAAATACTTACTTATAAATGATAAGTACTACAATAGTAGGGAATTTCGTTATCATAAAGAGGCCACTTCGGGGATTCGTATCGACGAGTTGTAGATTTACGATTTAAAGTGTCCCGGCTCCTCGGCGATTACTACACACCTCTTGATTTTGATAGCCCGAACGGTGGTACTAGGTCATTTATAAAAAGGCTATAAGCCAAACAAACACTTAAGGGATACCTTAACTTAATACCCATGTACAACATCATAAGCCAACAAGTTACATATACTTGAACACTTATATTGAAAACTATAGTAAAACATGGTGACTAAAGATCGCAGTCTCAACATACACTGCTGTTGCTATAAACTACTATTGATAACCACGGTGAGTTCATAGCCCCAACTTTTGTTTAACTGTTTTATAAACTACTTGGGGGAGATACATGCTAAAATGTTTTATTATGGATAATTACTTGCAAATTGAATGCCTTGACTGTATTATTGCATGCCTAAGTTTTTTATGCCAAAAGTCCCCAACATCTTGGACCACTAATCACTGGGAGTGAGCGCAAATATTGTGGATAGGCCTATCGGGATTGAGGAATCCCATTTGTGTTAGCCGGATTGGTAACCAAACGCACATTATTTGAATTATCTAGGTATAGGGCAAAATACCTACCCGGGGCAAGTTACTTATATATATATATATAGTCCGGTGATATATATACAACAGTCAGTCGTGAGTGCCATGAGCTTAGAGCAATAATAACTATCAGGAAGATAATTGTACACATTGCAATTATACGACGAACTATTGTCCACTACTGTTTTCAAAACTATGAATTCACTGAACCATTGTGTTGACTTTTCGGCATGTTTTATCTCAGGTCCGTAAGATATATCTGGCACACGAATGAAGGCACACGGAATGGGCATTTTGAAGACTATGCATATTATTATTCGAAAAACTTTTAAACTTATTATGTACATTATGGGACCTCTACTCTTATATTATGAATAAATTCGAATGATAATGTATTTTAAAACGTCTCATTTTAGAGTCATTTTCTGTAATGTGTACTTTGTGCTAATAAGTAATATCCTTGATTAGCTTTCACTGCTATTCAAAACTAAGGATGTTACAGATTGGTACCAGAGCTAAAGTTATAGAGAACCAGGGTGCATTATACACCTAGACTATAGCTACTATGTACCGATTCACTCATTATAGTCTTCATATTCCGTTTGTCATGCCCACTATTTGACATATCACTGTTTCAATTGCTATGAACGTTTAACTAACTCTGAACATGGATACTCTTATGCAGACATTATGTCTGTACCACCATCCCCAAATCACGATCTTGCTATTCCAAATCAAGCTATACTAGCTCAACAAGAGCAAGTACTTCCGGCTCCCATCCAAGCACAAAATTCCCTGGATCAAGATGATGATTATCTTGATATTGTGGACTATAGGGATAACGAGGATGAGGAACCATATGAAGATTTAGCTGATGAAAATGAACACGAAGATGATCCGGACGAAGATCCGAAAGAAGATGAAAATATGATCTTAAATGATGATGATGATGACATGGATGTGATTTCCGATGATGACGAAGAAGAGGAAGACCCTCTTCAAGAGGATGTCATACTCAACGGATCTCCACCTCCACCATCACCAGTGTCACCATCTACTCCAGAAAACTCTGAAATTCCTGTTTCAGTTACTCCCGCTACTGAGGGATGGCCTTACATCATTGGGGGCCCTTCCTCTACTTACGAAGTCGGAGGACCATCTAATGCTTTTCCAAATTTCCCAAGGTATGAAATGGGACGCCTACGACAAGATGTCATGGCACTTCAAAATAATGTCCACTTTCTGACAAGGGCAATGCATCATCGTGAAACATAAATCTCTTCGGCAAGAGTTGAAACCGTTAATGGCCGACAACGAACTAATCTGGCAATCCTGGATATGAGAGATATCCGAGATGGCCTTACACGTGTGGAAGACATGTCTTGGAGCCTATATCAGGTTTTCAAGTGGTCAAGAACAAAGTGACACGTATGGATAAAGCACAAGATGAAGACGGTGAGCAAATTAAAGAATTGAAATGCTGCGTAGCTTCAGCGGAAACCAAGTTAGAGATTGCTTAAGTCGATCGTTTTAGGCTCGAGATCGATCTTTATACCGTACGAGCTGAAATGCAAGCCATGTATTAAGAACTGAGGGGCTTTAGGGAGCTTTGCCCTACTGAAGCCATTGATGTATTAGCTGCTCACGGGAATAATGATCAGCCCGAGCCGCATCAATCTCCTGACTTTTGAAAGACTAGTGTTGTTATAGTAGTTAGAAGACTTAGTAGATTACGTAATAGCTAGTGAACAATGTAATTACTGATTGATAGTTTCGTCAGTAAATTTTGAAGAAACCTGTCACGGGTTTCAATTTTGTAACCCCGATATAATGGATTAACTATATATGAATGTAACTTTTGTTGTATAAATCTATCTCATCTTGTGTTGGGATTTAATTTCCAATGTTGTTCTTCTATCATTTCTGTTATAATCGTGCTTATTATCCAACATCATACTTATACCACATCTATTGTTTAATTGATAGAATCATGCCACCTAAAACGAAAAGCAAAGATGTTATTGATAAAATGGTTGCCGATAAAGTGGCTGTCGCACTTAGAGCTGAGCGGGTAACTGCAGCTACAAATGCTGCCACGACCGCTGAGGCTACTGAAGCCGCAAAAACTGTCGTTGTTGCCGAGGCACTTGCAACCGCTAGGGCCGCTGCAACTAATGTTGGAGCGGGAGGTTCTAATGCTACGGGACTAGCTATTGGTGCCGAAAGAATAAATGTCGAACCAATGCCAAAGGGCTGCTCATACACTGAATTCATGAAATGCCAACCTACAAATTTTAAAGGCAATGAAGGAGCTGTAGGGTTAACCCGATGGTTTGAGAGATCTGAATCTGTATTCCTGATCAGCAACACCACTGAAGACTACGAGGTCAAATACGTCACCAGTACTTTGATGGATGAAGCATTATCCTGGTGGAATTCTGTAGTTCAACCAATTGGCATTGCAAATTCCTACAAAATTTCCTGGGTCGAACTCAAAACAATGATGATCAAACAATATTGTCCTCGTAATGAGGTACAGAAGTTGGAAATTGAATTCTGGAACCACATAGTTAAGGGCACATATATCACCACATACAATCGTCGATTCAATGAATTGGCAATCGTATGCCTAACAACGGTTCCAACCAACGAGAAATTGCTGGAGAGGTACATGTGGGGACTTCCACAACCTATACAGGTAAATGTGACCTCTTTTGATCCAAAAACGATAGATGATGCAATGTGAATGGCTCGTAGACTGATGGATCAAGCGGTTAGAGCAGGAATTGTGCTGATTCATGACATTAACCTCAACCGTAAAAATAACAACAACAACCATCCCAATAAAAATACCCACAACAACAACAAGAGAAGGTGGAATGATAGCCGAAGGGGTAACAACAACAATCCCAACCAACAAAACTGAAACACAAACCACCACAACCAGCAAAACCGTAGGCAAGAAAATGCCAGAGATACCGTTGCTGCTGCTGTTGCCACAGCTGAAGGAGGAGGTTATCAAGGAAATGCTCCTTTATGTTACAGATGCAAGTTACATCATGAAGGCCCTTGCGCAATTAGATGCAAGAATTGTCAAAAGATAGGGCATCAAACCAAGGACCGTAGAAGGAAGGAGCCTGCTACTGGTGCCAACACCAAACCAATATTGACTTGTTTTGGGTGTGGAGAATGTGGACACATCAAGAGACAATGTCCTCGAAATAATGGTTAGCAAGAAGGTGTAGCTCGTGGTAGGCGTATGTCATGGGTGATAAAGATGCACAGCAGGATCCGAATGTGGTTACGGGTACGTTTCTACTCAATAACCATTATGCTAAAATCATATTTGATTCGGGTGCTGATAAAAGTTTTATATCTACCGAATTTGCATATTTACTTGATACTGCACCCACTACGTTAGACACCGCCTTTACCATTGAGTTAGCAAACGGGAATCTTGTAACCACCAACATTTTACTTGAAAAGTGTACACTAAACTTGTTAGGTCATCCATTCAAAGTAGACCTCATGCCAATAGAACTCGAAAGTTTCGACGCTATAATTGGTATGGAATGGTTATCGCAACGAAATGCAAATATCAACTGTGGCGAAAAAGTTGTACATATTCCTATCGATAATGAAACCTTGGTTATCCAAGGAGATCGAAGTGGAACTCGCCTGGACATCATTTCTTGCATGAAAACTCAAAAGTACATCAAGAAGGGATGTTATGTCTTCTTAGCCCATATAATGGAGAAAAAGTTAGAGGAAAAGTGACTCGGAGATGTACGTATTGTATGTGATTATCCTGAAGTCTTTCCTGAAGACTTACCCAGACTTCCACCACCTAGACAAGTGGAGTTCCAAATCGAATTGGTGCCAGGTGTCGCACCAGTTGCTCGAGCACCCTATCGCTTAGCCCTTCGGAATTGTAAGAGTTATCTAACCAATTGCAAGAACTTATGGATAAAGGTTTTATTCGACCAAGTTCATCACCATGGGGAGCTCCAGTCCTATTTGTTAAAAAGAAGGATGGATCCTTCAGAATGTGTATTGATTACAGGGAGTTAAATAAACTAACTGTAAAGAACCGATATCCACTTCCAAGAATCGATGATATTTTCGATCAACTCCAAGGTTCAAGCGTATACTCCAAGATCGATTTGCGATCAAGATACCACCAACTTAGAGTTCGAGAAGAGGATATTTCGAAAATGGCGTTCAGGACTCGATATGGTCACTATTTGTTTCAAGTTATGCCATTTGGTTTAACTAACGCTCCAGCAGTATTCATGGATCTCATGAATTGAGTGTGTAGAACATATTTGGATAAGTTTGTGATTGTATTCATAGATGATATTCTAATTTACTCTAAGAGTAAAGAAGAACATGAAAGACATCTCAAGCTGATCCTAGAGTTACTCAAGAATGAGAAGTTGTAAGCTAAATTCTCGAAATGTGAATTTTGGATCTCAAGTGTACAATTATTGGGCCACGTAATTGATAGTCATTGAATTCATGTGGATCCCGCCAAGATAGAGTCCATAAAGACTTGGGCTGCCTTTACAAATCCAACGGAAATACGTTAATTTTTAGGACTTGGTGGATATTACCGTAGATTCATTGAAGGTTTTTCCAAGATAGCAAAGCCTTTAACTAAATTGACTTAAAAGAATGTGAAATTCGATTGGGGCATAAAAGAAGAATAAGCATTTCAATTTCTAAAGGATAAATTATTCAGTGCACCTATCTTAGCGTTACCTGAAGGCAACAAAGACTTTGTTGTGTATTGTGATGCTTCGTATAAAGGTTTGGGAGCATTGTTAATGCAAAGACAGAAGGTGATAGCTTACGCCTCTCGACAACTTAAAAAGCACGAGAAAAACTACACCACTCATGACTTAGAGTTAGGGTCAGTCGTTTTTGCTCTTCGAATTTGGAGACATTATCTCTACGACACAAAGTGTATAGTATAGACAGATCACAAAAGTTTGCAACACATTCTGGACCAGAAAGATCTAAACATGAGACAACGCCGCTGGTTAGAATTACTTAGTGATTACGACTGTGAAATTCGTTATCACCCGGGTAAAGCAAACGTCGTGGCATATGCTCTCAGTAGAAATGAATGACTCAAACCTCTAAAGGTTAGATCGTTGGAAATGATGATCGTATCACCACTACTCTAACAAATCCTTGCAGCACAAACTGAATCTATCAAAGAAGAAAACCGACCCAAGGAGAATCTCTACGGTATGTTAGAGAATAAACACGATTTTGTAAAGTGTTCTGATGGAACGTTATGCTTCAAAGACAGAAGTTGGATACCACTCTATGGAGGTGTAAGAGATTTGATTATGCATGAATCGCATAAGTCAAAGTACTCCATTCATTCGGGGTTCGACAAAATGTATCACGATCTCAAATGCTATATTGGTGGCCTAACATGAAGGCCGATATTGCCAAATATGTTGGTAAGTGCTTAACATGTTCTTGGTCAAGTCCGAGTGTCAAAAACCATCAGGATTAATACAACAACCCGAGATTTCTATATGGAAATGGGAAAGAATCATGATGGACTTTGTTACGAAACTACCCAGAACGCCGAGCGGTTATGACGCCATTTGGGTAATTGTGGACCGCTTGAAAAAATATGCTCATTTTATTCCAGTCAAAGAAACTTATGACATGAATCAGCTGACCAAGCTGTACATCAAAGAAATAGTTTCTAGACACGGTGTACCAATTTCGATTATCTCAGATAGAGATAGCAGATTTACTTCAAATTTTTGGCAGTCACTTCAGAAAGCTTTTGGAACTAAACTGGACATGAGTACTGCCTATCATCCGCAAACTGACGGTCAAAGCGAAAGAACCATACAAACCTTGGAAGATATGTTAAGAGCTTGTATTATCGATTCTGGTAAAAGTTGGGACTATCATTTACCATTAGTCGAATTCTCTTACAACAATAGCTATCATTCCAGTCTTAAATCCTCATCTTACGAAGCATTGTATGGTCGAAAGTGTCGATCTCCCGTATGCTGGAATGAGGTTGGCGATGTTCAACTCACCGGCCCAGAAATTGTACGGGACACAACTGAAAAGATTATTCAGATCAGAAGCAGACTACAAGCTGCTAGAGATCGCCAGAAAAGTTACGCGGATACTAGGCGAAAACCCTTGGAATTTCAAGTTTGAGATAGGGTTATGCTGAAAGTCTCGCCTTGGAAAGGCGTAATCCGTTTTGTAAAACGTGAGAAACTAAGTCCACAATATATTGGACCATTCAAAATCCTTGAAAGAGTTGGTCTGGTAGCATACAAACTCGAGCTACCTCAAGAATTAAGTGGAATCCATAACACTTTCCACGTGTCAAACCTCAAGAAATGTCTATCTGATGAAAGCCTTGTCATTCCACTAGACGAGATTAAGCTCGATGACAAGCTACATTTTATTGAGGAACCTATTGAAATAATGGACCGTTAGGTCAAATAGTTGAAACAAAGTCGAATACCCATCGTCAAAGTGTGTTGGAATTCTCGCCTAGGGCCTGAATACACTTGGGAAAGAGAGGATCAAATGCGACAGAAATATCCGCATCTCTTCTCGGGTACATCAAATTAAATCATGAGGACATGATTTCCGTAACGGGGGAATGCTGTAGCACCTCGCATATTTCAGGTCTATATTTTACTATTTTACGTTATAGAAATTACTTTTAATTATTTATATAAGTAATCTAAAAAATTAAATAGTGTGAATTGTCCTCACAACTAACACAAGACTAGGAAAAGTCTATGTGTTCAAAAATACTTTAGTTTCACCCCTAGTCATAATTCATATGAATTATTGCCACTTTGCCAATTTTAGGTAAATATTTTACCCTTTACGTAATACGCGTGCCCGAACCTACGTTATTAGGTTTTAACAACATAAACGCACCCTATTAGACTTATCATACTTTTAATATACTTAGTTGGAGTATGTTGATAAGTTTTAACATTTTTGGAAGTATTACATTTTTACGTTACCCGGTTTTAAATTTCGTGACTTAAGGGCTTAACATTAGTAATTACCGGGACCAAACAATACCTTAAAAACTAAAGTTTATCACATTGAAAACACAAACTACCACCTCATCAGAGAGGTGGCGTTTGATTTCCTCATCACAAGCCACATGGATTTCTTTCATCACCCCAACTCTTACTCACCCTCAACCTTGTCCCCCACTTAAACATTATCACTTCACCTCTTCCCGTTTTACATGCAAATCACACACAAACCCTTTCTTGGTCCTCTCCTTGCTGTCCACTTTCAACCCCAAAACACCAATTCATACTTTTTTTAGTACTTCAAAAATTACTAAGAAGATGGAGGTAGAGTTGATTCCTACATGATCCTAGGGTTATTTTGTTGATATCAAGGGTGAATTAGAAGATAATCAAGGCAAAAAGGGCTGAATGAAAGGGTTTATTACAAGGGTAAGAAGGTTAGTAAAGCTTGGGTTAAGAGGTTGAAGACAAGAGTTGAAGATTGAAAGGGTTTAGGCTTGATTGTTCTTGTAACTACTCAACCGAAGTCTTGTAAGAAGTTTTTTTAAATTTCTTTTCTGATATTTATAATTATTTGATGTAATTTGATATAAGTAGTACATGTAATAAGGCATGCTTGATGTTGTACATAAAATTGATGGGTAAAAACTAGTGTAGAAACTCATTAAGACAACTAGTAAGAAACTAGTAAGTTATCATGAGTGTTGACATAAAACCATAAACTTTGGACTTGATTAAGTTTAAGAAGTTGTTAGAGGAAGTAAAAACTAGAAATTGAGTCTTTGAATCACTTGAAATGGACTTATAGATAAAAAGTTATGGTTAAAAAAAGATGACTAGATGCAATTTGATATTGAGTCAAAAGTCTTCTGAAACGATTTAAAAACACGAATTTTGACCCTTTTCTGGTCCGAATCAGCAAAAGTGTAAAGCACGAAAGTTGCTCAGAATGATTTTTTCTACAAAAACTTGGGTGCACATAAGCAGAAAGTGAACAAAAAATCCTAAAAATGGAAAAAACTAAACCGACCTGTTGTTGACTAGAAAACAACCACGGTTAAGGAAACTTAGTTGTATTTTGATTCTTTGATGCCAAAACAAAGCAAAGGTTAAGCCAAGGATGATGTCTCAAGCTATTTTAACTTACATATAGACATTAGATATGACCATGATTGTTGTTTCAAGATTGTTTAAACGTAACTTAGCCGCACGGCTAGTTTGGTTTGTTAACCCGAAAATTGTTTCAAAAACTTGTTCATTAGATGAAAGTTTACTCGACTTTGACAAAACTAGATATATGACATATAAACTATATAAATACCATTTTCACAAGTCTTAACTCTTATTTAAACCCATGAACTTATATTAATCTAAAAACTATTTTTTTGGAACCTTTATATTCCACGACATCATAATATGACACGCCGTAATCACAACATTCATTGAGTGAATAACATTTACACATGACAAATGTTATGCTAAACTACTTCACGAAACACAACTCATAACACTATCGCACAAGTTCAACAAATAGTCTTTGACGAAACACGACACATGTGTTATACAACATTTGTCTTGTCAAATACTTACTTATAAATGATAAGTACTACAATAGTAGGGAATTTCATTATCATAAAGAGGCCTCTTCGGGGTATCGTATTGACGAGTTGTGGATATACGATTTAAAGTGTCCTGGCTCCTCGTGCGATTACTACACGACCTCTTGATTTCGATAGCCCGAACGGTGGTACGAGGTCATTTATAAAAAGGCTATAAGCCAAACAAACACTTAAGGGATACCTTAACTTAATACCCATGTACAACATCATAATCCAACAAGTTACATATACTTGTACACTTATATTGAAAACTATACTAAAACATAATTACTATACTTTCGTTGGTAATCACTAAAGATCGCTGTCTCGACATACACTATTGTTGCTATAAACAACTACTGATATCCACGGTGAGTTCATAGCCCCAACTTTTGTTTAACTGTTTTATAAACTACTTGGGGGAGATACATGCTAAAATATTTTATTATAGACAATTACTTGCAAATTGAATGCCTTGACTGTATTATTGCATGCCTAAGTTGTTTATGCCAAAAGTCCCCAACATCATGGACCACTAATCACTGGGAGTGAGCGCAAATATTGTGGATAGGCTTATCGGGATTGATTTAATCCCGTTTGTGTTAACCGGATCGGTAACCAAACGCACATTATTTGAATTATCTAGGTATAGGGCAAAATACCTACCCGGGGCAAGTTACTTATATATATATATATATATATATATATATATATAGACAATTACTATAATTGAATGCCCAGACAATTACTTGCAAATTGAATTCCTTGATGTATATTGCATGCCTAAATTGTTTATGCCAAAAGTCCCCAACATCATGGACCACTAATCATAGTGCAAATATTGTGGATAGCTTATCGATTGATATCCTTATATATATTGATTATCTATATAGGCAAATACCTACCCGCAAGTATATATATATATATTTATATATATATATATATATATATATATATCGTCCGGTGATATATATATACAACAGTCAGTCGTGAGTGCCATGAGCTTAGAGCAATAATAACTATCAATAAGATAATTGTACACATTGCAATTATACTACGAACTATTGTCCACTACTGTTTTCAAAACTATGAATTCACTCAACCATTGTGTTGACTTTTCGGCATGTTTTATCTCAGGTCCGTAAGATATGTCTGGCACACAAATGAAGGCACACGGAATGGGCATTTTGAAGAATATGCATATTATCATTCGAAAAACTTTTAAACTTATTATCTACATTATGGGACCTCTACTATGATATTATGAATAAATTCGAATGATAATGTATTTTAAAATGTCTCATTTTAGAGTCATTTTCTGTAATGTGTACTTTGTGCTAATAAGTAATATCCTCGATTAGCTTTCCCTGCTATTCAAAACTGAGGATGTTACAATAAGCTTGAAAACTAATAAGATAATACACATGAGACAAATACTGAGGTAGTGTTAATGGTATGAAAACTTCATCTAATCAAACTAGATTCTGAACGGATCAAGGAACTTACTAATCATCACAGAATCACATAACGAATTATCAAATATATCAAGATTTTATAAAGAGATGGGTATCATATTCGTACTGATGATCAATGAGCGCATATCGGAATATCAAAACGTATCAGAATGTGAAATTAAATGGATAGGATACCCGCATGGTCGAGAATATCATCAAGGCTGACGAATCACGGATATAATTCTAATTCATCTAACGTACTAAACTCAGGCACTTCTCAAGACATCGTATGATCCCAATAAATTCAAGTCACATGATCTCGGTATTATCACGTTGATCAGGCGTCATACAGGTCCTTATTGCTATCATGTTTGTTGGGATATGAAAGTGCTGAAGAATGATAAAGTACTGGAAGTCAAAGTACTGCTAAAGATAAATTCAAAGTACTGCTATTGAAGTCAAAGTACTGCAAGAACAAAGAACTGTTATATTCGTTTATAGAAAGTCTTGTAATTCTAGAATATTCTTTATTAGATTACTTGTCGTACAAGGATACAAATTGTAAACCGACTAGGGATATCCTTGAGCCTATAAAAGGACCCCTAGATTGGCATTAGAGGTACGAGTTTTAGAGTTTACAAGTTTACAAGTTTAGAGAAGTTCGATATTATTAGAGTTGTTAAAGAGTCTGCATAATAAGTAGAGTTAGAGTTATTAATAAAATCATTCAAAGTTAAAGTTATTCTTCTTAGCTTTGTTAAGTAAATTCCGCATACTTAATAGAGTTTGCTCAGTGTTTCTCTGTTAATAACTTAGGATTTATCCGAGGTTATTAAACCTTAACAAGCTATTTAAGTTAGTTTGGTTAGAGTACATCGATCCAACAAGTGGTATCAGAGCTTGTGTGGAAACTCTGACTAGGAAGAAACCCTAAAACCCTACTACAATAAAACCTAAAGATGTCGACTGAAGCTGTTCCACCACCATCAATCACCTCACTCAGGATTCCAATCATCAAGAAGGGAGAATATGACCTATGGTGTATGAAGATGAGGCAGTACATTGCCATTACAGACCATGCACTATGGAATGTAATTGTCAATGGTAATGAAGTACTTCCAGAACCTGTGGAGATTCCTGGACAACCTATACCACCCAAACCAGTCTTACCAGCAGCTACCTTAAGGAATCAAGAGAAGGCTCTTAATATACTCTTATCTGCTATACCTGATGGACATCTACTGAAGTTTCATGATGCTAAAGATGCAAAGCAACTCTGGGCTGCTCTCAAGATCAGATTTGGAGGGAATGAAGCTTCTAAGAAGATGCACAGAAATCTGCTGAAGCAACAGTTTGAAAATTTCACTGTTGGTGAAAGAGAGAGTCTTGATGCTGCATATGATAGATTTCAAAATCTCCTCAACATGTTGGAGTTACATAAGGCAGAAGTATCTGTTGAAGATGCTAATATAAAGTTCTTAAGAAGTTTGCCATCCGCATGGCATGTGATTGCTACTATGATCAGAGGACAACCAGGTTTGGATGTCATGGACTTTGATGATCTCTACAATCATCTGAAGGTGTATGAGCATGAGATGAATGGCCAAACCAGTTCCAAATCACACAGTATTGCTTTTCTGTCATCTGAAAAGAAGGGCAGTACTTCCATCAAAAGTACTGCTTCTCCTCAAAGTACTGTTGCTCAAAGTACTGCTGTTTACACAACTCCTCAGCAAGTCCCACAGACTACTACCTTGCACTCAGATGAAGTTGTATGCTCTTTCTTTGCACAACAAGCTTCTTTACCTATCACTTATGAAGAAGATCTCTCACAGATTGAAGAGGATGCTTTAGAAGAAATTGATATCAGGTGGCAAGTTGCCATGATCACTGCAAGGATCAAGAAGTACGTGAAGAAAACAGGAAAAAGCATTGACTTCAAACCAAAACAGGGTATCACTTTTGACAAATCCAAGATTGAATGCTTCAATTCTCAAAAGACTGGACACTTTGCTAGGGAGTGCAGGTTTGCTAAATATCAAGCAAACAGGTTGACTGAAAAACCAAAGCTGGAGCTCAAAGAAATTCCAATTACTGAAACAAAGGCTTTGGTTGCTCAAGAGAAGTTATCAGAAGTTGACTGGAGTGAAGAGTTTGATGATGAACCAGTGACTTATTGTATGGTAGCAGTGGAAGAAGCAGTTAAAGATTCAGTGGAAGAATTGGACTGGAGCACTGCTTTTGATGAGGAACCTGAACATGCTGCTTTGGAATCTGGAGATGGTTTTGGAGGATTTGATTGGAGCATGGAGAGTGAAGATGATCCTGTTCTACTTGCAATGGTGGCTACTTCACCAAGTTCACCCCTATCTCTGAGGTATGCTCAAATTGTCATGATTTTTATCAAAAATTACTTGGCAGTTATGTGGTTGAAAGAGATAATTGTGTTAGGGCTAGGTCTGAGGTAGCTGGTTATCAAATAACCTTAGAATCTATGGACGCTAAAATCTTAACCCATGAAAATAATGAAGTAGCTTGGGCTGAAAAGTATGCACAACAGGACTATCAGTTAAAACTAAGTGAATGGAAATTAAATTGTAAAATTTCTGAAATAGAAAAACTGACTAAGGAAAGAGATGATTTGTTAGCTAAGTTTGCTGCTTGGGTTGAATCTGGTCTGTCACATGTTACTTATGTTCAAAAACAAAGAAGAGCTTACATTAAAACTGGCTTAGGTTTTGGAATGGATTTTGATAACATAGAAGAGAATCAATCTGATGATGACCTAGAAGATATAACCACTAGTGATGATGAACTCATTAATTATGTAGACACATCTAGTAATGAGGATTCAATTAGTGAACCACCTCCTGAGTATAAGAAAGACAATGGTTATCATGCAGTTCCTCATCCCACTGGCAGTCATCAACCCCCTAGGCCTGATGTTTCTCGTTTTGGAGTAGACAGTCTAGAGTTTAGGAAAAAGCTAGTTGGCCAATCTAGGTCTGAAACCCCCAAAGAAACTGTTGAAAACATTGTTCAAAGTCAAGCAGTACCTTCAACTCAAAGTACTGCTCCACAAGCAGTATCTTCAGGAAAATCTTTTCAAAACAGTACTGCTAAACCTTTTTGGGATAACTTTGGTCAAAACAGGTTTAATCATTCACCTAGAAGGCAAAATAGTTTTGGTCATAGACATAGAAGAAGTCACTTTGGGAGTATGGGTCAAAAATTATGTTTTGTGTGATTTAGTCCTACTCATTTAATCAAGGATTGTGACCATCACTCAGAATACCTTAGAAAATTCCCAAAGAACAGGTCTGCTAATCACAAACCTAGAGAGACCAAACCAGTCTGGAATAACTCAAATAGGGTTAATCACATGAATTTTTCACCAGACCACAGGTACCCACACCAGAGAAGACCCTTTTCAAAACCTTCAGTATCCTTCAGTACTTTTCAAAGTACTGCTCAGCCAAGAACAATACTTTCTTAAAGTACTGCCCAGACAAAACAAGGTACTGATCACACTCTCTGGAATAGGAACCCTAGAAGATCTCATTACTATCAACCTAGAAGGTACTACAATTCACATAGGGGATCTAGATCACAGGAACCAAGTGTTAAATCAGAATGGATTAAGAGGGAAAGTACTGCTGAGGGACACACAGTACTTTCAACAAAAAGTGAATCAGATGTTTTTGTGATACAAGAAAAAGAGAATGAACTTGTAAAAGAGAGTTGTGTTGAAAAACCAGAAAGTTTTGAAAATCCACATGATAAAAATCAAAAGATAATTCTGGATCATGTTTTGAAAAACAGTGGCAATTACATACTCAAAGAATTTGAGTTTGTAACTCCACAAGGGGATCACAAGTCAGTAATGGCTTGGGTTCCTAAAAATCACTAACTCTTTTATCTTTGTGCAGGGCAACCCAGAAGAGGAGCTTAAAGATCATCTTATTGTGGATAGTGGTTGCTCTGGAAGTATGACAGGAGACAAGGAGATTCTGTCTGATTTTAGATATATTAGTGGAGGAAGAGTTGCATTTGGGAACCATCAAAGCAGGGCGTATAGATTTTGAGAATGTTAGATATGTGAAGGAGCTCAAGTTCAACTTATTATTAGTCTCTCAAATCTATGATAAAAAGCATCATGTGTTATTCACTGACACATAATGTCTCATCCTCTCTCCTGAATTCAAGCCTGTTGATGATAACTTGGTAGTTCTTAGAGTACCAAGAACAAATGATGTGTATAGTTTAGACATGCAGAGTCTTCATTCTTATGGAAGAGCCACATGTTTGGTGGCAAAAGCAACATCTGAAGAAGCACATCAGTGGCATAGAAGATTGGGCCATGTAAATTTCAAGAATATCAACAAAATGGTCAAAGGGAATTTAGTTAGAGGTTTACCTTCAAAGACTTACAAGAATGATCACTCATGTTTGGCATGCAAGAAGGGTAAACAACACAAAGTTTCATGCAAGAAGCTTGAAGAGAGGACTATTAGAGAACCTTTGGAGTTGTTACATATGGATTTGTTTGGACCTGTTTCTGTAGCAAGTTTAAACAAGAAAAAGTACTGCTTAGTTGTAACAGATGATTGCAGTAGATTCAATTGGGTATTTTTCTTGGGATTTAAAGATGATACTTTTGATGCTATTCAGACACTCATAATAGCACTTGAAAACCAATTGAGACTCAAGGTTAGAGGTATTAGATGTGACAATGGAACTGAATTCAAGAACAAGCTTATGGATGAATTTTGTGCAAACAAAGGAATCAAAAGGGAGTTCAGTATTGCACGAACACCACAGCAGAATGGTGTTGCAAAGAGAAAGAATAGGACTTTGATTGAAGCAGCCAGAACAATGCTAGCAGATTCACAACTACCTATTCAATTCTGGGCTGAAGCTGTAAGTACTGCTTGCTATGTACTTAACAGAGTATCAGTTACAAAGCCACATATGAAGACACCCTATGAGTTGCTGATGGGTAACAAACCCAACATTCGATTTATGAAGCCTTTTGGATACCCTCTAACTATGTTAAACACAATTGATAATCTGGGAAAGTTTGATGGCAAGTCAGAAGAAGGATATTTATTGGGTTATTGTACCAACAGTAAGGGATTTAGAGTGTACAATAGAGTCACTAAGAAGGTTCAAGATTGTCTTCATGTTGAGTTTTTTAGAAGATCAAGATAAAAAAAAGGTAAAGGTCCTGATTGGATGTTTGATCTTGAAGTTCTAACCCCTTCCATGAACTATGTACCTGTTAGAGAAGAAAATCAACCTGTGCATGATGGAGATGACTTACAGTATGTTGTTCATGGAGTTCATCTTAGACCTAATGTTGTACCTGATGAAGATCCTGTTAGTCCGAAGCAAAGTACTGATGCTCCAAAGCAAAGTACTGATGCTCCAAAGCAAAGTACTGATGCTCCAAAACAAAGTACTGATGAACCAAAATCCTCATTATCTGCTGAGGATCAATCTATTCAAGAAGAACTTAATCAGTTGCTTCTTCAAGATGTTTTAGCACATACTTATACTGATGACCAAAGAAGAGCTTATGAAGAGGCAAAGAAAAAGAACAAGTTTGCAAAATACTCTTACAGTATTTTGGACAGTACTTTTGAACAAAGTACTGCTGCACCAGTTACCAGTACTTTAGATGATTTGGATGATCCTACCATGCCTGGATTAGAAGAAACTGATGATGAGTTTGAAGATGAAGTAATTTTCTCAGATTCCAATGAAGATGCTGATTTTACTAATTTGGAAGATACTTATGGAGTTCCACAGTCACCAAACTTAAGAATTCATAAGAATCATCCTACTGATCAAATCATTGGTCCTTCTACTTCTGGAGTGACGACTAGACACAGAGCTAAGACTTTTTCAACACCTCACAATGCTTTACTTAGCTTTGTGTATAAACAAAACAGGCTGAATCATAAGAACCATCAAACTTTCCTGTTTACTTATTTTATCTCTCAAGAGGAACCCAAGAATATTTCTCAAGCATTAACCAAAGAGAGTTAGGTTGAAGCTATGCAGGAAGAACTTCTTCAATTTAAACTTCAAGAAGTTTGGGTATTATGTGATCTTCCAGATGGGAAGAGAGTTATTGGAACCAGATGGGTTTTCAGAGTCAAGAGAGATGAAAGAGGTAATGTCATCAAGAACAAGGCAAGGCTAGTTGCACAAGGCTACAGACAAGAAGAAGGAGTTGATTATGATGAAGTGTTTGCTCCTGTAGCAAGGATAGAAGCAATTAGAATCTTTCTTGCTTTTGCTTCTTATATGGGATTTCAGGTTTATCAAATGGATGTCAAGAGTGCCTTTTTATATGGCAAGATTACAGAGGAAGTTTATATCAAGCAACCTCCTGGTTTTGAAGATCCTAAACATCCTAACAAAGTCTACAAAGTTGTCAAAGCTCTTTATGGCTTACATCAAGCACCAAGAGCCTGGTATGAAAGGCTCTCTACATTTTTATTGCAACATGGTTATAGGAGAGGAGCCATTGACAAGACTTTGTTTATCAAGAGAGATAAGAAAGATATCATGTTAGTTCAAATATATGTTGATGATATCATATTTGGAGCTACTAAACAGTCCATGGTCAAGGAATTTGAGAAGCTGATGCAGAATGAATTCCAAATGAGTTCAATGGGTGAGTTAACTTTCTTTTTGGGACTTCAAGTTAAGCAGTCAAAGGAAGGAATTTTCATAAGTCAAGACAAGTATGTTACTGACATACTTAAGAAGTTCAATTTTGATGACATGAAGCCTGTTACTACCCCTATTAAATCAATTAACTCATTGGGAGAGGATGAAGATGGACAACCAATTGAAGTAAAGTTATACAAATCAATGATTGGCTGTCTTATGTATCTTACTGCATCAAGGCCTGATATCATGTTTGCAGTTTGTTTATGTGCAAGATATCAAGTCTCACCAAAGATTTCTCACATGAGTGCAGTCAAGAGAATTTTCTGTTATTTGAAACAACAACCTAAGTTGGGGTTGTGGTATCCAAGGGATTCTTCTTTTCACTTGGAAGCTTTTTTAGATAGTGATTATGCAGGTGACAACTATGACAGAAGATCAACCACAGGCGGATGTCAATATATTGGAAGAAGATTAGTTTCATGGCAGTGTAAAAAGCAAACAATTGCAGCAACATCATCTACTGAAGCAGAATATGTAGCTGCTGCAAGCTGTTGTGGACAAGTTTTGTGGATGCAGAATCAACTCTTGGACTATGGGTTCAATTTCAAAAATACTCCTATCATTCCAAGACCAAGCACCTACAGATTAGGCATCACTTTATCAGAGATTGCTATGAGCACAGGCTCATTAATCTGGTTAAGGTTCACACGGATGACAATGTAGCTGACTTACTCACCAAAGGTTTTGATGTTTCAAGATTTAATCACTTGGTGGTGAGTATTGGCATGATTAACTACTGAGCTACATTTAAGGGGAGGACTATTTAGTATTAGTATAGTCCTGTGCATTGCTTGAGGGGAGGATATTTATGTTATACAGAGGAATTTGGAAAAGTACTATTTTTTATAAAAAACTACTGAGGCACAAGCTAAACAGATTAAGAAATTGAAGCTCAAGTTTAGAAGGCTCAAGAATTTTGTCTGGCCCTTGGTTCAACATCATCGTATATGGGTTAAATCTAAAAAGAAGGAGCAAAGGCAGTCTAGGAAAACCAAACGCCAAAAGGTTCACAAACAATCTTCTGTCCAATTGGGGAGGAATTTAGAAGAAAGGAATTTGAAAGAAGATATTGTTAAGGAAAATGAACCTGAAGGTACCGAAGAACATGAAAAGACTGAAGAACAGGTCATTCAAGAAACTGAGGAACAAGTTATTGATGTTCAAGCTCAAAGTACTGATGATCAAGGTACTGAAGATCAAAGTACTGCTTTTCAACAACAAGGATCCTACAGGCAAGAATTGATAACTCCAAGGTTGTTAAATTTTGAAGAGAAAGCTGGTCCTTCAACAATTGTACATGAAGAAGCTGTTGGTCCTTCAACTGTTATACAAGAAGAAGAAGCTACACCCAAACCTATTCATACTGCAAGTGATGATGACACCATTGCTGAGATCTTGCAAGATTTATCAAGACCAAGGGGTGTTAACATTCCAGGAGTACAAGAAGAAGAACAATCAAGAGTTTCTCAACCTACAATAGATCCAAAGGATAAAGGTAAGGGTAAATTGGTAGAAGTAAAGAAGATGAAACCTACTTTAGCACAGATAAGAGCTGCCCAAGAAGCTTTGAATGAACAAGCAGCTAGAAAGCTTCAAGAGGAATTAAATGCTAAAGATAGAGAAGCTAAGGAAGCTGAAGATGCTCAGAATAGAGAAGCAGCTAAGAAGTTGCAAGAGGAATTGAATGCTGAAGCTGATGAACCATTAGAGTCACCTATTCCTGTTAGATTTCTACCAAGAACGCCAAATAAAGCTAAGGACATAAATGCAATGATAGCTTATCTTAAAAATCAAGGGTATAAAGGATTGCAGAGGTTTAATTATTTTGAGATGAAACGATTGTATGATGCTGCTAGAGAAGCTTATAAGAAAAGTGTTGAAAGCATCAAAGATTTTAGAGATGAAGCTACTTGGAAAGAAGAAGAGAGAAAGAAAAGTTTAAAAAGAAAAAGAAAAACTGAAGTTAAAGATGTACAGTTTTCAAAGAAAGAAAAAGTTGAGCTAAGATCTGAGACTAGAGATGAACTAAGAAATTATCTAAGGATAGTAGATTTTGAGTATTCTAAGGAAGATGCTAACATGAAGATGAACAAATCTCAAATTATTGCTTTTGAAGTTGTGGAATCCAAAGAAGGAAGTTATCTGATGTTTCATAGAGAAGATGAAAGCTTCAAAGTGTTCAACAGGTTATGGGATTTATTGCACATCATAGATAAAGTGGATCTATTCTATTTATATCATGTGGTGCGAAATTACTTTGAACATAATCCATTAGAAGGAATTGGTTTAGTTCTGCTTGGAGATCTCACAACTGTATGGGAAACTGAAGAGCAAAGCACTGATGACATTTGGAAGAATCAAGAGAATTGGGAAATTGTTTGCTGGAGATTCTTTGAAGAATCCGGAGTTCATGTTCTAGAGCTGGAAAATGGTACAATGATTCATATGTTTGCAGATAGAAGATATCCTCTTACAGTAGATCTTATGAGAAGGATGCTAGAGCATGGAATGGAAGTTGAAGAAGACAATGAAATTGCTTATATGCTCATCAATTTGTTTATCAACTGGACTACTATTGCTGATGAATAACTGGTATGAATCTTAATTGAATAAATTATTTTTGATAAATCAGTACTTTATTCAAAGTACTGCTGATCAAACAATACTTTAATCAAAGTACTGCTTGCAGCTTTTAACCAGTTAAATAATTTTTAAAAGAAACCTTTTGTTTAGTAACAAATATTTTGAAACAAAGGTTGAATAAAATAAATGGTTTTTGAGATGGTAACATCAATAGGTTATCAATCCACCATGGTTACAAAAGGATTGGCTAATCCATGAGCAAACGGCTCTGGTAAAGATATCTCAAATCCGTTTTTAGTTGATAACTTGCTAATAAGTTGTATGGTCATCAACTTACCATATCAGTAATGTGAAGAGTTGGCTAGCCAACAAGAAAATGGCTTGTGGTAAAGGCTGTGGAAAAACCATTATATGGTAATTAGTTCACCATGATGAAAGAACTAACTAGTCCGGAAGGGTACAGCTTTTGGTAAAGACAAATCAAATATGTTGATAGCTGATGATTTGCTCAAAATCATATGGTTATCAATGTACCATGGTCTTACACACCAAAACATTTGGCTACTCCAGAGTTAATGGCTTTGGTAAAGAGAACTTAAATCCATTAAATTTGAATGATTCACCTCTCACAGGAGTTAACACACCTGGAAGTGATGAGAATAGACTGCAACTTAAACTGAATTAATGTACAAATTGTCATATGTTGTTGTGTTGCTGAAAAGATGGAGTTTGCTGGATGACGCTGTAAAAGAATAATTCTAAAGATACTTTGACAAGCACAGAAACTACAGAGATACAATCCAAAGACTATGACATAATCTTTCCTTAAAGATGGAGCTGTTAAAGATATATTCACAAAGGAACTTGAAGTCAAGCTAGTAGAATTCAAGTTAGGGGAGGATTGTTGGGATATGAAAGTGCTGAAGTATGATAAAGTACTGGAAGTCAAAGTACTGCTAAAGATAAAGTCAAAGTACTGCTGTTGAAGTCAAAGTATTGCAAGAACAAAGAACTGTTATATTCGTTTATAGAAAGTCTTGTAATTCTAGAATATTCTTTATTAGATTACTTGTCGTACAAGGATACAAATTGTAAACCGACTAGGGATATCCTTGAGCCTATAAAAGGACCCCTAGATTGGCATTAGAAGTACGAGTTTTAGAGTTTACAAGTTTACAAGTTTAGAGAAGTTCGATATTATTAGAGTTGTTAAAGAGTCTGCATAATAAGCAGAGTTAGAGTTATTAATAAAATCATTCAAAGTTAAAGTTATTCTTCTTAGCTTTGTTAAGTAAATTCCGCATACTTAATAGAGTTTGCTCAGTGTTTCTCTGTTAATAACTTAGGATTTATCCGAGGTTATTAAACCTTAACAAGCTATTTAAGTTAGTTTGGTTAGAGTACATCGATCCAACAATGTTCCATTCTGAGTCGTGAAAAATAATCTACTAATGCCAAATCAAATTAGATTCACATACAGGTGGCAAGCATATCATCAAATCAAACTCCAGAAAAATTTCAGAAGGCTAAACAAAAACTTACCAATCCACGAAAAGAATGAAGGTGGATGCTTTACTTGAGAAGGTTCCTCATGACTCATGGCTGCCGATCCAAAATGGTGGCAGGCTCACAAATAGTGTCACAATACCACAAATCCGATCTTGCTGATACGAATCACATAAACAAAACAGATGATAATCAAAATCTTTACAAGAGATATGAAGTTGAAGTACTACCGAAAATGTCAAATCATAAAACATCACAATTCAAACCGAGTTCTGAACAAATCAAAGAAAAGTAATATCGATCAAAATCACATAACAAAATATCAAACTATCTCAAAACGCGTGGCAGAACAAATGAGAGGACAACGAATTGCGGTAGTTCTATCTTACACTATTCTCATAATAATCATGGGCCTGATGCCCCACAAACCACACGGAGCTGATGAAATCTTCTCAGCATCTCTTCTCTGATAAGAAGACTTGGCTGAAGTTTTGACCATCTATACGCCCAAACTCTTGGTAGTAATTTCTCCATCTATCTGCAATACGCCGGTCATGGTTCTTCTGCTCGTACACCTTATGTTTGCCTGCTTGTTGGATTCTTACCTCCGTCCTTGCTCCTCTTGTTGTTCTGTCCAGCTCTCTCCTGTAGCATCTTGATGTTTCCTGCAGCATTGCAATACTTCCATGATCTTCTCGACACGAGCAATCATGTCTTTAACTTAACTGGAGTGGCAGCTGTACTAAACGGATGTGGCTTCTTCATGAACCTCTCTATCTATTAGAAGTTAGGGCTGGTGTAAACCCTATTACAGTCTGACATGGGTCCTTTCAGTGGTGGCTTTTAAATTCCATCAAGGTTTCTTGTATTTAAGTTGAAGGCTGTTTTTATTACATGTTGGTTGATGATGCGGTGCATTTTTTTGTGTATAACCCTTCATGTGTTGTTGCATTTGGTGCTGCTGCTCCTCGATATTGGAAGTTAAGTTTTGTTAGTTTCTTATTCAAAAAAATCTACCGATCGTTCTTGGAAGTTAGGGTTAAACCCAATTGTACGTATGAGTCCTTTGGATACACAAGTTTGGTTTGTAATGATGTAGTGCATGTTCAGACTTGGTGTTTGGTACTTGTGGATTGTCGTTGAGCATGTGTTGTTTATTCTTATTGGTGTTCGGTTTGCTTATGAACTGAATTTCTTATTTGACGATTGGTAGGGAGACGTGCTCAAGGTTATTTGGTTACTTGGAAGTTGGGGTTTTTTACCTTATGCTCATGTCAGATCTGATTTGCATTTGTTTACATTCTTATTTGGTTATGCATCATGTATAATCATAATGGTAGTCGAATATGGGTTTGAATTTCTTTGTTATGGTCCGCTCTACACTTTGGCATCACTCGTGTTAGTCTGTGGTCTATTGGTAAGTGTGGTATTGCATGAAATGGTTTTTATTCATGGATTTTAGTACTACTTGGAAGAAGGGGAAACCTGGTTATGGGTTTCTTAATGTGAAGGTTCTGGATCGCTATGATGACTAAGAAAACTCAAGTTTTTACTTGAGTTACGATTTATTGTATTTTTATTATAGTCATTATTAGATGTATTTGGATAGGTAAGTTATAAGAATGGCCTTTCATTCTTATATAGTGGTTATGTAAGTGTCCTAAGGGACTGAGATGAGGGAAGTCACCCTCATCCTATGTACTTTAATGTTTTTTGGCGTAATGAATTTTACCAGGGTGAAAAGTCCCTTTTACCAAAAAAAAACCTCTCTATCTCAGCAACTATTGTAGCAACTCAGGATCCGAATCACCATCTTGGATTCTACGAGTAGTCACCATCTAAACGATCGACAAACTAATCCGCGAAGACAAATAGACAAAATCAAATGTGGTAGGATGAAGATCAAATCAGCGAAGACAACCTAATATCAAAAGCAATTCTGAATGAAAAGGTCCAACCAAACGGAATAGGTCGAATCAAACGGAAGCCTAATGTCTACCCAAATCCTCACAGGTCAAAACCTAAGCTCTAAGGGTCTCAAAACTTAGGCTCTGATACCATAATTGTAGCACCCCAACCCGAAAAAGGTCCGAATGTCATATTGTGAAGTCATATCGGAACATACTAATTAAAAATGCAAGCGGAAGTCTTATTAATTAAAATACCAAGTCATATAAACGAATGACTTACAAAGGAAAAATACAAAATCCAATATGTTTAAAATAATAATGGAAACTAGGGTTAGTTCACTCAAATGCTCCTACTCTCAGCCCATCAAAGCCCAGTGTCCCACTTGGTACCTGCCGCATGGAAAAGAAAACGCGGCTGAGCTTAAAATGCCCAGTGAACAGATATACAAAACAAAAGCTAAACATAATCAAAATACAAAAATGAATCAAAGGAGACTGATAAACAAATCGTAACGAATGAGCACAATGAGGAACCTGTAGAACACAATATTAACAGATATCCAAAAGGAACAAAAATCAAAAGACCAAAGTAAAGGAAAGCAGCGAATCATTTAACAAATATAAGCTCATATAAATAACCAAACCTACGAGTATCAAAACATAATCAAATAGGATTTGATGAAAAGTATCATAATCAAAACAAGCAACCAAACAGTGTATAAGCATATCAGTCAGCGGATCAATTAGACATGAATATGGCAGACAAATAAACCAGATAATCATATTTACATAAGCTAAGGAGAATTCTATAATCAGGAGAAATCAACTGAACAGAATGTAAGCATGGCAATCACATATGTCAGAAAATCAACAATTAATAAACATAATAAATATCATAACAAACTGAGATACTAATAGAAGTATAAGCATGTCAGTCGCAAGTATAGGTAGGAAATACTGAACGAACATCATAATCAAATGAAGTAACTGAACAATAATATAGCATGGAAACTAAATAAGTCAACTAGGAAGATAACATAAGTTGAACCATATTCTTTCATCAACCAGTAGCATGAACAAAAGTGTAAACATTGCAGATCAACAAGTTAGGTAAACATCAATTATTATGCCAAACCGATAACATAAGCATCATAAAATACTAAACAGAAGTGCAAACATGGTAGTCACAAATAGCAGGTAGGATTACTAAAAGATAATCATAGCCCACGAAATTAATGAACGAAGTATAACATGATAAATGGATAAATCAAAGGATGCCATACTAGCATGGCAACCAGACGAATCAAATAGTCCGCATAATAGCATGGTGAGCAGATAATCAGATATTAACATGATGACAGATGAATCAGGTAACCACATACCAACATAGTAGACAGAGAAATCATGTAATCATATACCAGCATGGTAAATAGATGGATCAAATAATCATATAATAGCATAGTCAACACTTGAATCCAATAATCATATAATAGTTCGGTAAATGGATGAAGTGGTAATATGAAATATAAGCTTGGCAGCCTACCGAAATAGAGTGAGAGCATAGTAAATCAAATGAACTAAAGACTGAGTATAATAACCAATTGAACTGAAGCATGAGTATGATTGTTAAAAGAATCACATAAGAATACTGAGTGAATAAGTAGTCAACTGAATGATTGAATAGGCATAGTAAACGAATGAATCAGAATATCAGATAGTCACATAATAACCAAATCTAACAAATCACATATCATAACTCATATCTGCCAAATCATATCAAATCCATCAAATCATAAGTGTACAAGGAGGGGAGACCTCTCAAGTACCAAACGGAGTAGCTAGCTCCCAAATGTGAGGGGGTATATTGCACACACGCACCACATCACCAAAACTGAACTGAGTACCTATGATGCATCCATACGCTCCCTGCAAAACAAATCAAATATACCTATGCCAGTACGAGACTGTACATACGTATTCATATTGGCCAAGTGCACACATATCATAATCATATCAAAAGGGAACGCCGAGGGCTAATCACACCGCCCCATATAGTGTCATGCCATTGGTGCTTCAATGACATCATGGCTAGTTAGCTTGGGTAACCAAATAAAACAAATCATATCATATCAAACTGATCATATAATGGAATCATATCAATAAGGGATCTCAAATGGATAACATATCAAACGAATAACCAATCAAATATCAAATTAGAGGATCATACCAAAATGAATCATATCAAATGGATCATATCAAATCAAATCAAGGGGAATACGAATCGAATATCAAAATGGACAAGAGTCATGAGAGAAAAAAAGTGTCATTACTAAAATGACGGAATATATGTACCTCAAAGTGTGTACACGAGAGCAAGGCACACAAAGCCAAATCACTTCTCCCTCTTCACAAGATCTACAGTAAATATACTCACATATTACCAAAATATTCATTTTATAAGCTCCATTGCATTTATAAGTGTTTTACTTATTGATATCATCATTTTGCCCTTCATTTTCTTAACCACACATCTGGACCAGTTTTACACGAATTTTTAAACCCATCGAAAATATTCCAAAAATTACAAGAAAATTCCTAGAGGTTCCCACATTAGTTAAGTAATTTCAAAAATTTTGGTGGATTTTTTGTCAGAGTCTAAGTAGGGTTTAAAAATCCGTGTTTCTAGACTTACCCAGAAAATGTTCAGGAAGTACACCTCAAACGTTTACGCTTATTAGACCTGTTTAGACACCTTGGAAAAATTCTCAAAAATTCCAGAAATTCATTTATATCCTAAATATCAATTATGTAAAAGGAGAGCTCCAAATTCCCTATGGTTTGAAAACAAAAAATCAAATGATCCAACTGAATTTCAGACCTGTTTTCTCAGCTTTGACACTTGATCCCGTAAAATTCAAAAATACGACTTAGACAATTCCAAATTCGTCCAAACCACTTGGTAAACTTAACTAAGACATAAAATAAGTTTTTACAACAAAAACCGAGATTTAAACCCTTATAAAAATCAAGCTACAAGGTTCCCAAATTCGGCTTCCAAAACATTCCTGACCAAAAACCCGTCAAAAGTTAACATAACACGTATTTTACTTACCCAAACGTGCCTATGACCCATGTAAGCTATATAACCTGTTTTTATATCATCTTAGCATTTCTACAAAGCCATGTTCAAGCCTTACAAATCCTACACACCCATAACACAAATTAACGAGCCAATCCGCACCATAACTCTTCACATAAAATTATAAACATCCCCACTAATTCGCCTAGGGTTTCTATCTTTATGATTTCATATTAGTGACCATTATAACTGATTTTTAGGGCTTATATTAAAGGTCCCTTGGTCGATCAAAGAGCTGGAATAAGAGAGTCAAAGCTTAACCAAATAACAAGGGTCGAATATTTTCAAAAATGAAAATATATATAGTTTCCAGGTTTTAGGTTTCTTAAGTTTCACATGATTATCTCAATCGTATACCAAACGAAACCCACTGATTTTAGACGTGTAACATAGATTGAATAACCATGAATGAGTGTCGACTAAAAAAAGAAAAAAAATAACAAAAAGAGCTTGATACCTTGGGTCAAATAGAAGGAGCAAAACAAGGAACACGAAGAACTAAATCCAAAACCTTACGAACCATAATCCACCACACACAATTCATAGCAAGTTGGGCACCAAGAAGTCGATCCCCTGATTGCTTCAACAGCCACGCATCTTCTGGTTTCTTGGAGGAGGAAGGATGTTACTTCCTTTTGGCTGCTAGGGTTTTGTGAAGGAGCGTACACCAAAAAAAAATAAAAGGTGATATACGGTTTAAAAATAAAGGATGGGGAGTGATGGATGCATAACTTTTAGGTGATTGGAAGACCAAAATATTATGAATCTAGACATCTTTATAACTAATAAGTAGTGTACAAGTTTTTATAAAAACGGCCTAGGTATATATATATATATATATATATATATATATATATACGTATATATATATATATACGTATATATATATATATATATATAATCGTGTATGTATTATGTATATATATATAAGTGTAAATTTTATTTAACTTAGGTTATAGTTTATGAGTCGAACAAATGTAGTCTCACGTAATTTGTATACAATTTATAACTTACCTCGTATCCTAATGATTCAAATTTTAAGTTGGCGTGAAATAAAGTTCAAATTATGTATGGGATTTAGAATAAAAAAAATCAGGTTATTACACAGTTAATTAGTAAAGGAAATGGCTTAGGATATACTGAAGTGGGTCCTCCACTTTTAAGTGCTTATGCCCCCCCCTCCCAAGAAATAAATCTCCTACATAGGAGAAGTAGGAAGCACAACTGTAGGGAGAGTCTAGTGAAAACAACCATGACACACCTAAGGTTGAGAAACAGTCATCTAATGCCCCAACTATTGAAGATTGGACATCAGATAGTGATGAAGAAAAGGTTGAGTCAACACCTATGCATGTTAAGGAAGAAAGACCTAAAACTATTTAACATGTTAGGTTTGTGAAACCTGAGTTTGGTAAAAATATCTCTAGGAAGATAGTTGAATATAATGAGGAACTTAGACAGATGCATAAAAGACACAATAATAGGCCAAGAGGTAACCAAAGAAACTAGAACAACCTAGTAACACAAAAATTAGGTAGTGACTAGAAATTGGTTAATAAGGCTTGTTATAACTGTGGTAGTTTTGAGCATTTGCAGGAAAAATGTTTTTACTACAGAAAATCTTCAAGGAACCATAACAGCACGGTGAATCACAAAAAGTTTTCTAAAAAAACTCACCCTCATGATAACAAACAAATGGTTCCAAGGACAGTGTTGATGAGATCTGGTGCAACTAGATCCATTACTACTGTTCTTCCAAATAAGCAAAGGTCTTTTAAAAAACGTACAAATGTTTGTAGTGCTAAGGCAAAAGCAGTTTCTACTGCTGAGCCAAAAGTGATAACTGACACTGTAATGGGCAATCATTTTTATGCTGTAAAGGCCTCAGCTTGCTAGGTCTGGAAACCAAAAATAAAGGTTTTAGATCATGTTTCCAGATACAGCAGTGCACCAATAGACTTAAAACGATTAGACTATGTTGATGCACAAGGCAGACCCAAGTCAGTGATGGCTTGGGTCCCCAATAGAAGCCGATTCTCTTCTTTTATGTGCAGGGAAACTTACAGGTGGAGCTAAAGGATAAAGAAATTTTTTACAGTGGTTGCTCTGGACATATGGCTGGTGACATGTCCAATCTGGAAGATTTTGAAGCTATAGATGGTGGATATGTTGCTTTTAGAAATGATTCCAAAGGAGGGAAGATTGTTGGCAGAGGTACAATTAAAAAAGGGAAATTGGATTTTGAAAAATTGTATCTTGTAAACGGACTTAAATTCAACCTCTTTAGTGTCTCACAAATGTGTGACAAAAAGAATTCTGTTATTTTTACCAACACTGAATGTCTTGTCCTATCTCCTGATTTTAAGATGCCTGATGATAAATTTGTGCTTTTTAGAATCCCTAGAACAAACAACATATAAAGTGTTGACATAAAGGACATAATTCCCAAAAGAGCTTTAACTTGTCTATTTGCAAAAGCGACTGTTGATGAATCCAAGCTTTGCATAGGAGACTTGGTTACCTTAATTTCAAAACAATAAACAAATTGGTAATGGGAAACCTTGTTAGAGGTTTACCTTCAAAAGTTTTTGAAAATCCTGAAACCTGTCTTGCATGTCAGATGGGGAAACAACACAAAGCTTCTTGTAATACCAAAGTTGTAAATACTATTTTTGAGCCCCTTTATATGTTTCGTATGGATCTGTTTGGTCCAACTTTTGTGAGAAGTTTAAATAAGAAGATGTATTGCTTAGTTGTCACTGATGATGACACTAGCTTCACTTGGGTTTTCTTTCTAGGAACAAAGGATGAAACATCAGAAATCCTTAAGGCTTTTATAGTAAGGTTAGAAAACTTAGCAAATCACAAAGTAAAGATAATCAGATGTGGCAATGGAACCAGTTTAGTAAGACAGTTTAGTGTAGCTAGAACTCCTCAACAAAATGGTGTGGCTAAGAGGAGGAATAGGACATTAATTGAGGCTGCTAGGACTATGTTGTCTAAATCAAAATTACCTACTACTTTTTGGGCTGAAGCAGTTAGTACTGCTTGTTTTGTGCAAAATAGGAGTAAAGTAGTTAAGCCTCATAACAAGACCCCTTATGAACTATTGCATGGTAGAAAGCCCATGATAGATTTCTTAAAACCATTTGGGTGTCCTGTTACTATCTTGAATACCATAGACCAACTAGGCAAATTTGATGAGATGGCAGACAAAGGGTTCTTTGTAGGGTACTCCACTAACAACAAGGCATTTAGGGTGTTCAACAATAGAACTAGGCATGTGGAAGAGAATTTACATGTTAAGTTTAGTGAGAATTTACCTAACATTGCAGGAAGTGGACCTGACTGGTTATTTGACATTGATTCTCTAACCAGAACAATGAACTATGAGCCAGTATCTACAGGTACAACTAATCATTCTGCAGGTATAAAAGGAACTTCAAATGCAAGTACACAAGCTAAGAAGAATGGATCTATAGAGGAATTTATGCTGATTGAAAAGTGGAAACTGCACAAGCTTCTCATGCCCAAAGAGTTGAAGAAAAAGAGCCCAGAAGTTGATCCTCAGGAAAGTGTGGCAAAAAGTGATGCAGAAGGTGGGGCTAAACCTTCTGATGTGCATAAGGTGGTTACTGAAGGACCACAAACTGATGATGAAGTCCAGGATAGTACATCAGCAAATTCTGCTAAAGGAGGAAGAGAAACTGGCACTAGCCCATCAGTTCCTACTGATACGTTTGTCATTAGCTCACCAGTTACTACTGACAACCCTATTTATAGGCCAGCAGTTTCTACTGCTAAGCCTAGCAGTTCTCCATATCCAAGGTTTCCCACAGTGGACAAAGATGGGAAGTCCTATACTGATGCTGACTATCCAGATAATCCTAATATGCCTGGTTTGGAGCATATTTATGAAGACACTGATGATGAGGTTTTGGATGGTTTTAGTGTAGAGGCTGATCTGCATAATATGGAGTCTTCTTATGCTACCAGTCCTACACACATAACAAGAATTCATAAAGATCATCCAAAAGATCAAATTCTAGGAGATTCAGTATGCTGTTCAAACAAGAAGTAAACTTAAAGGATTGAAGAATAAAGGGTTATTTGCTCAAACCCTTCATCAGAGAAATAGCCACAAAGACTTGCAAAACTGCATGTTTGCTTGTGATCTGTGACAGATGGAACCCAAGAATGATTATAAGGCATTACAAGATTCAAGCTAGGTGGAAGCGATACAGGAGGAGTTACTGCAATTCAAGCTTCAAGAAGTTTAGACCTTGGTGGATTTGCCTAATGGGAAGAAGGCAATAGGGACAAAATGGGTTTTTCAGATGCAAGAGGGATGAAAGAGGCATTGTTGTCAGAAACAAGGCAAGGTTAGTGGCTCAGGGATACACTCAAGAAGAAGGCATAGATTATGATGAAGTATTTGCACCAGTGGCAAGAATAAAGGCTATCAGACTGTTCTTGGCTTATGCCTCATAAAAGAACTTCACATTGTATCAGATGGATGTGAAAAGTGCTTTCTTATATGGGATAATTGAGGAAGAAGTATATGTCTCCCAACCACCTGGTTTTAAAGATCCTAAATTTCCAGATAAAGTTTACAAGGTGGAGAAGGCACTGTATGGATTACATCAGGCTCCTAGAGCTTGGTATGCACCTTATCCAAATATTTGTTGACCAATGGGTTTGTTAGAGACACAATTGACAAAACCTTGTTCATAAAAGGACTAAAAGTAGCTGATAACGCTACACGCGTTGTTCGGGGTCAAAGTAACTTCCTTTTCGTCGAGCAAGTTTTTCAACACCCTAGGCAGTGAACCTAATCGTTGTAGTGTAGTATTAGGGTAAGCCACGGGAATTGATATCGTTCTCTAGGGGAATAGGAATGCTAGCGAGAAGTTACTACGCTAAGGTTGGGGTTGAGGAAGATTATTTTTTATCTTTTTATGTTTTTTTAGGAAATGGAAAGGTACAAATCTCGGGGTTTGGATTTGTGGATTGGTATTTCTACCGATTACGTCTACTATCTAATTATCTAATCTAGTGGTGTATGTAGTCTATGTCTAATTATTGTGTGCTTGTTTGATGATTTAAAGATGTGTTTACTTAGGTTGTATTACTCCTTAATTATCTCCTATTGATGGTTGAATTGTCACGTCTTTATACTTAATCGCGTTGTGTGTCTAAGGTCGTAGGGTATGCGTTTATCCCTAACTCTTTGAAACTACCAAATGTTATCGCCTACAAAGTCTCTAGGATTTATAAACTTTAACTCTAAGGTACTCTTTGGATGGTTTAGCCTACAACAAATCTAGGTATTATAAACTAAGGTTCACAAAAATTAATCAAGCATTAACTACACAACGGATGACCTATCGCATTACTAGATCATTAACAATTAAGATAAGAGACAACCAACCAATATTCAATAATTAAGTTTCATATTCCCTAAGCAAACACACAAGTAAATTAGCCAGACATGGGGAACATGCAAGCATACACACAAGTAATTGAAGACATAATTAAATTAATGAAGTAAAACACTTATCTTGATGTAAAAAAATTCAGATTCTATATATAAGATTACATATGCGACGGCGTCACCCTCTGATTTGTGACGCCGTCGGGTCGCCGTCATTAGGGTTTCATCTTGGCCACGTTAGTCTTGCGACGACGTCACCTTATGCTTGTGACGCCGTCCCCTTCAGTCTCTAACGTCGTCTGGATCAAATCTAGGCCGTCTGAGTTGCGACGACCTACTCTTTTAAAACCTGACACCGTCACTTGTAAATAAGCAATGTGGCTACTGAGCCGTCACAAAAGTGATGCGACGGAGCCACAAATAACACCTGATGCCATCCCCTTCAGTTCTATCAGCCTGAGTGTCTCGATTCTTGACTTTGGCCATTTTCTTCGTATATTCGCGCCTTTTCGTCCGAATAAGTGTCATTCCAGCATTTTGCTTTCAAGATACCTAAAAATTGAAAAGGAGCGATATTAAGTAATAACGGATACAAAAGTGATCAAATAAGAGCTTAAATGATCCCTCAAAAAGGTACATTTTAAAACCTTATCAAATATCCCTACACTTGGTATTTGCTTGTCCTCAAGCAAATGTGCTTTTAGCCAATTAATTTATAAGTTTGGGGTCATGAAGCATTGGTTTAAAACAATCCGCAACACATATAAGCCTCTCAAAAGTCATAACAAGCACGGAAATTGCATACTAGCACCTCACAAGAGGTGTTTGGATACTCACATCTCTCGGGTGTATATGAAATATATCAAAGTGGAAATGGGAGATAAACACTCATTAACCGGTCCTAGTACATAGATTACCATAGGCTTGAGACTAGATTAAACCTCCATCGCTTTGGCGTAAGCACCTAGGAAAGACTATCTAAGAGGACTTTTAAAGGGTTGTAATGTTAGGCTTACGGTAAGGAAACAAAGGGTTTGGTGGGATAGGCTATTTAGTGGTGGCAAGTCAAAAATCTTTATGTTACAAGCATGCGAAGAATGGCGTTGCTAAGACAAGACTCGACACTCTTGACTCTAGATAACTGAAACAAACAAACATAATTTAAAGATAGATATAGGATGGTAGCCCGTATTTTTTTTTAACACTATATTTTTTTCTTTTTCTCATTTTCTATATTTTTTTTTCATACACTTTTACTCTACCATCCTCTACGATAACATCAAAATGATAGGGATTTATAGGCACATCCCTACACTTGAGTTTTTCTTACTTCTAACACTAATTTGACCCGAATTGAAAAGATCAAAACACTTGGAGTACATTATTACGCAAATAGAGGGAATTTGAATTTAACGTTCCCTTCCCATCATTTCATAAACTTTAACTTTTCCCATGAGTCCCAATCGTCCCAAAACTATATACAAAGGATATGACTCGACTTAGCAACTTATGCAAGCAACTAGATAATTGAACTAAGGGTTTTTAGGGTGATAACAATAATGCACTAAAAGTGAGTGCATACAAGGTAGGCTAAGGCGATTTGGGTGTACATTTGGGGGTGGGGTGTAAACAATGCTCTTCATTGATATTCCGGAAAACCGAAAAATCACGAGAACCGCGAAAAGGATAGGCTCAGAGGGGTTAACTAGGGGTATCGTGTACTAAAAATGAGTAGAACGAAAAGGTGTGGGGGAATTACTCAACCGATGTGGAAGAAGTAATTATATTACGGGTATCAAACAAGGGTTATCCTAATGCCTCTTATCATTTAGTTATTCCTAACTACACAAGTGTAGTCTTACTAGCGATCTCAGGATGCATCACAAAACAAGTTCTAGAATCTATTATACTACCGGTTCACACACTAAGCATTAAAGATGAATGCTTTAATTCCTACTAATCTAAGGGTGATCCTCACATTTTGGGTGGAATTTAAGTGGTAAAGGGTTTTGTGCTAGTCATATAACTTCCTATCCATGAGACTCTTTATTAAGACTAATGGCCCACTCCTATATGTCATGAAAAATTAAAAATTTTGGTGCCAAAATTACCCTAACCGACATTTTCTCATGCTTTGTTACACAAATGCAATTGGACAAAGCAAATAATCAAGGATAAACATAGTTTCAAAGTTCCCGTTTTATTTTACCTCCCTACACTTAAACTGAACATTGTCCCCAATGTTCCCCGAATGTATCAAAGTTGATAATGGAAGGTAATAAAAGATGAAAGAAACTAGTACTCCCCTGATTAGCTCGGTAGGATCCGTGTAAAGTGGTGGTTACATTTTTCTTCAAGAAGAACGTTTGTGTGAAAAGCTCCTTCTCATCTTATGTATCTTCTTCTTGATAAATTAAACCTGAACACATGAGGAAAACAAACGAAACCTTCGCGTAAAATTGGCGGTAATAATATATATAGGACTCTACTAAACTAGGATATAATGCTTGTGGAATGGATGTTCACAGAATTTCTGGAAAATTAAGACCTGGAAAATTCCAAAAAATTATAAGTAGCTTAGAAAATGAGAAAAAGTAATAAGTTGTTTTTGCTCCTTCCTGACGCCGTCAGGTTGCGATCCTGACGCCGTCAGGTTATCCCGACAAAACCGGTATGCGATTTTCTGGAAAAAATTCTGGAAAATTTACATCCTTAGAATCTGGAAAAATTTCCTGGAAAACATCCATTATGACTCGATACAAGCATTTGACTCGAACAAACACACATGTATATCTTTTAATTAATTGAAATTCTCATGTTTACGTTTCTTTTGAAAACGTGTGTAATCCTCCCTACACTTATCCTTTATGTAAAATACTTTTATATGTAATTAAGACGAGGTTAAAAACAAAATAAAGCATTTTTACAAATTTAAACATGAGAATAAACAATCAATAAAAGATATATGACACACAAATAAAAATGAAAAACAAATACACATGGGTTGCCTCCCAAGAAGCGCTTGTTTTTGTTCGAGTCACGAGCCTGACTCTACCCTTATTTAACGGATAAAGGGGAGGTTTTCCCTACACTTAAGCTTAAGTGCGGGTGATAGTAGCGATACACACCCTTAGGGTTGAAATTTTCTACATGAGGAGAGGGTGATGGGTGATTTATATGCTCAAAGGAGTGTGCTCCATTCATTATAACCTTACCTAAGTCTATTGGTGTAGCGGGTGAATCAAATCTCTCTCCTAAAAATGGATCATCTTTTATCAACTTCAAAATATTCTTAATTAAGGATCCATCTTGACCTAATAAACCCTGTTTAAACCCATAATATTTCTTGTTATCAACCATGAATGGGTGATATAAGTGTGTAAGGTCATGGGTTACTCCTATATTAGCTTCAACTCTACATGGCCTAGAGTCTACCACCTTTATCAAGAAACTACCCGGATTATTTATTTTGATGGGTGGATTGAGGCCTAATTCAATTCCAAGATTCACATCTAAAGACGGAAAATTGGGTAAGGTTTTTGGTTGAGGCTCCGTTTTATCAAACTTAGGAACTTCCCTAGGACTAAGAGAGAGGTCATGACAACAAGCATCTAAACCTACATTCTCTAGTGGCGTTTGGTCCAAAGGTTCTATATCAATCAGGGTTCCTTTAGTCTCTTCTACTTCTCTCGGGTAAGTTATAGGCGATGTGTGTTCCTCAAGTGATGGTAGGGCTTGTGGGCTTGGAGTTTCCACCTCATTATCCATTATATCTAGATCTCCTAAAAGTTCATCATGTGTTTTAGTATGATCTAACCCAAATACACTCCTAAGTATCTCAAATCCTTCTTTAGCCATTTCAAATTCTTGGTCCGATTCATTAGAATCATTCTCAAAAATTTGATCACTATGTTCTATTTGCCTAAAGGATTCCTCACTCATGTAACTAGGCAGTTCAACTATAACCATCTCACAATCTTGTTCGGGTTTAGGTTCCATGTTCTTAAAAACTAGGTCTTTTTGATAATGATGCCTAAGGTTGGATAAATCCTCCTTATCCATTTCCTCAAGTTGTGATAACTGATGGTTTATTGTTAGGAGGCTTTTCTAAAAAAAAATCAAGAGGGTCTCACTAAAAGGAGTTGATTCTAACAATGATCGTTGAATAGAAGCCACACAAGCACAAAATTTATCAAATCCATCCAACCTTACACCCGTCTCCTTTTGGATATCTATAAGATCACTCACAAATTCATTAGAACAATAAAAAGCAATCCAATCTGCAAAATTCAATTGTTCCTCATTTGTTAATGATTCAAATGCAACTTCACTTGCCATAGCGACAAATGAAAAGGGTTTTACGAACACAAACACAAAGAAGGGGGATAGACTACAAGGAAGCTAAAAATGGGAAAAAAAATGCTTACTTGATAGGAATCAAGCAAGGAAACCTAAACGACGTGGACTCCTAACTAGCTATTCTATTCCCCGGCAGCGGCGCCAAAAACATGATAACGCTACACGCGTCATTCGAGGTAAAAGGAACTTCCTTTTTATCTAGCAAGTTTTTCAACACCCTAGGCAGTGAACCTAATCGTTGTAGTGTAGTATTAGGGTAAGCCACGGGAATTGATATCGTTCTCTAGGGGAATAGGAATGCTAGTGAGAAGTTACTAAGCTAAGGTTGAGGTTGAGGAAGATTATTTTTTTTAGGAAATGGAAAGGTACGAATCTCGGGGTTTGGATTTGGGGGTTGGTATTTCTACCGATTACTTCTACTATCTAATTATCTAATCTAGTGGTGTATGTAGTCTATGTCTAATTATTGTGTACCCGTATGATGATTTAAAGATGTGTTTACTTAGGTTGTATTACTCCTTAATTATCTCCTATTGATGGTTGAATTGTCACGTCCTTATTCTTAATCGCGTTGTGTGTCTAAGGTCGTAGGGTATGCGTTTATCCCTAACTATTTGAAACTACCAAAGGTAATCGCCTACAAAGTCTCTAGGATTTATAAACTTTAACTCTAAGGTACTCTTCGGATGGTTTAGCCTACAACAACTCTAGGTATTATAAACTAAGGTTCACAAAGATTAATCAAGAATTAACTACACAACGGATGACCTATCGCATTACTAGAACATTAACAATTAAGATAAGAGACAACCAATCAATATTCAATAATTAAGTTTCATATTCCCTAAGCAAACACACAAGTAAATTAGCCGGACATGGGGAACATGCAAGCATACACACAAATAATTGAAGACATAATTAAATTAATGAAGTAAAACACTTATCTTGATGTAAGATAGGGTTTGGAACCCTAAAATACTGTACAAGACAGCCTTGGTTCGGTTTAGGTTTTTACTCCAAAAGACTACACACTGAAAACTAAAAAATTCGGATTCTATATATAAGATTACATATGCGACGGCGTCACCCTTTGATTTGTGACGCCGTCGGGTCGCCGTCATTAGGGTTTCGTCTTGGCCACGTTAGTCTTGCGACGACGTCACCTTATGCTTGTGACGCCATCCCCTTCAGTCTCTAACGTCGTCTGGATCAAATCTAGGCCGTCTGAGTTGCGACGACCTACTCTTTTGAAACCTGACACCGTCACTTGTAAATATGCAATTTGGCTACTGAGCCGTCACAAAAGTGATGCGACGGCGTCGCAGATAACACCTGACGCCATCCCCTTCAGTTCCAGCAGCCTGAGTGTCTCGATTCTTGAATTTGGAGATTTTCTTCGTATATTCGCGCCTTTTCGTCCGAATAAGTGTCATTCTAGCATTTTGCCTTCAAGATACCTAAAAAGTGAAAAGGAACGATATTAAGTAATAACGGATACAAAAGTGATCAAATAAGTGCTTAAATGACCCCTTAAAAAGGTACATTTTAAAACCTTATCAGTAGCATCTTGCTGGTTCAAGTTTATGTTGATGACATTATTTTTAGTTCAACAAATAAGGTTTTATGTGATGAGTTTGAGAAGTTAATGCACAACAGGTTCCAAATGAGTTCCATGGGTGAACTAACTTTTTCCTTTAAGTATAACAGGTTGGTATGGAGGCTATTCTTGAAGGAGGTCCGTGGATGATTAAGAATAGTCCTATTATACTTAAAAAGTGGACCATGAGTACTAGTTTGACGAAAGAGGAGTTAACCCGCATTCCGGTATGGGTTAAACTTCATGATGTTCCGTTACAGGTATTCTTTGAGGATGGCATTAGTATTATTGCAACACATATTGGTACGCCTATCATGCTTGATTCTTTTACTAGCTCTATGTGTGTTGAATCTTGGGGTAGGAGTAGTTTTGCTCGTTGTTTAATTGAAATTGACTCTCATACTCCCCTTAAGGAATCTATTTCTATTGGGGTACCATATTTGGATCGACCTGGGTTCTCTTCTGAAACTATTAGGGTGGAATATGAGTGGAAACCTCCTAGGTGCGATGTTTGTTTGATTTTTGGCCACTCTGTTGACTCTTGTCCTAAGAAAATTGTGACTGAACCGGTTGTGGAGGATAGGAATGATGGGTTTCAATTAGTTGGGAAAAAGGGTAAAGCTAAGAGGAATGCTAAGGAAAATAAAAGTGGTAATGTGTTTAACAGGGTTCCAGTTGGTAAAAATATGCAATAGGCCCAAAGTCGTTCATACTCCTACTACTAGCATACCTCCTCATGGAGGTGCTAGTACTAGTACGGGTCATTCACCCAATCTGGTAGGTAATTTGGTTTCACCTAATAAATCTACACCTAATGCCACTACTGATATGTCTAATAAGGGTAGTCAACCTGCTCATGCTTCAACAACAATAAGTAATCCAATTCTGGCTCCTAATATATCTACATCTAACCCATTTGGTTCTTTGGCTACTTCTGATGATGTTGATGAGAATAATGGGTTGGCGGATGATGATGAGGTTGAAAATGTTTATGATGAATCTGGTAATTTGTTTGACAAATCGGGGGCAAGCACTCCGTCCCTAATGTCCCTGATGTTTGGTATCGCCTCTTGGAATATAAGGGGTTTGAACCATTCCCCTAAACAAAAAGAGGTTAAACATGTGGTAAATGATAATAATCTTAGTGTGTGTGCTATCTTGGAATCTCATGTTGATGCGTCGGTTGTGTATGATACATGTCGTAATGTTTGTCGTCGGTGGAAGTGGACGTCAAATGGTAGTCTTTGTGATAAGGGGTCCCGTATTATTCTTGGTTGGAATGATGATATTGTTGATGTTATGATTATGTCTCAAACTAACCAGGTTATGCAAGTTCAGGTAAATACTCGGACGGACAGCAAATCTTTTTTCTGTTCTTTTGTGTATGCAGATAATTACTATGTTCATCGGCGTGCTCTTTGGTCCAATCTTATTTGCCATGCTGGGTTTATGCGTAGTAGGCCTTGGGTTTTGTTGGGTGATTTTAATGCGGCACTTAACTTGGAGGATCATTCATGTGATAGTTATGCTCCTGACATTGCTATGCGTGAATTCAAAGATTGCGTTCAGAAAATTGAGGTTGAGGATCTTAATTGTACTGGTCTTCACTTTACTTGGAATCAGAAACCAAGAGGCTCATTTGGTACATTGAAGAAAATTAATAGGGTAATGGGCAATCTTAAATTTGCTGACTTGTTTCCGTGTTCGTTTGCTATATTTTAACCTTATCGTATTTCAGATCATTCTCCGTGTGTTCTGCGTATTCCCCAGGTAACTAAGCCTAAGCCTAAACCGTTCAAATTCTCTAATTTCTTGGTTCATAAAGATGGGTTTATTGATACGGTTACTGCGGGATGGAATCTTAATGTTCATGGTTGTGCTATGTATCGTGTGGTCCAACGCTTAAAGGGGCTGAAAACTCCTTTTCGTAAGCTTTTGCATAGTCAAGGTAATCTAAATGAGTGGGTAGTTAGGATTCGAAAGGAGTTAGATGAGGTCCAAAAGGCTATTGATACAGATCCGTCTAATTCAGACCTACGTGATGAACATGCTCATTATCTTCTTGCATATAAGGAGGCTATGTTAGATGAAGAACGGTTTTAAAGCGTAAATCTAAGGTTCAATGGCTTCATGCAGGTGATTCCAATACGGCTTACTTTCATAATATTGTTAAAAGCAAATGTGCCCGCAACCGAATTGAATTGGTGAGAGATGCAAACAATGTCTTATATGAGGGTCATCAGGTTGCGGATGCTTTTGTTGCTCATTATGAATAGTTTCTTGGTATTGAAGGTAATTGTAGTCCATTTGATGAGTACGGTATATTTTCTAATGTTCTTTCACATCAATTGGCTAATTCGATGGTTCGTCATGTCACGGATGCGGAGATAAAGGAGGCTATATTTTCTATGGGGATGATAAAGCTCCCGGTCCCGATGGTTACACGGCCGCTTTCTTAAGAAAGCATGGGATATTGTGGGTGTTGAGGTTATAGCTGCTGTTCGGGATTTTTTCATGAATGGTAAGCTTCTTAAGGAGATTAATCATACCATTATATCGTTGATCCCTAAAGTGTCTACCCCGGCTAAGATTAATGACTATAGGCCTATTTCTTGCTGTAATGTCATGTATAAGTGCATTAGCAAAATCCTTGCTAACCGTATTAAGGAAGGCCTTGGTCAGTTGGTCAGTATTAATCAATCTGCCTTTGTTCCTGGTCGTCGTATATCTGATAATATATTACTTACCCAAGAGCTTATGCAAAATTATCATAGAGGGAGAGGTCCACCTAGATGTGCGTTTAAGGTTGATATTCAGAAGGCATATGATACGGTTGATTGGGCTTTTCTTAAAGCTATCCTGATTGGGTTTGGTTTTCACGCAAAAATGGTTGACTGGATCATGGTATGTATCTCATCTACATCTTATTCTATATGTATTAATGGGGATCTTCATGGCTGGTTTAAAGGTAAGCGGGTCTTCGACAAGGTGACCCGTTATCTCCCTATTTGTTTACTCTGGTTATGGATGTTTTAACTCTTATATTGCAGACAAAGGTTTCTAATGCAGTGGATTTTCAGTTTCATCATTTGTGTGAACAACAGAGAATTATTAACCTATGTTTTGCGTGATGACCTCTTCTTGTTTGCTAGAGGCCATCAAGATTCTGTTAATGTCATTATGCAGGCTTTGGAGGATTTCAAGAACTTTTCGGTTCTTGTCCCAAGTATCCCTAAAAGTACAGCTTTCTTTTGTAATGTGCCTAATGCTATTAAAGCTGCTATTCTCCAGTCTATGCCGCTTTGCGAAGGTTCTCTCCTGTCGTGTATCTTGGGGTTCCCCTTATATCTTCGAGACTTCTTTATAGGGATTGTAAGGTGCTTGTTGAAAAGTTGGAAGGCCGTGTGAATGATTGGCGTAATAAGTTCTTATCTTTTGCGGGTAGGCTTCAGTTGGTGAGGTCTGTTTTATCATCGATGCATCCGTATTGGGCTTCGTATTTACTCTCCCTACTCGTATTATACATGAGTTAGAGCAGCTTATGAGGGGTTTCCTTTGGTGTCAAGGAGAAATGAAAAAGGGAAAGGCTAAGGTTGCTTGGGAATCTGTTTGTAAGCCAAAGCAAGAAGGTGGTCTTGGTATTCGACGTTTGGAGGATTTTAACATTGCTCTCATGACTACACATATTTGGAGTATTCTGACACATAAAGAGTCGTTATGGGTTCAATGGATTCATTCTTATAAACTTCGTGGGAGAAGTTTTTGGGATGTTCCATGTTTGGGGGATGTTAGCTGGGGATGGCGCAAGCTTCTTGCGATTCGACCAAAAATTCGTTCATTTATTTGGCATAAGATCAATAATGGCAAGGACACATCGGTTTGGTTTGATAGGTGGTGTGCGTTAAGCCCAATTCGCGATTTTCTTACTGCTAGGGATATTGCCCGAGCGGTTTTAATTTATCTCGATTCGGTTTCGATCCGATTGCTAATGGTGTTTGGCGATGGCCGGTTGACCGGTTATCTCGTTTTCCTTTGTTAGTCGCAATTCGGTCCCTTACCTTCATGATATTGTTGATGGCTTATTATGGCGCAAGTTGGATGGTAATTTCGTGGTTTTCGGTCTCGGGTGCATGGGATTCTATACGTCTTAGGGCTGATGTGGTTGACTGGTGTAATGTTACTTGGTTCTCTCATTGTATCCCGAGGCATGCTATACACTTGTGGCTCGCTATTAAGAACAAGTCAAGACCCAAGATAGGATGCGACAATGGGATGTTGGTCCTAATGTGGATTTGGACTCGCTTAGATGCCCGCTTTGTGAATTGGTTCCGGATTCTCATTCTCACTTATTTTTGAGTGCCGCTTTTCTATGCAGGTTTGGTTTCAGGTCCGGGTTTTATCCGGCATGGATGCTGTCCCGCCTTCCTTGGAGAGTGTTGTTCATATTCTTATTCCTATATCTAAGGGACGGTCGGTTGGTAGCATCATTTCTCGATTCATCGCTATGCGGCTACTACATACTTTATCTGGATGGAGCGTAATGCTAGGATTTTCAAGCGTAAGAAGTCTACTGTTGCGGAAGTGGTTAGCATCATTGTCTATACTATTCGGTTGAAGCTGGTTACCTTCAAGTTCAAGAAGTTAACCTCGCGGTCTCGTTTGATCCTTGATAAATGGAAGATTCCATGTATATGTATTTCTCACGAAGGAGTGCCGTAAGGGTTGTACTCTTTTTCCCTTCTCCAAGGTTTTTCCCTTTGGGTTTTTCTTGGAAAGGGTTTTTAAGGAGGCGACTTCCGGGTTAATTTGCTCCCTTTGTGGATTGGTGGATGCGGATGCTCGCTTGCTACAAGGTTTTTTACTTGTTTATGCCTAGTTAGTTGATGTAATATAGCTAGGTCTTTTGTGTTTATGGCTTGTCATAAACACTAGTTTATCAAGTTTTCGCTTGAGGTTAATGTGGTACCTCAGCCACATTCCATTTGTACTTAACATTATTTTTTGGTTATATATTTACCGGGGTAAAACCCTTTACCCAAAAAACTTTTTTCTTAGGTCTTCAGGTCAAGCAGAAACATGAAGGCATTTTAATCAGTCAGAAGAAGTATGTGACTGATATCTTGAAGAAGTTTGGGTTTAATGATGTGAAGCCTGCTAAGACTACTATGGATCCAAACAAGCCTCTGGTTAAAGATGAAGATGGTGAAGAAGTAGATATACATCTCTACAGGTCCATGATTGGGACTTTGATGTATTTAATAGCTTCAAGATAAGACATTATGTTTGTTGTGTGTGCTTGTGCCAGATTTCAAGTGTCTCCCAAGATGTCTCACTTGAATGTTGTCAAGAGGATTTTTAGGTACTTAAGGAGTCAACCTAGGTTGGGCCTTTGGTATCCTAAAGATTCAGCCTTTGATATGGTGGCATACTCAGATAGTGATTGTGTTGGAGCATGTTTGGATAGGAAATCAACTACCGGTGGATGTCAAGGACAAGAAAATTGATGGTCATCGGCTTACTAAACAGAAGGTTGCATTTCATTATCGATGGGAGCCTAAATTGATGGTAAAAGATGGTGGGCCATCTTCTTCGAGTGGTCCTAAGGTGAGTTCACAACCGGATGTTCATACTGATTCAACTAAACCCATCTCTTCTCCTAACAAATTGGGTAATGGAAGTTATAAGGATGTTTCTTCGATTAATCTGGTCAATGAAAGTCAAAACGGTACGAGTATCCCTAGTGCTAGTGGCGACAAGTAAAGGTAATGTTGCTCCTCATATAGTATCATTGAAAAATTCTTTTACGGCTCATAGTGGTGAGGATCCTTTCGAGGCTGGTGACATTGATTATAGTACGTTAAAGGATGCGGGTACTCATACTTTGGATAGTGATAGTGAAGTTGATGAGTTCATAGTGAAGTTGATGAGTTCATGGATACGTCTGATAAAGTGAGCACTAAGACGATTAACATTAAGGAAGCAAGCACTTCCTCTGGCGAGGTTCCTCACGTATAGTATTGCCTCATGGAATATAAGTGGAATGAACCTATCGCCTAAACAAAAGGAGGTTTGTTAGGTTCTCGGTGAGAATAATCTTTCTATATGTGCTATATTGGAGTCTCCTGTTTCTAACTCTCGTCATCAGGTTTTATGTGCAAAAGTTTTTTGTAGGTGGGATTGGACCTCTAATGGTCATTTATGCGATAAAAGGTCACGTATCATATTAGGATGGAATATGGATGACGTTGACCTTAATGTGATTAGCATGCCGGAACAAGTTATTCACACTTTGGTTCGGTTCAAGGGGGATAAAAAGGAGCTTTTTTGTTCTTTTGTTTATGCTCATAACAGGTACACGCATAGGAGACCTCTTTGGAATAATCTTGGTGCCCACAAGCAAGTTGTTCATCTGCGCCCTTGGTGTATTCTTAGAGATTTCAACTCGGCTTTGAATCTAAAAGGTAAGTTTGAGGGGTCCTCGGTTATTGATATAGCTATGAGGGAGTTTAAGGAGTGTGTTGATAAAATCGAGGTGTCAGATATGAATCGGACAGGGCTGCAGTTTACATGGAATCATAAACCTAAAGGATTGGATCGTACTTGAAGAAGATTGATCACATTATGGCCAATCTTGGTTTTATGGATTCTTTTGTTGGTGCTCATGCTATATTTCAGCCATACCGTATTTTTTTGGGTAAAGGGGAGTAATCATGCAACCTGGTAAAATATATTAACCAAAAAAACATTGAAGTACAAAAGACGAGGGTGAGTTCCCTCGCCTCAGTCTCTTAGGACACTTACATCGACCACAATATAAGAATGACAAGCCATTCTTATAACTTACATATCATACCGATAACTTAACAAAATGAACTACCAAAGATGACCACAAGTACATAAGACATAACAATACTACTCAAGTACAAGCACTTGAGCCTTCTAGATCATTTGTGGCAATCCACTTTAACTTCCACGAATAGAGATCACATATAGTATGGCAAGAATGACGCCAAGCCGCAACCCTATACCATAGGACTCTAACCGACTTACCACAAGTCCAAGTAATCAGCCACCAATCATATAACCAAAGACTTGTACCAGCACAAACCAACATTTCCACCAAGCAAAACATTCAAACGCTAACCCGTATAGCTGAACCAAAGAAGGAACACCATATGCCTTAGCGTATCAATATGCTAAACCTCTAATCGCACCGGCATGGCATGTCCAAATCAAGTGCGAACAACCAAAAACCTCCATGAACACGACCCATACAAATATAGATCGAAATAATCATGACCACAGGGTTTAGCGACACCCTAACATACATCATACATGTTCAACACAAGCTACAAAAATATGATCATAACGATAGCAACACATATCGAATCAAGAATATGCAAACAGACCAACATGGGACGAAAATGGGTCAAAACCTTAACTTCCAGCAATACCACAGCAACATCGATCCAACTCAGAATAACAAACCCTAGTATCCAGATCGATCCACCCATAATACAAGCAATGACCTCTAAATAGGGTTAAAAAAACCCAACTTACATTAACCAAACATATGGCCCAAAACAAACATCACGCCATAGGTTTTTGAACAAGAACCATAGAAACTTGACTTCCATCTCTCTAAAACCCACTTACAAACAATGCATTCAGATATAGAACCTAAAGTTCACGAATAAAGATCAAAAAAACCTTTAAGAGGGTTACTTGCAACACGTACCACCAAGGAACCAAACCCTAAAGGTTAGGGTTTCGTTAGCATTGAAGATCAGATCCAACCAGGAGCAGCCTCAAATATATAATAATAACCGACCAAAGGCACATAAGATCATTCCTAATAAGATGAGGCAGTTTAAAATAACCACCATTAAAACCAGATCTAGGAACGATTAGCAAAGAACAGCAAGAACAAAACCCTAAGTAAAAGAAACGATCACTATAGAACAAATTTAGGGTTTCGATCATGGACATAGGGACGATCAAAGAATAAAACAGTAAGATAAACGACCCTCCACCCTAACAAACCAGATTCTAAGTTGTTAATTCAATAATCCCAATAAGCATTAAAGAAAAAACAAATCGGATAGGAAGAATTTTGGCCGGATTTGCTAGGGTGGGGGGAGGGGGCTGGAGATCGCCCCTAGTGAGAGAGAAAATTAGGGTTTTCTTAATATTCCTACTATTCTTAATATTCCTACTTCTTTTAAGTTTAAACCTAGGCCATTTAAGTTTTCTAACATCCTTGTGAAGAATTCCCGGTTTAAATTACAGGTTCAGGAATATTGGAGTAAGCCTTTTAGTGGCTTTTACATGTTTCAAGTGGTGAATAAGCTGAAATATCTTAAGAAGTCGCTTCGGAGATTGCTGTTTAATAAGGGTATATTCATGAAAAAGTCGTTAAACTTCGCCATGAATTGGATACGGTTCAACGTGCCCTTGATTTGGACCCGTTCAATTCTGATATCCGAGAGGAAGAAGCTTGTTACCTTAATGCCTATAATGAAGCTATTCTTACTGAGGAATGTTTTCTTAAGAAAAAGGCTTATTGGCTTAGTGTGGGAGATTCTAATTCTGCCTATTTCCATAAGGTGGTTAAAAGTAGGAAGGCTAGGAGTCAGATTGATTCTATTAGTGATGGTAATGGAGTTATGTATGTGGATGATCAAGTTCCTAATACTTTTGTTAGTCACTTTACTACGTTTCTTGGTCAAAAGGGGTTATCTGTTCCGTTTAATGCTAATAACATTTTCTCTTCCACTCTCGAGCCTCATGTGGCGTTAGATATGATTCGTGATGTTACTCCTATAGAAGTAAGAGATGCTATTTTTTCTATGGGTGATGATAAATCTCCGGGTCCGGATGGTTTTTCTGCGGCGTTCTTTAAGGGAGCTTGGGATATTATTGCTGATGATATTACTAGGGTGGTTCAGGAATTTTGCGTTAATGGTAAGCTTTTGAAAGAGGTAAACCATACTATCATTGCCCTCTTGCCTAAAGTTAATTCTCCTACCCGGATTACTGATTTTAGGCCTATATCTTGTTGCAATGTGCTGTTTAAGTGTATTAGTAAGATTATTGCCAATCGTATCAAGGATAGTCTTACTAGTTTGGTTGAGTCAAACCAATATGCTTTTGTTCCTGGTCGTCGGATTTTGGATAATATTTTGCTTACTTAGGAGCTTATGCATAATTATCACCTTGGTCGTGGTCCAGCTTGGTGTGCTTTCAAAGTGGACATTCAGAAAGCGTATGATACGGTTGATTGGCAGTTTTTGCGTAATACGCTGATCAGTTTTGGGTTTCACTCACGTATGGTTCATTCGATTATGGAATGTGTATCTACCACTTCTTTTTTGATTAGTGTGAATGGTATCATGCACGGTTATTTTAAGGGCAAGCATGGGCTTAGGCAAGGAGACCCGCTTTCTCCCTATTTGTTTATTTAGTCATGGAGGTGTTAATGCTTATGCTTAAGCAGAGGGTTAGGGATTACGGGGTTATTTACTTATCATCACAAATGTTCTCAATTACGTATTATTAATCTTTGCTTTGCAAATGATTTGTTTTTGTTCGCTCATGGTGATGCGGATTCGGCCAAGGTCATTATAAAGGCTTTGGAAGAATTTAAGCATGCTTCGGGTGTTACTCCTAGTCTGCCCAAAAGCACGACTTATTTCTGTAAGGTTTTTAATGATGTGAAAATTGCTATTCTTTAGATTCTTCCTTTTGCAGAAGGGGTTTTTCCTGTTAAGTATCTTGGGGTTCCTTTGATTACTACGCGGTTGATTTTTAGGGATTTCAAGGAATTAGTTGAGCGGTTATGTAATCGTATCAAGGATTGGCGCAACAAATCGTTATCCTTCGCTGGCCGTTTATAGCTTATACAGTCGGTTTTGTCGTCGTCTATGCATATTTATTGGGCATCTATATTTATTCTCCCATCTAGTATTGTTCATGACCTGGAGCAGCTTATGAGAGGGTTTTTATGGATTTAAGGAGATGGTGCGAGAGGTAAGTCTAAGGTTTCATGAGAAGTTGTTTGTTTGCCCAAGCATGAGGGCGGTCTTGGTATTCGTCGCATTGTATCATTTAATAATGCTCTCATTGCTTCTCATATTTGGTGCTTGTTTACTTGTAAGGATTTCCTATGGGTTAAGTGGATCCATATGTATAGGTTGAGATGGCGTAACATTTGGGATACCCCGTGTCGGGGTAATATGACATGGAGTTGGCGGAAGATTCTTCAGCTTAGACCACTTGTTCGTAGGTTCTTTTGGTATAAGCTGGGTAATGGGAGGTCGGCGTCTGCTTGTTTGATCAGTGGTGCCCGTAGGGGCCTTTGTCGCTTGTTGTTTCTTCTAGAGACATGCATCATGCGGGCTTTTCTCTTACTTCTACTATTCATGATGTGATTAACGGGGATTCGTGGTCGTGGCCGAGTAATTGGGCTGATCGATATCCGGGTATTATTTCTATTACGGTCCCTAATTTGATTGATGATTTGGAGGATAAGTTATTTTGGTTTTATGGCGATTCCATAAAGCAATTTTTTGTTTCTATTGCATGGGACTGTATACGCCCTAGGGGTCTTGAGGTGGATTGGTATCATCTTGTTTGGTTTTCTCATCGTATCCCGAGGCATGCGTTCCATCTTTGGCTGGTCTTAAAAAGAAGATTACGGACTCAAGACATGTTGAGATATCTTGATGGCCATAATGATCCTAATAGTGATTTGTTGGTGTGTCCTCTTTGCAGGACTCAACATGATTCTCACGATCATATTTTCTTTGATTGTGTGTTCTCTTTTCAGGTTTCGTTTTCTTTGAAGATGTTTGCAGGTTTTCAGGATATTCTGGATTCGTTGGATGATGTGACTCGCTTTCTGTGACAACTGGCAATTTAGGGAGTCTATTTTAGGTAACCGCATTACGTTAAACTAAACCGAACTTTGCCTTTATCACTATTTTCATCGACCATGACTTGATTTTATATCGTTTATTGATTTTTATGATTTATTTTAATATTGGATGAGTTATCATGTGAGTTTTAACTCTTTTTGATAAGCACTATTCGATTCGGCACTATAAAAGCCTAAAACGAGAAATAATGTAACTTTTAGACCGTAACTCGAAACTTGACAAATACGCAGTCAAAACTCGTGGAAAAACACAAATAACGATAATAGGAAGTCGAACGAACGTCGTGGGACACTCTTGGGACAATATATGAGCTCGGGAATGGGTAAACGGGATATTTACGAAAAATGACGGCTTCAGCCCTTTCCTTTTTGCTTGAGCCGGCGCCCCCTCCTCCCCAAAATAATTATTTTTAAGTCCCTACCTCCTATGTATATAAACCCACTCACCCTCATTTTTACTTCCACTTTCTCTCACTAAAAACACACACATACACTACTTTCTCTCTCTACTCTCTCTCTCCTGCACCAAACGAAACCCAAACCCTAAAATACCACCACCGCCGCCCCACTTCCGGCCAAATTCCGGCGAGTGACATCTCATGTAAAACCCTAAAAATCTAAAACGCGTAAAAAGACTATTTTGCCCCTAAATTAAACCTTACAAAATATATAAGATTCAATTAGATTAACATTCATGTTCATATGTTAACATTCATTTAAGTATATAAACATTCATTCAAGTGTGAATTCTAAATGAGATTACATAAATGTATAAACTACAAAATAAAGTATGTAATTAAAAGCATGTTAAAGAGAAATAAAAGAATGAATTTGTAGAACTTGTGTATCAAAAATTCGGCCTACAGCTCATGCGCAACCCACTCTCCTTTTCAGCTAAACCGACCCATTCAGGAGTATACCACATATACGACATCTATAAAATCCTCTTAACCCTCTCATGCAAAAAACCCTAGTTTCAAAAGTCACGGCATTCCTTGTGTGTTTTCCTTCTCCATTCGATTCAGAAGGCAAGCAAAAGAAGGTGTTGTAATTTTGTCGCAAATCGATTCGTTAGTTTCTTACTTTCTTTTCATCCATACGCTACAAAGGTTTGCATGGTCTAAACTCTCTTCAATTCCTTCTTTGTTTATTATTTTCTGTCGTGAGGTCTTACACATAAGAATGCATGCAAGCTTCAACTAAAACCATTACATAAAACTCACTCTCTTTGGTTGATCTCGTCTTCGCCAGTATAATGCAGATCATGCGCATAGTTTGCTTCTCAAAACGTGTCCCGTAAATGAATAAAATTAACTATATATATGTTACATAAAAACATGAGATGAACCCTCGTTTGTGTGTCGACTTATGCGCTATTTTATTTGTTGTTTTGAAACCAAAACCTGATCGTGACATGGGGTATCCATGCGCATGTTTTAAGCTATAAGTTACGGTTCATGAAGACGTTAAACACTTAATATTAAAACCTATTATATTTGTATGATATTAGACCATGAGACAAGCCCTAAACGTGTTATCATATACATCTTACTTAAACCGATTTTTGTTGCATTCTGGTCGTGAGGGTTTTATAGCTATGCGCATGTCCTTGTTCTAAAATCATGTCATCATAGGTGGTGTAAACAAAGCTAAGACTAATATATTATATTATCAACATAAAGTGCATAAGATTACCCCTAAGTATGTCCACCTATGGGCTATCATTCTCTGTTATGAATCATGGTCTGGTCGTGGTTTATTTGGGTACACAATGCGCCTAAATTGTAGATAAAACATGGCTTATTTGAGGAGTTAGCAAAACCATGAATTAACCTAACTTATGGACTTTATAAAATCATAAAAAGGTCATGTTGCGGATCGAACTACGCGCTCGTTATTTTCTGTTTTGAAACTATTCTGGTCGTGTACTTGATTCCTTGTACACATGTATTTATGAACCTAAAATCATATTACTTTTGAAAGTAAATCTAACATGGGTACAACCTAACATGTAACACTTAAAATCAGGTTCTTAAACTTTATATATATGGCATGAATATGTGTAAAACAGGTCCTATGGTTATGTTTTTGTAAAAGCCTCGTTATGCCGTTCTCTTTTAATCTTTAACGCGTATAAATGAACATGAAACTTACTTATTAAAATGGGTGTTAATTATACGGATAAAACTATTGTTATAAAAAATAATAGGGTTTGATTGGTAAATATAATAACTATAATCGCTAACTGAGTACAATGGGTAAATGTGGTATATTTACACTTAGGACCTTACACTTTATAATATTTACACTTTGAACCCCAAACTTGTATAATTTGGCTTAAATGATTCTTAAAGTATAATAATACTAACTTAACCTAATATGTATTTAAATGCATCATGGATGGCGAAACTTGCTAAATACGGAAACCTGTTAATTATGGAAAGTAACTTAAAATAGAAAGTACTTAAAATGGAAAGATTACTAAAAGGTGGAAACCTGCTAAAAATGGAAAGCCGTCTAAAAACGAGTAATCTAATTCTCATGGAGTGTTACCTAATTCATCAGACTTAAAAGTAATACGTGGTATTTAATTTGTATAGGTTCTGCGAAGAAGGAGTGATCCTTGGCTTTCTGTGTTTCTTGCTTTTGTTAGTTTTGCTTTTGGAATAAGGTACAGATATTCTGACCTTTTCAGTATAGGTTTCTCATGATTTTGTTCCTTTGGCCTTTCTTCTATGCTTATTAAGGTTTCCTATGCCATTGCTATGAATCCCTTCGCTTGTCCTTCAACCTTCGCTTTGTCCGAACCTCTTTGTCCGAACCTCTGCTTTGTCTCGAACCTCGTTTGTCCGAACCTCTCGCTTGTCAACTTCGTTTGTTGAACCTTGCTATATCTGATTTGGACTTTTCTGATTTGGACCTTATGATTATGAACTTCTGATTATGAACATTTGATTATGAACCTCTGATTATGAACTTATGATATGTGACTGTGATACGAACCTTTGACTTCTGAACATTTGATATGAACCCTTATGATATGATTATGTTTTGACCTAAGTTAGTTTGACACCCGAGCCATTATTTCACTAGGCATGGGGGTTCCATGTCCGTGTCGATGATGCACCTCGACATGACTCTAGGGCAGAGAGTGATGTTACGCGTCCTTGATGGTGGAGCATATTTTGTATATGTAGGTAGGGCGTATGGATGCATCCTAGATCCGTTCGTATTTGATATGTTATGCTATGATATGTTTTGTCCGGTGAATGATGTAGTGTGCAATACGCGTCTTCACATTCAGGAAACTAGCTACTCCATTGGTTCTTGAGGTCTCCTCCTATTATATATGGTATTCCTAGGTCACCCTCCGAATACAATGGCTACTTATGAGATGATATGATATGATATGTTTCTGGGCTCGTGGTAGATTTCTGACAACCCTTACACTTTTGATATGCCTATACTATACTTCATGTATTTCCCCAACACACCATAATCTGTATTAATTGTTCATTACTCAGCCTTTATATGACTCACTCTTTGCAAAGATATAAATACTCCTTTTCATTGATCTGTCACACTTTCATTCACATTATTTCGCACTATCGTTCCATTCCGCATCGGGTTATTATATGTTATTGGATTTGATTATGCTTTTCATGTGTTATGTGACTACGATTTCTCTGCGATATGATCAATATACGGTTATCCGAGTTTTTGCTTTCATCCGATGATATGTGATCTCACCGTTATGTGACCCTCTCAATTGTCATTTGACGGTGACCATGCTAATGTGTAATCGTTAGTTTTGTCACATGCTTATTATGTGTACTTACGTTGATTAATCCCGTGGACTATGACTATTACGTTTATTGTGTCCTTATCGCTATTGTTTACCCGCCATGTTTGCATTTCGCTTTATGCTACGGTTTGATTTGGTAAATGGTTCGCTTGTGACGTCCGGCTTGTTAATTTGTTTAATTGCCACCGCTATATCTTTAATTCATTTAATTATATCGTTTATATTATATTCCTACTTATTACGGTGACCGCCATGTGTTTGACTTGTTAATTCCATTTGTTATGATATCGGTTATGTTTTCAACAAAGGGTTTTGACCTGTGTGAATTGTCATGCTCACTTATTAATTAATTGCTTCCGCTTTCCTCGTAGATATCCTGCTTTTGGCTTATGTCTTTCGATTTCTGAATTGATTGTATGACATATATGTTGTGTGGATCTAGCAACGCTATGCTTGCTTATGTTTCAGTTCTTGTATGTCCGGTTTGTATGTGCTTGTTTATATGTCATCGATGCTTTGCTTTGCTTCGTTCTCCTTTTTATCTGTGCTTTGGATATGTGTATAATTGTGTTCTGCAAAATCCTCGTTGACTCATTGTCCTCATTTCGCAAGCGACTTTGTTATCGCTTCATTATTCCATTTTGCATTTCGATTTTATTTAGCTTTCATTTTGTTATATCTCGTTCTCACTGGGCTTTTAAGCTCACCGATTTCTTTTCCTTGGCCGCGAGGTTTTAGGTTGGAAGATGGGCTTTGATGGGCGAAATTTGAGTTGGATTATCCGAGTGGACCAACCCTAGTTACCTTATTATTTGGACTTACTTTGAAGAGTTTTCGTTTTGAGATTTCCTTTCATTTTGGATATTGTATTTTTCCTCGTCAGTCAATTGTTTATATGATTTGATACTTTGTTTTTAAGGTTTCCGTTTCTAAACATTTTATTTGTATAGTTACGATATGACACGAGAATGTGACACTTCTACCCTTGTCGGGTTGGGGTGTTACAATTATGGTATCAAAGCCGTGTTTCGCCTTGTTGACCTTAGTATTGACCGTGAGGACTGGGTAGACATTAGGCTTCCATTCTTTTCTTCTCCGATTCGTTTGATTGTCGCTCGATTTGGTTTGGCCTTCCTCTTTTGCATCAATTTCGTTGTTTTGCCTTACATCCGCTTGTTGATCGTTAGAGGAGACTACCAGAGCCGAAGATGATGGTGCCGACTCGCGTCGTCTTTATGCTTGATCAGCCCCCGAGCAGGAGGTTTGTGAAGCGTAAGCCACACGACCGTCGTAGTGCCGATGCATCGATGTCGCCGAGGAAGGCCCAGACGGATCAACCAAAGACGCAAAAGACGAGAGACAAGATTCAACCGTGGCTAAGAAGGTTCATCTACTTCATATGATTTGGGCGCCACTTACGCTTACTCCTATTCGTTTGTCATGTGTTTTGAGGCGTTTGACATTCTGTTAAGTGATTCCGACGCATTGCTTTTCTTGATTTATTCGAACTTCGGTTTGAATCGTGAAGTTTTATCGCTTGGCCTTTTGTTAATATCTCGCTTTTCTTTTGGATCGTCAGTAATGAGTCATGAGGAACCGTTTCGAGCAAGTTGGTGGCCTTCTTCTTTGGTAATATGGTAAGTTGTTTTGATGTGGTATATGTTGTATGTATGTGATCCGGTTTGTTTCGGATTATGTTACTTGTTATCTGTATGTGATATGTTTTGTTGTGATATTGGTTATGTGGTTTGCCATGTCCGGGACGAATATGATGACAATAAGGACTTGTTATGTGATGCAAGTATTATGATGCCCGATCAACGTGATAATACCGAGATCATATAATCGAACTTATTGAAATCATATGACGCCTTGGGAAATGCCCTGGGTTGGTACGTGAATGGAATATGACTTATATCCGTTATTTGTCACTCCGCATGTTCGATTGGAATTGTACTCTTTGTGAGATTCTCACCGGCATCCGCATTACGCGGTAAGATTTGTATGCCTTGGAACCGATACGTTATGATCTGATGAAACTATGGATTGCTACGTCCGCCTTTAAGCCGATACGTCTCAGTGTACCTCTGTGACTTTCATTTTCGAGGACGAAAATTTTCTTTTAGAGGGGAAGAGTTGTAAAACCCTAAAATCTAAAACGCGTAAAAAGACTATTTTGCCCCTAAATTAAAACTTACAAAATATATAAGATTCAATTAGATTAACATTCATGTTCATATGTTAACATTCATTTAAGTATATAAACATTCATTCAAGTGTGAATTCTAAATGAGATTACATAAATGTATAAACTACAAAATAAAGTATGTAATTAAAAGCATGTTAAAGAGAAATAAAAGAATGAATTTGTAGAACTTGTGTATCAAAAATTCGCCTACTGCCCATCGCATGCACCACTCTCCTTTTCAAATAAACCGACCCATTCAGGAGTATACCACATATACGACATCTATAAAATCCTCTTAACCCTCTCATGCAAAAAACCCTAGTTTCAAAAGTCACGGCATTCCTTGTGTGTTTTCCTTCTCCATTCGATTCAGAAGGCAAGCAAAAGAAGGTGTTGTGATTTTGTCGCGAATCGATTCGTTAGTTTCTTACTTTCTTTTCTTACATACGCTACAAAGGTTTGCATGGTCTAAACTCTCTTCAATTCCTTCTTTGTTTATTATTTTCTGTCGTGAGGTCTTACACATAAGAATGCATGCAAGCTTCAACTAAAACCATTACATAAAATTCACTCTCTTTGGTTGATCTGTTACGCCAGATAATGCAGATCATGCGCATAGTTTGCTTCTCAAAACGTGTCCCGTAAATGAATAAAATTAACTATATATATGTTACATAAAAACATGAGATGAACCCTCGTTTGTGTGTCGACTTATGCGCTATTTTATTTGCTGTTTTGAAACCAAAACCTGATCGTGACATGGGGTATCCATGCGCATGTTTTAAGCTATAAGTTACGGTTCATGAAGACGTTAAACACTTAATATTAAAACCTATTATATTTGTATGATATTAGACCATGAGACAAGCCCTAAACGTGTTATCATATACATCTTACTTAAATCCTGATTTTTGTTGCATTCTGGTCGTGAGGGTTTTATAGCTATGCGCATGTCCTTGTTCTAAAATCATGTCATCATAGGTGGTGTAAACAAAGCTAAGACTAATATATTATATTATCAACATAAAGTGCATGAGATTACCCCTAAGTATGTCCACCTATGGGCTATCATTCTCTGTTATGAATCATGGTCTGGTCGTGGTTTATTTGGGTACACAATGCGCCTAAATTGTAGATAAAACATGGCTTATTTGAGGAGTTAGCAAAACCATGAATTAACCTAACTTATGGACTTTATAAAATCATAAAAAGGTCATGTTGTGGATCGAACTACGCGCTCGTTATTTTCTGTTTTGAAACTATTCTGGTCGTGTACTTGATGCCTTGTACGCATGTATTTATGAACCTAAAATCATATTACTTTTGAAAGTAAATCTAACATGGGTACAACCTAACATGTAACACTTAAAATCAGGTTCTTAAACTTTATATATATGGCATGAATATGTGTAAAACAGGTCCTATGGTTATGTTTTTGTAAAAGCCTCGTTATGCCGTTCTCTTTTAATCTTTAACGCGTATAAATGAACATGAAACTTACTTATTAAAATGGGTGTTAATTATACGGATAAAACTATTGTTATAAAAAATAATAGGGTTTGATTGGTAAATATAATAACTATAATGGCTAACTGAGTACAATGGGTAAATGTGGTATATTTACACTTAGGACCTTACACTTTATAATATTTACACTTTGAACCCCAAACTTGTATAATTTGGCTTAAATGATTCTTAAAGTATAATAATACTCACTTAACCTAATATGTCTTTAAATGCATCATGGATGGCTAAACTTGCTAAATACGGAAACCTGTTAATTATTGAGAGTTACTTAAAATAGAAAGTACTTAAAATGGAAAGATTACTAAAAGGTGGAAACCTGCTAAAAATGGAAAGCCGTCTAAAAACGAGTAATCTAATTCTCATGGAGTGTTACCTAATTCATCAGACTTAAAAGTAATACGTGGTATTTAATTTGTATAGGTTCTGCGAAGAAGGAGTGATCCTTGGCTTTCTGTGTTTCTTGCTTTTGTTAGTTTTGCTTTTGGAATAAGGTACATATATTCTGACCTTTTCAGTAAAGGTTTCTCATGATTTTGTTCCTTTGGCCTTTCTTCTATGCTTATTAAGGTTTCCTATGCCATTGCTATGAATCCCTTATGTTTGTCTGAACCTTCGCTTGTCTCGAACCTCTTGTCTCGAACCTCGTTTGTCCAACCTCTGTTTGTCGAACTTCGCTTTGTTGAACCTTGCTATATCGATTTGGACTTTTCTCGATTTGGACCTTATGATTATGAACTTCTGATTATGAACATTTGATTATGAACCTCTGATTATGAACTTATGATATGTGACTGTGATACGAACCTTTGACTTCTGAACATTTGATATGAACCCTTATAATATGATTATGTTTTAACCTAAGTTAGTTTGACACCCGAGCCATTATTTCACTAGGCATGGGGTTCCATGTCCGTGTTGATGCACCTCGACATGACTCTAGGGCAGTAGAGTGATGTTCGCCCGCCCCTTGATGGTGGAGCATATTTTGTATATGTAGGTAGGGCGTATGGATGCATCCTAGATCTCGTTCGTATTTGATATGTTATGCTATGATATGTTTTGTCGGTGAATGATGTCGTGTGCAATACGCTGCCTTCACATTCTCGGGAGCTAGCTACTCCATTGGTTACTTGAGGTCTCCCCTCATATTATATATGGTATTTCGAGGTCACCCCTCCGAATACAATGGCTACTTATGATATGATATGATATGATATGTCTCTGGGCTCGTGGTAGATTTCTGACAACCCTTACACTTTTGATATGCCTATCTATGTACTTCATGTATTTCCCCAACACACCATAATCTGTATTAATTGTTCATTACTCAAGCACTTATATGACTCCTCTTACCAAGATATAGATACTCCTTTTCATTGATCTGTCACACTTTCATTCGTTATTTCGGACTATCGCTCCATTCACGCTCGGTTATTATATGTTATTGGATTTGATTATGCTTTTCATGTGTTATGTGACTATTGATTTCTCTGCTGCGATATGATTAATATACGGTTATCTGAGTTACCTTTTCATCGATGATATGTGATCTCATGTTATGTGACCCTCGAATTGTCGGTGACCATGCTAATGTGTAATCGTTAGTTTTGTCTATTTATTATGTGTACTTCGTTCAGTTAATCCCGTGGATTATGACTATTCGTTGTGTCCTTATCGCTTATTGTTTACCCGCCATGTTTGCATTTTTGTTTATGCTACGGTTTGATTTGGTAAATGGTTCGACTTGTGACGATCGGCTTGTTAATTTGTTTAATTGCCCTGCTATATCTTTTAATTCATTTAATTATATCGCTTATATTATATTCCTACTTATTACGTGTGCGCCATGTGTTGGTGCTGTTAGTACTTCCGCCGTTATGATCTGGTTATGTTTTCGACTAAGGGTTTTGACACGTGTGAATTGTCATGCTCACTTATTAATTAATTGCTTCCATTTTCTGTAGATATCTTTTGGCTTGTATGTCTTCGATTTCTGAATTGATTGTATGACATATATGTTGTGTGGATGCAGCCTTATATGCTTGCTTATGTTTAGCTTCTTGTATGTCCGGGTTTGTATGTGCTTGTTTATATGTCATCGATGCTTTGCTTTGCTTCGTTCTCCTTTTTATCATTGCTTTGGATATCCTGATATAATTGTGTTGTTCAGCAGATCCTCGTTGACTCATTGTCCTCATTTACTTCGACTTTGTTATCGGCCATTATTCCATTTTCGCATTTCTGATTTTATTTAGCTTTCGTTTTGTTATATCTGTTCACTGGGCTTTTTAAGCTCACCGCATTTCTTTTCCAAGAGGTTTTAGGTTGGAAGATGGGCTTTGATGGGTGAGTTGGATTATCCGAGTGGACCAACCCTAGTTACCTTTTTATTTTGACTTACTTTGACGAGTTTTCGTTTTGAGATTTCCTTTCATTTTGGATATTGTATTTTTCCTCGTCAGTCAATTGTTTATATGATTTGATACTTTGTTTTTAAGGTTTTCGTTTCTAAACATTTTATTTGTATGTTCTGATATGACACCAGAATGTGACACTTCTACCCTTGTCGGGTTGGGGTGTTACATCTCACCTCCACCACCATCTTGTAGATATCTCTTTTCTCTTTCCATCCATATATAAAACTCTCACAAAAGCCTACATTAACACCTCCAAATCTTGAAAATAAGATTCATGATTCTAGGATTTTCATTAAATCTTGTAGATCGGGTTGTAAAAAGGTAAATGGAACATGGGTCAAGCTTGTTTAAGCTTTGACAAGACACGTATGGCTTTATTTTGGCTCGTACATGGGTCGAAATTTAGGGCTTTTGGTTTAAACATGGGATTAAAACTAATTTACACTTAAATAAAAATGTTGCTAGTGATTTGGTATCATGTGGTGTATCATATTGTCGGGTTTTTGCATTTTAGGTCATGTTTCATGTTTTTTATTAGGAATAGTTGATGGGTTTAATGTTTGGTTAATGATTCGAGGTTGATTGATTGTGTTTGTTTGTAGTGGAAGTGATTTGGTTGCGTTTGGCTGTGAGTGATGAGGCGTACGAGCCACTAGGGACTCGTACGTGGCTCATGAGTGGCGTACGAGACCCACTTGGACCAAGGGTCCAGGTCGGGTCGTTGTGGTAGCTTGTGGATTGATGTTGTTGGTGTTTGGATGAGACGCGTGGAGCTGAAAAGCTTCTAGAGCTTGTTTGGTTCACGTGGTCTTAACCGTGACAGTGTCATTACCATTAGGGTTATAACATTGGTTTCGGGTATATTTGGTTATTTGATTGGTTGGCGAGATTGAATTTGGGTTGATTTGAGATTGAATTGCGTTATTATGACTTTTATTTGGACTTAATATGTAAATTGTCAACTTTGAGCAACGTCGGTGTTACTTTGACGTTTCAGTCAATAGTTGACCCACAATGCAATATTACATGACTTTAGTATAGTTTGGACTATTGATTGATTAAAAGCCGAGAAGTCTTGACTCATGCTTGTGGACTCGAAAAGAATAACGATATGAAACTAATATTGAAATTTGACAAAATGTATATATGAAAATGCTAATAAACTATGAAACATAAATAATAAAAAGGCTTTTATACCAAAAATATCGATAAGAAGACTTTTCTTGTTCTTTACTATTTTAAATGTAAACAAACTACTAAAATGGAAAGGTTTTCTAATAAGTAAGTAATTAATGTTTCGAGTGCACGTTTATCGAAATATGCCAATTATGGGCATTTAATACTAGTTTCAAGTTTTTATTTACTTACGTTGTGTGCGTGGGTTACAGATGACCTAACATTAATAGCGTCGATCCACGTGGGTAGTGGACTTATTAGGTTGAAGAATCTAATAAGAGCCCACTAGTTACGTAGCATAACGTTATTAATGGGTGAATTATCCTTATGACTCTTTAGGATGCGACCGAATTATGGGATAATAAGCGACACGAATAAATAATTGAGTTTATCGAGTTGACGAATTCGATAAGGTCTACTATTTATTCCGAAACTTATTGGACTATGGAGCTTATCGCTTAGATGTCTCATCGTGTTGCATTGAGTCAAATATTGGTTGTTTGAGTGCATCCATGGCATCATATTGAGTCAATACACCCACATGAGGATACCAAACGCTAGGATTAAACGCTGAAACAAGACAATTTTTGGAGATAAAGAAACGGAATACATTGCGGTAGATAACGTTGATTTTGGGAGACATATATTAAAATTAGTTTACATTAATAGGTTTTGCCGAGTCGATAGTTGTTGTGCCGTGATTAGCTGTTATCTTCTGCTAGTGTTTATTTGTGCATTGCTTGCTTGAGGTGAGTTTCATAGCCCCACTTTTATCTATGCTTTTAACTAAATTGGGGTGAGAATCATGCTACTGTTTTTGGACCTTTAAAACTATTTTGATTTGCTTATGTGCTTGACTGTTTAGATAGATATGTGGTAGCTGTTGCCTTAGTCTAGGGCAGCAATCCTAATTGCTATAACACGTTGCCTAGCTAAGAGTAGACTTCTACCTCGACCTAGTCCAGGGTTAGCAATCGTTCTAGACTATGCTACGATAGTGTTGGCTAGAGTCGCTGGGGCCCGTTGTGGTATCGGATATGATATGGTTTGTGATTGATGTGTATCTATCTTAGGTCTCGCATAGCAAATTAACTCCTACAGGTCCACTACTTTTTACATGAATTTAAACATTTGAACTCACCAGCGTTAGCTGACCTTTTAGCATGATTTCTCAGGTATTTAAGTGTTGTTTGGAGTGCATGTTCGGTGGAAGCTTGGCAAGGAGGCATGGTCAAGGATCATAATCAAACTCTGATAATTTATGGGGACCTATTTTATTAAATCATGTTTGGGCCTAATATTTACACTTTGGGATTAATGTTTTGAATATTTAAATTTGGGATTGGTTTTGAATGATAAATGACTATCTTGTTTGCTATACTTGTGTGAGATACCAATCCAATTGTAACGCCCTGAAAACTTGATTAAGACTTCCTACATGCAGAGATTTGGGGTGTTACAGATTGGTATCAGAGCTCAAGGTTATAGAGAACTAGGTATTTAATAAAACCTAAACTTTAACCACTTTTTAAGAAAATTGATCCTCGACCGACGCTTGCCCTCCTGCCAAGCCGAAGCTTCTTATTTGATTATGGTATGAATTGCGGATTGTTTATTGAGATGTTATGTCTTGAGATATGATTATTGATGTTGGGTAAATGTGATTCGATTGTCGAGATATTATGGATTTGATTTGGATTATCGATATGTTATGATTTTGGGATTTTGAGCTTGATTATATGATTGATTTGATCTGGGATTATGTGATAGAACAGAACTTACGTGTTTTATTTAAAGGCATATTTTGAGTAATGCGGTACCTCTATTTTAAAGCTTTCATTATGTGATACATGTTTTGGTAGAGTTGATGCGCTTATTAGAACCAGTTGTTTTAGAGCACTTATACCTACCATATGCCATTGTCACAGACTATGCCTTCACTAGCTTATGATGTGTCTGAGGATGTCCTTGCTGCTGCTAGTTCCCCAATATTGACTCTCATGACTATTTGTCTTGGTGATCCCTATGTGATTACTGTCACTCTATTTAATCATCGTCATCGGATCGCCCCTAGCTCATCTAGGCAAACTCACTTTGCATCGGTTTTAGCATGAGCCCGCACTCCTAGACTTGCTCGTAGTGCGCGCGTATGCGTGCGATCACCATCATCACCTATTCACCTAGCACTCACTCTCTTCTGTCATCACCACCGACATCACCATGTCTTAGAAGACCTAGATCCCCTTGTACCACCTCGGGATTCACCAAGACAGAGACTCCGACTCATGGACTCTCCCTCGAGCATGAGGAGGAGAGCATGAGATCGAGGAGGAGCATGAGATTGAGGAGGAGTATGTAGATGAGGATGAGGATCCTCGGGAGGAGGATGATGAGGGTATCCCAGATGTGGGTACTCCTCCATTGCAGAGTCCTGCACATTCTCTAGGACCAGGCTCTCCTTTACCTTTGCCTGAGCCAGATTCACCTGGACAGCCTTTTGATTTTAGTTCACCTCGACGTTCACCTGAGATAGGTAGCCCTTTAGGATCTGAGATACCATCAGATATTGCTTCAGAGCCCGAGGAGTATGGAGGTACTGGTTTGATCTAGGAGAGGATTATATCCCAGAATATTAGCCTTAGTCGGTTGTCAGATCGATTAGACGGAGTGACGAGGACTAGTGTAGAGGATTTGAGGGTAGATTTTACTAAGATGGAGAAGAAGTTAATGGCCTTGAGAGAGGGTCTGTCGGAACTCTATGAGCATGTAGGATACCAGCAAGCAGAGTGTTCGATAGCCCAGGAGGCAGACCAAGCGCTTCGACACAAGGTCGACGAGTTGGAGAAGGAGGTCGTGAATCTTAAGAAAGATCGCGACTCTCAGCATCTGGGGATTTTGTTACTATGGAGAGTGATGGACGATGTTTGGAGATCATTTAGGAGTGCTCGTAGTCGTGGCTAGATTGTGTTAGATTCATGGCTTTGTACCATCTTGAAACTGAGTAGTCTCTAGTTCGAGATGTAGATCTATCCTAGTTATCTTATTAGTATCGTTGTTAGGATCGTTTTTGAAACGTGCATCCTTTAGTTATGATTCGGTCTCTGATTGTATTGTTATGGTATAACGTTATCCTTGTTGACCTTGATTATGTATTCGAGCGTTATTTGGTGATCCTTGGAACCAAACTCTATTTTTAGAGCGTGAATTGTGGACTTATGAAACTGTTATTCTTACCCAGTGATGGCAAGATGAAACCCGCCTAGGAACAACAGCGACCCTTGCTGTTGTGGTTGCCCCGCCCTCGAGGCCGTCGTCCGACCCAACCACTCCACCTGTTGAGAACCCGAACACGATAACCCGTTGTAGAGAACCCAAATGTGAACGCCGTCGCGAGAATGGTCCTTCCACAAAACCCTCCACCTTTGAACCCCATCCCATATTGACCCGACTTATGGCGGTGTGTGAATTGCTACTGGGCGAGAATAATCTCTAACACCTATGGTGGAACCCCACTGCTGAATCGAACTCGAGGTTATACCTACAAAGAGTTCTGATTCTGTGGTCCCATCGAGTTCGGAGGAACCGAGGGAGTAGTTTACCTAACTAGGTGGATGGAGAAAACTGAGTCTTTGTTTATCCTTAGCAACTGTGAAGAGGATTGTAAGGCTAAGTATGCAACATTTACCTAGAAGGATGAAGCGTTGACCTGGTGGATCAACTATCACAGATTTGTAGGAAGTGATGTAGCTTATAGCATGACTTGGACCCAGTTTAAGGCTCTCCAGATCAAGACTTACTATCCTAGGAATGAAGTTAAGAAGCTAGAGATTGAGTTCTGGAACCATACGGTTAAGGGTACCGACATGACGACTTACAATTGTCGTTTCCAAGAGTTTTTATTTGCTTGATATGGTTCGCACTGAAGCCCTTAAGATTGAAAGGTATACTGATGGATTGCCTTTAGCTACTCGGAATGATGTCATCGCTGTGAAGCCAGTTAACTTGCATTAGGAAATTACTTTGGCTCAGCGATTGATGGACTCTTATGTGTTGGAAGTAGGAGACAAGGGTAAGAGTGATAGGAGTGATAAGATGAATAGGAATGAAGTTGTTAAAGGGAATGGCAACAAATGGCAAGAGACAGCCAGGGTGTTCGCCATAAGAAATGGAGAGAATAAGGGAAGGTAGCAAGCCCGTTTGTGGTCATTGCAATCGACACCACCATGGACCGTGCCTGATTGTGTGTAGGAAGTGATCTAAGGTAGGACACGTGACCAAGGACTGTAGGTCCCGACCACTTGCTGCAGCTCAAACTGCACAAGGAGTGGACTGGAAGGCCACTGTCACCTGTTTTGGATGTGGAAAGAAAGGGCACTACAAGAATGATTGCCGAGAGCCGTGGATGAGAGGAAATCCCGGTAATGGAGGAGGATTTGTTAACCGAGGTGTGGGAAGTAATGGCTTAAACCCCTGTGAAGTGAGGTTGTGGAGAACCAGGGAAATCAGAGTGCTAGGAATCAGCCAGAGAGACATGGGAACAGCTATTGTATGCTATTGGGAAGGAAGGCGTGAGGACCCTAACGTAATTACGGGTACGTTCCTTCTCAATAATCGCTATGCTTCCATACTGTTTGATACTGGTGCCGATATGAGTTTCGTATCCACCAACTTTATGCCATTACTAGGAATCTCCCAAACACCTTTAGAGTTCAGTTACGATGTGGAATTAGCTAATGGGAATAGGGAGAAGATAGACACCGTAGTCCGAGGTTGTACCTTGAGTTTCCTAGACCACTCGTTTAGCATAGACCTATTGTCAGTTACCTTGGGTATTTTTGACGTCATCATCGAAATGGATTGGTTGTCGAAGAATGGTGCACACATCATCTGCGATGAGAAGATCGTGCATGTACCATATGGCGGAAAAGTTCTAAGCATACAAGGAGATCGGGCGGCCGTGGAAGTCCTTCCCGGTTGAGCATCATCTCTTGTATTAAGACCCAGAAGTACATCGATAGAAGAGGTTGTCTTTTCTTGGCTCGAATTTCTGAAAAGAAAAGCGAGGAGAAAGACAAGCCCAATGATGATGTACCCTCCTTAGAGAGTTTCCAGATGTGTTTCCAGATGATCGCCGGGATTCCACCCGTCCGACTAGTGAAATTCCAAATCAAGTTGATACGGTTACACCCGTAGCCGGGCACCCTATCGACTTGCTCCAAGTGGAGGAACTGTCTAAACGATTGGCGAGAGTTGTCGAGAGAAGGGATTCATTCGACCAAGTTCGTCACCGTGGGAACCGGTGTTGTGAAGAAGAAGGATGAATCGTTTCGGATGTGTATTGATTATAGGGAATTGAATAAGTTGACGGTGAAGAATCGATACCCGCTACCTAGAATAGATGATCTGTTTGACTAACTCCAAGGAGCTAGTGTCTTTTCTAAGATCGACTTACGGTCTGGTTATCACCAGCTTAGAGTTCGAGAGGAGGATATCCCTGAGATGGCATTTAGGACTCGTTATGTGCACTATGAATTCCAAGTGATGTCGTTTGGTTTGACCAACGCACCAGCGGTTTTTGTAACAATTCGCATTTTCAGGATTTCTATCTATTCTCAAATTTTTATTATTCATCTCGAGAAATTACTATTCACTTTCACTATTCATCCAGTAAAATTTTTACTTCACATTCTCGTAAGTTAAAATATTTTAGTAATATCCCGAGAGTTTGACAATCGTTAGATCATCTTCGCAAAAGTTATTAAGAAAACATCGTTTCAATGTTTCGTTTTGGTCGGAGCACCATTTAAACATCCAGCGCGCAACGAAAATCAACTCGACAATTTTCCTCACATCGATTAATTTTAGATCACTTATAATAAATTAGAGAAATTTTTAAAATTTCATTTAAATGTTACCAAATAAACCCCGAGATGCAGAGACTAAACTTACGTTTTAAACAAATCTACGTAGACCCATACTTAACCATTTACACTGTAATTTCTAAAATGTTTAGAAACTTTTACAATTTTGGAAAAGTCAAACATATTTCCCTCCTCCTTTGACCATAAAGAAATTAACCTTGTGCGTTCTACATTTTTGCTTAAATCGCGTAACTTTTAAACTTCACGTATAACTGTTAAGTTATCCCACATATAACGAAAACCACATTTTGACATCTCATATCACTTTTAAACTAATTTTAGTCTACTCTAAATAAATTCACGGTCATTTCCCTAAAATTTCGTTCTTTTCTGATAAACTGCGAATTAGGCGTTTTTGACCCCGTGTTTCCAGCTTTAAGCAACGTTTTTGCACCCAATAAGACTTATCACCCATTTTATATTTTTAGATGGAATATAATTATGAGTTTCATCATTCCTACAAGTTTCGTATTTTTACGATACCCGGTTTTACATTTTATGGCTTAACAACTTACGGTTGGCATTTAACGGAACCAAATCATGATCTAAACTCAAGATAATACCAAAACTATCCACCTAAGTCATCTTATCTTGTTATGGCCGACTTAAAGGGGGGGGGGAGTCATCATTTTGGTGGCTTGATCCTAACCATGGTTCATTTAGATCATTACATGTGTCCTAACTTAACCATGGTTAATATTTAACCCAATATATGGTTAACCAAACTTACCCTCCTATAAATAGCAAGTGAAATACATCCTAAGAACCCTCAAACACTGATTTAGGTCGTTCATAGCACAAAAAATTCATATCTTCCATAATTTGATCTATAAACTCCAAGTTTATGCAAAGAAGTTTCAAGTAGTAAGTTACTACATCAAATCTCTAGCAAGTTTAAGTGATCTTCTTGAGTTTAGATCCACTTAAGTCACTTAGTACTTCATCACCAACTCTTCAAGATTTCAAGGGTGCCAAGGTGTAGAAAGCTAGCTCAATCTGAGGTCCTAGGTGTTCAATCAAAGTCCGATCCTTACTAGTTACTCCTTTCTTAATTGAAAGCCAAAAGTTGTAAGCAACTAATCACCACCATCATCTCATCTTATTTATTCATAATCTTAACAATTTCATGCTATATATATAGTTACTATGTTGATTCATGATGTACATATACTCAATCACATGTTTTAATTCACATATTGTCGTAAAAGTAACAAACTAGTAAACTACTCATATTCTACACATTTAAAACCATTAAAACCAGCTACATATGGACTTTTTAACTTACATAATATGGTAGAAAAGATAAAAAGGTACACATAGCAACTTGAATCACCCAAAACGGACAAACGAGTCAAAAGTTATAGTCAAAAGAAGTTAGGGAAACCAAAACGCTAAAACTGCCTAACACAAGCTGTTAAGCAGCTGATCGTTTTGAAAGTGGTACTTCTGGTCCAAATCATCAAAAAGTTAAAACACGAAAGTTGTCCGAAACGACGTTTTCCTTTAGTTATTTAGAAGCTCGGACCCTGAAAACATTTAAATAGGCCATTATCTTTCAAAAACAGAAACTGCCCTATATATAGTCTCACAATTATACTTTTGTCACAACTAAAAGCAAACCAAGAGGCCTTATGGCTATAAGCCAAGACCGCGGCCACGGCTAAGGTCAAGGCTGAGTCTCAAGAACATGGTAGTCAAGACGAAAGCCACGACAAGGCCATGGCTAAAGCCTCAAGGCTTATTTACCCAAGACCGTTAAAACAAACGACATAACTTTATATACTTACATTATCAAAATGATCATATTTATGAAATGACGTTACTTGTGATAACCATTATGATTTCTTAATCATAACCAAACAACCTTGTAACTTGTGTTTACAAACCATATGACACTTATGATATATAAACAAATCATATGTTTTATCTACTAGGTGCTACAAAACTAGGGAGCTTCATATGAGGGGTTTCATTTGAGTAAAACGTATCGACGAGTTGCTGGATTTATGATTTAAAGTGTCCTAGCTCCTCGAACATTTACTACATGACCTCTGAATTGTAATGGCCTGAACCGTAGTACGATATATATAAACTAAACATGTTTTCAGAACTAGACCATTTCTATAAACGACATACACAAAAACCATGTACTACATCATGATCAACATAGAGACGTATATAGGTTTGTTATTTCTTTCGCATCATTATTTCAAACCTAAGTCGCAACATCCTATTCTAGGTTGCTCATAGAAGTTCTCACGGCATATCCATCATTCTCATTATACATTTGATATCATTTACTCTGAGGTGAGTTCATAGCCCCACTTTCTATTACTTAATTGTTTTACAAACCCTTGGGGGAGATACATGCTTTATTTTAAACCAAACACATTGCTTTCAAACTATATGTTTATCGGATTGTCATATTGTCACTAAGTAACCATCATTTGCCAAATATAAGTCCCTAAATCATGAACCATTAATCAATGGAGAGAGTGAGCACGAATATTGTGAATAGATCTATTAGGATTGACGAATCCCGTTTGTGTTGACCAGGTAAGCAAACAAACGCACTATATTTGAGTAACATTAGGTAAAAACGGAAATTTTACCTACTAGGGCAAGTACCAACAGTTTCTCCAATTAATATTGGAACACGTTAACGCCTTGGTTTCATGAGCTTGGTGACAAACAAAAGCGGGCTCAAGTATCACATACTTGAGGTAGCCGTACCAAACAATCATAATTGTTTTGTTTTCAAACCATTGGTGTGAGTCTAATTAACTCACACTACCAACATAATGTGTTCAACCATCAAACAAACTCTATGAATTTCACTCAACCTTTGTGTTGACAGTTTTAAGCATGTATTTCAGGTCCATAATGTCGGAAGCTGGCACGGAAGAGCAAGGACTAGATCAAGAAGGCTATAAATATTTTATAATTCACAAAACATCAAAAACTTTATATTGATGTATTTTGTAAACAATGAAACCAATTGGGACCTATTTTGTAAACTATGATATATTTGAATAATTTGAATGATAAATCCTTTTTAAACGACTCCTTTAGATATCGTTTTCTATTGTTATGACTGTCGTGCCATGAAGTAACATCCAGTTTGAATTCCGCTGCGTATCACGAAATTGGGGGTGTTACAGCTTGGTATCAGAGCCTTAATTATAGAGAAACGGGTCTAATTGTGACCTAAACTATAACTAATTTTACAAAGATAAACATTTTATAGCCTTTTGCTCTCCGTGCCTTCCATCCTCCAGACGATTATGTGACTTTTAGGCATTTTAAGCTATACAAACATACTAGTATATTGATATATACACTTGACATAATTTCAATCATAAACAATGTACTCAAAATATCTGCGTATGTCTATTCTAAGGCATTACGGCACAATCATATTTTCCTAATCTCCCAATCATGCATCTACTCGTACTTTTTAGGATTACGAAACTTTATCCAAGACATTGTAACTGATTACAATGGTCTTTCCTACTTCCCAGACATTGTGAGATACAATGGTCTCATTCATTCATTTTTCAAGACACTATGAGATACAGTGGTCTCTATTACACTCTCAGACACTATAAATCCTACAGTGGTCTCTTTTACATTCTCAGACACTGTAAATCCTACAGTGGTCTCTATTACATTCTCAGACACTGTAAATCCTACAGTGGTCTCATTTATTTCTCAAGACATTGTGAGTACACAATGATCTCTCCATCATTTCTCAAGACATTGTGAGTTACACAATGGTCTCTCCATCATTTCTCAAGACATTGTGAGTTACACAATGATCTCTCTATCATTTCTCAAGACATTGTGGGTTACACAATCACCTCTCTATCATTTCTCAAGATATTGTGGGTTACACAATGGTTTAATTTACTTCAAAAACATTGTAAGTTATACAAAGTCTCTAAAAATTATCTTATAAACATTATATGATATTGTTTTACATGAAACCCATCGCAGTCTATCAATTTCCCTAATAGAAATACAAGAAATGGGATTTCTAAAAGATAATCTGACTCATCATCTACAAAAGCTGAAGTTCAGTAACTTTCTCTACATTCATCAAAATTATCTTTTGAAACCTTCATTGTTAAAGGTCTGTGATGCTAGCCAAGTATAGACTATTTTAGAATTATATTAGATTTCCTTTCCACACGTATCTACCCATACTATCTTCTATGCAATGGAATGTGAAAACATAGGTTACAAGTCTTTTATGGCCAGGACTTGCGACTGAATGGTTTTATATCGCCTTTGCTTAGTGGACAATTTCTCAAAAGCTATGGACATATCACAAGTATACCAAATTTAGGTATTTGAAACATTTATCGAACCTCGGCTAAATATAGCCTAATCACCTATATTTAACCTAGGGATAGTGGAACATAGTCTGATTAACTATGTTCGACTTAAAATTTTCAAACACTAAGAACATTTATACAAGGGTTATATTCAGGTTAATTTCCTACTTAAACTCGATAAACCACCAGAATTCATTTAAAATATCTAGAGACACGTTAGTGTCTTACCACTCAGCAAAATCTTAACATCTTATTTATACTACCTAATTTCATTCTTGAAATTTTCATACATGAGATAATCCGAACTACTATCTTGGGATAGTCATCAAATCTTCTCGTCATTTCTTAGAAGTACTAGCTTGTTTAGGTTTCAAGGATATCATTCTGCCATAATCTTTTACAATCCACTTTTGATTTTAAAACAAACTTGACATCTCTACCTAAGAATAATGGTAAGCGTACGCTACACTCTTCTAATCATCAACATATCACATCATTATCTGAACCCCATTGAAATTGAGTATGTAAAACTTCACAGTACCACATTTCTTTCAAACACTAGTAGACATAAACACTATACGATATAGCCTTCATCCCAAAACCACCTAAGACATGATCAACTTTAGAAATGGTTTGGATAACCACTTGAGACTATCAAGACTTTCCTACAAACGACAATTATCACATAATTATAAACCATTTCACATCAACAACATCTTGTACCTTTAGGTGATCAACTTAAGCCACGACCAAAAACATAAAATGGTATATAACACATTCTCAATAGCCGATAAGATGTATCAGGACTTGAAGAAGCTCTACTGGTGGCCTAACATGAAAGCCGACATAGCTTAGTATGTCATTTGGTGCTTGACTTGTTCTAAGGTAAAGGCCGAACACCAGAAACCCTCAGGAATCTTAGTTCAACCCGAACTCCCAGAATGGAAATAGGAGCAAATCACCATGGACTTCATCACCAAATTACCGAGAACAGCTAGCGGTAATGACGCTATCTGGGTAATCGTTGATCGTTTGACTAAGTCTGCTCACTTCTTAGCCATTAGCGTGGTCGATAGTCTCGACAAGCTCGCTCGGCTGTACCTTAAGGAGATAGTATCGTAGGGAGATGGTATCTATCATTTTCAATCGAGATAGCCGTTTTACATCCCACTTTTGGAGATCCTTACAGTCAGCGTTAGGAACAAACTTGGATATGAGCACTGCATATCATCCTCAAACCGATGGTCAGAGCGAGAGAACCATTCAGACCTTAGAGGATATGCTTAGAGCCTGTATTATCGATTTCGGCAAAGGCTGGGAGAGACATCTCCCTTTGGCCGAATTCTCCTACAATAATAGTTATCATGCTAGCATTAAGGCCGCACCATTTGAAGCATTGTATGGCCGAAAATGTCGTTCTCCTGTTTGTTGGGCAGTTGGTGAGAATCAACTTACCGGTCCCGAACTTGTCCTAGAAACCACTGAGAAGATAGTTCAGATTCGTAACCGTTTGCAATCCGCTCGAGATAGGCAAAAGAGTTATGCCGATAGGAGACGTAAACCTTTAGAATTTCAGGTTGGAGATCGTGTTATGTTAAAGGTTTCTCCGTGAAAAGGAGTGATTCATTTTGGAAAGCATGGAAAACTCAATCCACGATATATTGGTCCCTTTCCAATCCTGGAAAGAATCGGACCAGTAGCTTACCGCCTTGAGCTACCATCGGAATTGAGCAGTGTACACAATGTCTTTCATGTTAGTAATCTTAAGAAGTGTCTTTCAAAGGAAAACATAGTGGTGCCTTTAAGAGATATTCGTATTGATGAGAAATTGAATTTCGTTGAGGAACCTATTGAGATCATGGATCGTGAGATTAAACGGCTAAAGCATAGCCATATTCCAATTATCAAAGTTCATTGGAACTCCCGACATGGACCGGAGTTCACTTGGGAACGTGAGGACGTATTTCGTAGGAAGTATCCTAAACACTTCATGACATCAAGCAACTCGGAGTGAAACCCGGGACGGGTTTCTACTGAAGCTGGGAGGCTGTGACAACTGGCAATTTAGGGAGTCTATTTTAGGTAACCGCATTACGTTAAACTAAACCAAGCTTTGCCTTTATCACTATTTTCATCGACCATTACTTGATTTTATATCGTTTAGTGGTTTTTATGATTTATTTTAATATTGGATGAGTTATCGTGTGAGTTTTAACTCTTTTTGATAGGCCCTATTCGATTCGGCACTATAAAAGCCTAAAACGAGAAATAATATAACTTTTAGACCGTAACTTAAAAATTGACAAATAAATAGTCAAAACTCATTGAAAAACATAAATAACGATAATAGAAAGTCGAATGAACGTCGTGGGACACTCGTGGGACAATATATGAGCTTGGGAATGGGTAAACGGGATAGTTTACGAAAAATTATGGCTTCGGCCTCTTCCTTTTTGCTTGAGCCGGCGCCCCCTCCTCCCCAAAATAATTATTTTTAAGTCCCTAGCTCCTATGTATATAAACCCACTCACCCTCATTTTTACTTCCACTTTCTCTCACTAAAAACACACACATACACTACTTTCTCTCTCTACTCTCTCTCTCCTCCACCAAACAAAACCCTAACCCTAAAATACCACCACCACCGCCACCCCACTTCCAGTCAAATTCTGGCCATATTCTGCCGAGTGACATCTCACCTCCACCACCATCTTGTAGATATCTCTTTCCTCTTTCCATCCATATATAAAACTGTCACAAAAGCCTATATTAACACCTCGAAATCTTGAAAATAAGATTCTTGATTCTATGGTTTTCATTAAATATTGTAGATCGGGTTGTAAAAAGGTAAATGGAACATGGGTCAAGCTTGTTTAAGCTTTGACAGGCCACGTATGGCTTTATTTTTGCTCGTACATGGGTCGAAATTTAGGTCTTTTGGTTTAAACATGGGATTAAAACTAATTTACACTTAAATAAACATGTGGCTAGTGATTTGTTATCATGTGGTGTATCATATTGTTGGGTTTTTGCATTTTAGGTCATGTTTCATGTTTTTGATTAGGAATGGTTGATGGGTTTGATGTTTGGTTAATGATTGGAGGTTGATTGATTGTGTTTGGTTGTAGTGGAAGTGATTTGGTAGCGTTTGGATGTGAGTGATGAGGCGTACGAGCCACTAGGGACTCGTACGTGGCTCATGAGTGGCGTACGAGACCCACTTGGACCAAGGGTCTGGATCGGGTAGTTGTGGTAGTTTGTGGGTTGATGTTGTTGGTATTAGGATGAGATGCGTGGAGCCGAAAAGCTTCTAGAGCTTGTTTGGTTCACGTGGTCTTAACCGTGACCGTGTCATGACCATTAGGGTCATAACATTGGTTTCGGGTATATTTGGTTAGTTGATTGGTTGGCGAGATTGAATTTGGGTTGATTTGAGATTGAATTGCGTTATTATGACTTTTATTTAGACTTAATATATAAATTGTCAACTTTGAGCAATGTCGGTGTTACTTTAACTTTTTAGTCAATAGTTGACCCCGATGTTAGGAATTAGAAATTCCATAGTGAAGTGTCGGTCACCCCAAATATAATCTAGCATAAGTTAGCTCGTAGACATATCGTTATTTACTAGTTTATTAGCTAGTCATTAGCTTAGTTTAGCTTAGAGTAACACCGTGGAGGAAGGACGGGTCTTTACCCACTGTGTGCCTGATCCACAGTCCGAAGGAGGACGTGTAGTATGTAACTATAAATACCCTCTACCTCCCAAGGTAGAGGGTTGGACCTTTCACTTAATCTAACCTTCTTTCTTTTGTTTACTTTCTCTCTCTAGAAAGGCTCCCATCTTCCACTTTCTCTCTCTAGAACGTTAAACTATTCGAACCATATTGTGTTATGTGATGTGTTTATGAAAACCAATATCTAACAATTGGTATCAAGAGCCATGGTTTGATCATTCATCTTTCATGTTCTTGAATTTCAAGTGGTTTTCATAAGGTTTTTGAGTTTGAATGAGTTGAGAGTAGTTTACATCATTTGGATCATTTCTAGTGTTAAAGTTTGGATTTTGATTGTACTTTTGTGTTTAGAATCATTATAAGTGTTTAGGTTTTGATTTGAAAGGCTTGAATCATCGTGGTTGAGCTATTTTTGAATTGAAAATTGGTGGTTTTTGAATATTAGTACTAAGCGAGTTGCGTCTCGGTGTACTTTTCTTGGTTGCGAGTTGGCTTGTTCTTTGAAGCGAGTTGTTGCCTAAGTAAGTTGTCTTGGAAGCGAGTTGGTAGCTTAAGCGAGTTGTCACTTAAGCGAGTTGTGTTCTAAGCGAGTTGCTTAAGAAGCGAGTTGGTTTTTATGCGATTTGACTATTGAGCGAGTTGTCATCTCATGCGAGTTGTGCCTTTAGCGAGTTGTCTTTTAAGCGAGTTGTCTAGGGTGCGAGTTGTCTTGGAAGCGATTTGTCATCTTATACGAGTTGTGCCTAAAGTGAGTTGTCGTTTAAGCGAGTTGTCTTGGAAGCGAGTTAATTGAAGCGGTTTGACCAAAAGTTGACTTTTTACGTCAAAACTTCAAACGGCCATAACTTTTGAACCGTAACTCCGTTTTTAGCGTTCTACCCATCAAAACGACCGTGAAATCGAGGAGGATGGCACGCCGAATCATCGTTAGGGTCAAACTTCGAGGCCTAAATCCGCTTCGAACAGAAGTTAATGAGGTTTTTATGTTTTTAGACCTAAATTTCTCCGTAAAAACGGGCATTAACCAATCCAAATCTCAACCAAATAACATCTTTGCTAACTTATGAACAATCATATGTCCTAACACACAATTTTCTATCATTGTGTCGATCCATCAATCATCTTAACACATTCCATTGGTCATTTCTTAACGGTTTGGTCTTGATTTTAGTAAAATCCCGCGAAAGATTCTATTTCTCGGTTTAAATCACAGACTTGTAAAATCCCGTATATACATCAACATCATGTCTTACACTTCTGATTCAGTGATTTCAGAAGTACTCAAACTGTATGATGATGTAGACAACCATGAGAATATTAGCTATACTGACGGTTCTACGAGATGATGGAATCAATCAATTTGAGTTCTTCATGCTCTGAGTCCAATGAGAAAGATTTGTACTTGTTCAGGCTACAGAATGCCATGCAAATGGAAAGCAGCATTGAACCTTATCAACAACTTCACTCTCACCTCATGTTACTTCTACCCATAACAATGGAACGAACATGCATTGTCCTTTTCCGTCAAGATTTATGATGAATGCACAAGGCTTCTTTTTCTTTAAGTTTGACTCACAGGTTGGCTTGGAGAATGTTTTAGAAGGTGGTCCATGGATGATCAAAAACAGCCCTATTATTCTTAAGAAGTGGACCATGAGTACTAGTTTGACGAAAGAGGAATTAACCCGTATCCCGGTATGGGTTAAGCTACATGATGTTCCATTGCAGGTATTCTCTGAGGATGGTATTAGTATTATTGCAACACACATTGGTAAGCCGATTATGCTTGATTCATATACTAGTTCTATGTGTATGTCGATTCTTGGGGTAGGAGTAGTTTTGCTAGGTGTTTAATTGAAATTGATTCTCATGCTCCTCTTAAGGAATCTATTACTGTGGGGGTCCCATACATGGATAGGCTTGGCTTCTCTACGAAACTATTAGGGTGGAATATGAATGGAAACCTCCTAGATGTGATGTTTGTTTGATATTTGGTCATTCTTGTGATACTTGTCCTAAGAAAGTTGTGACTACACCGGTTGTGGAGGTAAACCAGGATGGATTTCAAGTTGTTGGGAAAAAGGGTAAAGCTAAAAAGAATGCTAGGGATAATAGAACCGGAACTGTATTTAATGGGGTCCCTATTGGTAAAAATATGCGATATAGGCCTAAATCTGTCTCGCACCTTCTACTAGCAATCTGGTTCAAGGAAGTGCTAGTACTAGTGCGGATCAGCCCCCTAATCCTAAAGTGGTTACATCTAACCCGGTAGGTCCTTCTACTTCACATAATACTTCTCACATTGAAGATGTTGAGGTGAATAAGGATAACCAATCTGCTCCCAAAGTTATTTCTAGTACTAACTATCCTACACCTAAAACTAGTAATCCAAATTTAGGCGCTAATGTGATTACATCTAACCCGTTTGGTTCTCTGGCTACTGATGACGATGCGGATGACAATAATGAGTTAGATGAGGATGATGTGATTGAGAATATTTATGATGAAACAGGTAATTTATTTGACAAATCAGGGCAAACACTCACTTACGAATGTCCCTGATGTTAAGTATCGCCTCTTGGAATATAAGGGGTTTGAACCATTCCCCTAAACAAAAAGAGGTTAAACAGGTGGTCATTGATAATAATCTTAGTGTATGTGCTATATTGGAATCTCATGTTGATGCTTCGGTGGTGTATGATACATGTCGTAAAGTTTGTCATCGGTGGAAGTGGATGTCAAATGGTAGTCTGTGTGATAAGGGTTCCCGTATTATACTTGGTTGGAATGATGATATTGTTGATGTTATGATTATGTCTCAAACTAACCAGGTTATGCATGTTCAGGTTAATACTCTGGGGACACAAAACTTTTTTTCTTTTGTATATCAGATAATTATTATGTTCTTGGTGTGCCCTTTGGTCTAATCTTGTTTGCCATGCTGGATTTATGCGTACTAGACCGTGGGTTTTATTGGGGGATTTTAATGCGGCTCTAAAGTTGGAGGATCATTCATGTGGTAGTTATGCTCCTGACATTGCTATGCGTGAATTCAAAGATGTGTTGAGAAAATGGAGGTTGAGGATATTAATAGTACTGGTCTTCATTTTACTTGGAATCAGAAACCAAGAGGTTCCTTTGGTACATTGAAGAAAATTGATCGGGTTATGGGCAATCTGAAATTTCTGACTTGTTTCGGGTTCGCTTGCCATATTTCAACCTTATCGTATTTCTGATCATTCTTCGTGTGTTCTGCGTATTTCTCAGGTTACTAAGCCTAAGCCTAAACCGTTTAAATTCTCTAACTTCTTGGTTCATAAAGATGGGTTTAGTGTACGGATTCTGCGGGATGGAATCTTAATGTTCATGGTTGTGCTATGTATCGTGTTGTTCAACGCTTAAAGGGGCTGAAATCTCCTTTTCGTAGCTTTTGTACATCAAGGTAATCTTCATGAGCGGGTAGTTAGGATTCGGCAGAGTTAGATGACGTCCAAAGGCTATTGTACAGATCCGTCTAATTACGAATTACGGGATGAACATGCTCACTATCTTCTTGCATATAAGGAGGCTACGTTAGATGAAGAAAGGTTTTTAAAGCAGAAATCTAAAGTTCAATGGCTTCATGCAGGTGATTCTAATACGACCTATTTTCACAATATTGTTAAAAGCAAATGTGCCCGTGTCGAATTGAATTGGTTAGAGATGCAAATAATGTCTTGTACGAGGTGTCGAGGTTGCAGTGCTGTGGCCCACTATGAACAGTTTCTTGGTATGGAAGGAAATTGTACTCTATTTGATGATTATGGTATATTCTCTAATGTTCTTCCTCATCAATTGGCTGGTTCGATGGTTCGTCAAGTTTACGGATCACGGAGATTAAGGATGCTATATTTTCTATGGGGGATGATAAAGCTCCTGGTCCCGATGGTTACACGGGCTTTCTTTAAGCATGGGATATTGTGGGTCGAGGAGGTAAGGACTGCGCGTGTAAATTTTTCATTAATGGTAAGCTTCTCAAGGAGATTAATCATACCATTATTTCGTTGATTCCTAAAGTGTCTACCCCGTCTAAGATTAATGATTATCGGCCTATTTCTTGCTGTAATGTCATGTATAAATGCATTAGCAAAATCCTTGCTAATCGTATTAAAGAAGGCCTTGGTCAGTTGGTCAGTATTAATCAATGGCATTTGTTCCAGTCGTGCGTATATCGATAATATATTACTTACCCAAGAGCTTATGCGGAATTATCATAGAGGAAGAGGCCCTCCTAGATGTGCGTTTAAGGTTGATATTCAGAAGGCCTATAATACGGTTGATTGGAATTTTCTTAGGGCTATTCTGATTGGTTTTGGTTTTAACTCCAAAATGGTTGATTGGATCATGGTTTGTGTCTCATCTACGTCTTATTCCATATGTGTTAATGGTGATCTTCATGGATGGTTTAAAGGTAAGCGGGGCCTTAGACAAGGTGACCCGTTATCTCCATACTTGTTTGCGGTTATGGAAGTGCTAACTCTTATATTGCGTAAAAGGTTTCGAATGGTGATTTTCAGTTTCATCATTTGTGTGAGCAACAACGAATTATTAACCTTTGTTTTGCAGATGACCTTTTCTTGTTTGCTAGAGGTCATCAGGATTCATGCTGTCATTATGCAAGCCTTGGAGGATTTCAAGCAATTTTCGGGTCTTGTCCCAAGTATCCCTAAAAGTACAACTTTCTTTTGTAATGTTCCAAATGCTATTAAAGCTGCTATTCTCCGTCTATGCCATTTGCTTGAAGGTTCTCTCCTGTTAGGTACCTTGGAGTCCCCCTTATATCATCTAGACTTCTTTATAGGGATTGCAAGGTGCTTGTTGAAAACTGGAAGGTCGTGTGTGAATGATTGATAAGTTCTTATCTCTTGCGGGTAGGCTTCAATTGGTGAGATCTGTCTTATCTTTGATGCATTTATACTTGGGCTTCGTTTTTATCCTTCCTACTATTATTATATATGAGCTTGAGCAGACTTATGAGGGTTTCCTTTGGTGTTAAGGAGAAATGAAAAGGGGAAAGGCTAAGGTTGCTTGGGAATCTGTTTGTAAGCCAAAGAATGAAGGTGGCCTTGGTATTCGTCGTTTGGAGGATTTTATATACTCTTTAGACTACTCACATTTGGAATATTTTGACACATAAAGAGTCGTTATGGGTGCAATGGATCCATTCGTATAAACTTCGTGGAAGAAGTTTTTGGGATGTCCATTGTTTGGGGGATGTTAGCTGGGGTTGGCGCAAGCTTCTGGCCATTAGACCCAAGGTTCGTCCTTTTATTTGGCATAAAATCAATAATGGGAAGGACACTTCGGTTTGGTTTGATATGTGGTGTCAGTTAAGCCCGATTCGTAATTTATTTACTGCTAGAGATATTGCACATGCGGGGTTTAATTTATCTGAATCGGTTTATGATCTTATTGAATATGATGGTTGGCGATGGCCATTGGATTGGTTATCTCGATTTCCATTGTTAGATGCTCTCCCGGTTCCTACTCAAAATGATATTGATGATGGATTATTATGGCGCAACCTGGATGGTAACTTTAGTTGTTTTTCAGTCTCGGGTGCATTGGACTCTCTGCGTCTTAGGGCTGATTTGGTTGAATGGTGTAATGTTCCTTGGTTCTCTCATTGTATTCCAAGGCATGCTATACATCTGTGGCTCGCTATTAAACAGAAGCTAAAGACTCCGGGGATAGGATCGCCAATGGGATGTTGGTCATGACGTTGATTTGGCCTTGCTTAGATGCCCGCTTTGTGAATTGGTTCCGGATTCTCATCCTCATTTATTTTTTGAGTGCCAATTTTCTATCAGGTTTGTTTAGGTGTCGCGGATTTTATCTGGTATGGATGCGGTTCCACCTTCGTTGGAGAGTGTTGTTACAGTTCTTATTCCTTTATCTAAGGGCGTCCGTTAGTAGTATCATTTCTAGATTATTGCTTGCTGCTACTACTTATTTCGTGTGGATGGAACGCAATTCTAGGCTGTTCAAGCGTAGAGATCTTACATTGAAGTGGTTAGCACCATTTTCTCTACTATTCGGTTGAAGCTGGTTACTTTCAAGTTCAAGAAGCTAACCTCGAGGTCTCGATTGATTTTGGATAAATGGAAGATTCCAAGTATATGTATACACGAAGGGTCTTGCGGGTAAGGGTTGTACTCTTTTTCCCTTCTCCAGGTTTTTCCCTGGGTTTTTTCTTGGAAAGGGTTTTAAGGAGGCAAACTTCCTGTTAACTTGCTCCCTTCGTGGAGTGGTGGATGCGGATGCTCGCTTGTTACAAGTCATTTTACTTGTTTATGCCTAGTTTGTTGATGTAATATAGCTAGGTTTTTGTGTTTATGGCATGTCATAAACACTAGTTTTATCAAGCTCTTCGCTTGAGGTTAATGTGGTACTTCAGCCACATTCCATTTGTACTTAACATTATTTTTTGGTTATATATTTGCCGGGGTAAACCCCTTTACCCAAAAAAAAAACATTACTATTGAACTTAGAACAATTGGAACAACAACTTGATAATGAAAAGGTTCAAAAGGATAGTTCCAGTGCTGCACTTCAAGTGATCTACAACCAATTTAGTCATTCATCGGTGGGAATTTACATCGATTATGATCAAGACATGAATGAAATGTCTTTCAAGAAACACACTGGAATGGAAATTAGCGTGTTCAGAGACACTTTATCCATCTCATGGATAATGTGGAGAAGTATATTGAGGAAGTTACTCAGAAAGATGAAAATGTGGATGAGAGTCTGGTGCAGTTAAGAGAAAGTTGGGATAAGTTGGGTAATGTATCAGTTGAAGAATCGGGTGTTGCTAAATGCAGAATGTCAGAGACAACAAATAATGATGTAACCAGCTCTTTAGTTACTCCTAACACACAACAAGTAGATGCAGTCATCAGAAAGGGGAATGAATGTCGAGCACAATCAAAAGATTGTAGTGTTGAGTCGGGTAAAGCACCAGATGATGGAGCAGTTGAAACTAAATATAGAGGCTCTGAGACAGATACGCTTGAAACAACCAGTAGTTCAGTGACTCTTGTTGCACATGATGTGAATGCAATTATCAGACCGACAAACGAACAGTCACTTCACCTAAGTTACCTAAGAAAAATGCTTCTAGCTCCGTTAACCCTCAACAAGTAGCTACTTCTACTCCCAGCATCTCTAGGAATAGTTCGAAAAAAGTGTCAAAACCAAGCATTAAAACCCAGAATTCATATGATATGAATGACTTGTGGAAGAACTATTATCTAGAATAAGCTAGAAAAAAGGCACAAATTCGAAAAGACGGAATTTTAGGTGCAAAACCTAGGGTGATGCATTCCGCGAGATTTCAAGGCACTGCTAGTAGTTGTAAACCATTACCTAGGAACACTCAAAAGACTAGGGGTTGGCTTGCATCTAAGAGTAGTTATATGAAGAAGAATGCTAAGCATGTAGAAATGAACCTAGAAATTGAGTCTTTTCGAATAAGAAAACATTTTCCTAATTCACATGCAAAGGTTCAATCCACTAAGGCTACTAACAAGGCTAAGGTTCAACATGTTATGAAGCAAAACAAACCTAAAACTTCGCATAGATGGATCCCAACTGCTAAATATTTGGAGTCTAGGAATAACGATAAGTTTTCCACTTTGCATAAGAATATCAACAATCCTAGACATTGCCATAAGTGGATACCGTCTGGTAGAATGTTTAAGGATGTTGGACTTAGGTGGATACCTACCAGAAAGCTGTTTACCGATGACAAACTCAAGGTTGATCGTGAAACCCCAAAGGGTTCAGATACTAATGTCACTAACCAATATATATGCAATCAAGCTTGTAATGTTAGTGTAGGTAGTCCTTACTTTGTTGCAGATACTTCGATCCTTCACTACATGGACTGGCTTAAAGTATGGATAACAAATGGATTGATATCTCATAACTCACGGGTTCAAGTAACTCAACCTTGATATTCAACAATATGACGTCTGTTCACATCAGTTCAGGCCTCGTACTTCATCATTATGGCGTCTGCAGATAACACTTCAGGCCCCGTTCCTCAAAAGAAGAAGGTGTATGCTTCAGTGCTTTATCTTCAGAATAAGAGAAATCTTCATGGTTATGACCATTCTCATCGACATTCTTCATCAACAAGCTTTATGCTTCTCCCCTGCTCATTCAGTCATCAAGTGGATCTATGTTCATTGGTGTATATTCTTATTCACTTGTTAAATCAAAAATGGCAACTTCGGATGCAATTTTGAGGGGAAAAGATGAATATACTACTTGATGATGGATGTTTGAATAATGGCCATACGACTTAATGTATGATGACTCTCCTCCAATGCCTAATGTTTCACTTACTAAGGATAAATGGGATTTATTGTTTGGGATTCATTGGTTCCAGATATGTTTGATGAGTATTTCCAACCGCTAGCGAATATTGATCATATAAGAAGTACAACTCAGACTACTCAAGAAGCCCAATCTCCAGTTATTCCTCAAGGCGTGGATAATGACTATCATAATATTGCAGTTGCACTTATGAATAATGATCGCTCTTTTGGTATTCCTTTACCAAATCTTCACGGATTATTGTTCATAAATAATGATCCGCTCTTTGGTATTCCTTTGCCAAATCTTCACGGATTATTGTTCCTCTCAATGTGCACGCTATAAATCAACCATATGAACTTCAAGGAAAATGACCACCTCATCCGCTCGAAGACATTATTGGTGAATCTTGGATCAGTATCTATGTATATCTTTAGGAAGAAACCACATTGATGTTGAGGAATAATTTGTTCCAGTTCATTCAGTGGGTCAATGTACATCCGATTGTATGTTTATTCACGTGTTGGGCATTTGACACAAGTTGATTACTTTTGGGTTAATCATTTATCACTTATTTGAGATTGAGTTAAATTTCACAGGCGTGTTCTTATTTGATAATTTGCTCGGGCCTAAGAATTTTAAGTTGAAGACTTGGTTTATCTAGTTACACCATGTCGGGATGGATGGTTGAAGACCTGTTAACTATCACTTTGTGGAGTTCGTGGTTCGGTGACACACGCAAATGTCATTGTGGATAATCGCAGA
>OU343225.1:228897774-228944868 GCA_910596185.1 Chrysanthemum makinoi | reverse complement strand
AGAATTTGACATTAAGGTACCCTTTTGGTCCCTTTTCCCAAAATGGCAAATTTTAAATTTTTTTTTGGAAGTACTATGTACTAAACACAACAAATGGTAATCAGTCCACCATGTCTAACCAGGATTGGGTTATCCAGAGCAAACGGCTCTTGGTAAAGATATCTCAAATCCGTTTATGGCTTTCAATTTGCCCAAAATTGTATGGTGTTCACCATATCTTTAATTAGTGAAGAGTTACAGCCCGCAAGTTTATGGCTTGTGGTAAGGCATTGAAAACCATAATTGGTAATGAGCTCACCAAAGATAATATTGATAATTTATCTAAGAGTTGGCTAGTCCAAAGCAAACGGCTGGTAAAGAACAAATCAAAACATTGGTAGTGATTTGCTCAAAATCATTTGGTTATCAGTGTACCATAATTCTTACTTGAACTGAAACAATGGCTACTCCGAGTAATGGCTTTGGTAAAGAGATTCAATCCATTAAGTTTTCTCAAAAGATTGCTAGGGACTATCAATAATGAAGTGTGGGGATTTGATATGTGTCTAAATACACATATATTTTATATTATTTAAACCCACAAAAACAACCAAAAACACACAAATGACCATATAAATGTTACAAATATCATTGAAATGTTTTTTTATGAGTTCAGCAAAAGATTGAAAATAAGTGAAAAGCATGCAAAGTTCACAAAACTGTCATTTTCAGTCCCTGGAGTTTCACAAATTGACAAAACTAGTCCCTAAAGGTTTAAAATGGAAGAAAAGTCAACTTTAGTCCTTTGGATAATCAAACATGTTCACAATTAATCCCTGGATAAAAGTTTTCTAAAATTGCAACTTTTACCCCTCAAGTTTCAAAATTGGCAAAATTAGTCGTTGGGTATTTAAAAGTATAATTTATCAAATAATACCCTTGTACTATTCATAACTTACAATTTGGAACCTTTAGATAACTTTTGGGAAAATTACAATTTCACCCCCTCAACTTTGGAAATGTCATAAAGGTCCCCGGTGTTTAAATTGTAAATAATGCAAATGAGGTCCTTTGGTTTAGCAAACTTGGCATTATTAGTCCTTGTGATAACTTATGAAATATTACAGGTTTAGTCCTTCATGATTTCAGAAATTACAACAATGGTCCTTGGGCTCTATACTACTACAAACCAAACCGGACCCTTTGTATTAAATCCTTAAATCCAAATCCAAGCCCAACAAAAAAAAACCCAGCCCAACTCCTTAAATAATAAAACCGGTTTGACCTTGGCTCCTTCACCCTTATCCCTCTCACCTCCTCAGCCCCTTAAAACCAAAACCTCCATGGTTTCACACCCCCACTTCCACCTCATTACCACGCTTGGCTACACTACTCTCCAGCTCATCCCCCCTCCTCTTATACACCCACTGAGCATTTAATGTTTTCTCACCACAAACACTTCACCTCCACATACCTGCTTTGCTATCAACTCTACCACTTGACCTCTAAACCCATCAAACATGTCCCTCCACTCACATGCAACAAGAAGCCAATTGCAGCTAGAACTGCCTCAATCTACTAGTATCACTTTTGGCGCCAAAAGTGAATTCAAAGGCTAGGATCATCTCTGCTAAATCAATGGTCAAGAATTAAAGCGGATTTGGCAGGAAGCTAGTGGAACTCAAATGACTATAAAGATCAGGAGAGGCAAGAGAAGACTACCTTGGGTTAGCCTTGGTCATGTAGTGTAACGATTTAAAAGCTTTCTTTAAAATTCATTGTCTTTTAATGTTTTAATGTTGTAATCTTTCTCAAATTAGTGTAATGAAACTTTATTTCCAGTTTAATTTTAAGTTTCTTTCCAGTTTCATGTTTTGCCTAAATTTCCTTTAATTTTCATGTTCTTTAATTTCATGTTAACTGGTTGTTTAATGGACTTCTATAGCTCATATAAGCTCATGACAAAAGCTTTAAAGCTTTTAGAAACCTTAATTCAGCAGTATTTAAAATTCAAAACACTAAAATCAAGAAAACAATGAAAATCCAAAATAATGAAGTAATCTTGGTGAAACTGCATGGAGCAAGGTTAATTGTGGATGGATTGCTGGTTTAGAAGCTTAGTGGAAAGCCTTAGGATGTGTTTTGTGGCCATGGTTCTCATTTTCAGCTTGGATTCACTTGTAAGCTCATTTTTACCATTTTTGCATTTTGTTTAGTCCTTCATGCTTTAATTCTTATGTTTTCATGTTTCTTTTTGTTAGTGTTATTATAGCTTAATCTTAGGTTGTTATGTTTTGATTTGATTTGTGTCTGATATTGCACTTGACTGTCAATATGCTAGTTTTTAACAATCCTAGACCTAGACTTGTGACTACTTGTTAGGAAAAAGGTCCATTTTGACACTTTGGTTCCTATGGATTTTGATGGAATTGGTTTGTATCTTTTTGCTTTGAAAAACTGCTTAATCCATTAAAGGGTTGTTTGGATCTAATAGTGAAGTTTTAAGGTTGTGTTTGTGGTTGTTCTTGTTTGATGAACTCCTCATATATTTATTTACCGGTGAAACCTTAATCAAGTGGTGTAGCAGGTAGAGTCAATTTGACACTTGACAATCTCATTATGAGCACTGTGAGATTGTTAGAACTCATAATCTTGCATACTTGTTTAAATCTTGTTTATCTTTGTTAATTTCATGTTCTTATTGCTTAATATAACATATTAAATCAGTAGTTTAAGTTTTAAATTCATATTAGTCAACTTATGTGTCATAAGTAAAAGTCAAATTTTTAGTTTTCCTGTTTTTGATTTAATTTTATTTATTTCTGTCTTTGTTACTTAATTTCATAATCTGTGCTTTTAGGATGTTTTAGTTTTGTTGCTAATCTTTCTTATTCTATTTTTGTTAATTTTTATATGTCATGTTTAATAGCTTATTTATGTGCTTATTCTTAGCTGTTTTTGCCCTGTGCACTGTCTAGGCAGTCAATTGCATAAGCCATATGGAATTGATCTTAGCCTCGATATTGGGCTTTGTTGTTGCCTGTGTGGCTTATTTGTTATGTTTATGCTTGCTTTTACATTTGTAGCTTATCTAGATGGCTTAATCACTTTCACCTTTTGTCCCACAAACTCACTTTACTGAAGCAAACAGTGAAGTTGAGTTGTTTTCCCACTTATAAAAAGCTCTTCGAGAGCTTGATGTTGTGAGCTTTGGCTTTTCACAAAGCCAAGCAACCATAATCTCTAGTTTAGTGCTTGTTGGGCTATTACAAGTTTATTTGATAAGTCAATTTAGAGCTTGTTGTTTGCCCACTCATAACAGTTCACTGAGAACTCAGTGAACTTACACCATTTCCAACAGCTTCTAAAAAGCTCCTTAGTGATCATAAGCTTAAGTGTTTTAGCTTTATGTGAAGCTCATCCACCCAACTCTTTGATCCAGCACTTAATTTTTCCCATTATAGCCTATTTACTAGGTAGTTATAGTAACATCATCACTTCAGTATGCTAAGAACTCATAAACCATAGCTTCTTCATAAGCTCCTCAGCTAATCTGTGGACCCACAGGTTGAGCTTGGGCTTTTTGGAAAGCCAACCAACCCAGTTTGCTACTTCCATACTTAGTTGGTACTTGTGAGCTTATTCTTTTAGCTTAATTTGCCAATCAAGCAGCAGTACTTGCAATGGTTCAGCAGTACTTTGGATTTGGAATTGCTTATTAGCTTATGTGAGCTTATTTGATGAAATCCAGTACACATGCTTTATTATACTTGTTCATATCACTTGTACACATATTATTTTTTCTTTTGCTTTCCAGTGTGGAGCTTATACCAAGCTTTTACAAGCTTTCACTCCATCCAGTTAAGTTCAAAAGCTTAACTGTCTAAACCATAAGCTCATACTTGTGCACAATTCCAATGCATAAATCTTGTTCATACTTGTCCATTGGACTTGTGTACATCTTACTTTTTCTTTTGTTTCCTTTGTAAAGCTTTTTCCAAGCTTATTCTAAGCTTTAGTTCAACTGTTAAGCCAAAAGCTTAACTGTGGGAGTCTTAAGCCCATGAATTACTTATTTCTTAGTTTGTAAAGTTTTGTTTTCATTAAACATGTATAATATCATATTAGTTAGTCCAGAAAAAGAAAAACCAAAAAGCTCCACTTTAAAGCTAAGTGATAGTTTCTATTTAGAAGCTTAATTGCTTATTAGCTTATTTTTGTTAAGGACATATAGTTTTTAGATTTTTCTTAGGTTCTTTTATTTATTTTAGAATTATGTAAAAAGTTTCAGATTTTTCTTTATTCATTTATTATTTTTAATAAATCAATAATAGTTTTTAGAAATTAATAATAGTAAATAATTCATAATAAATAGAATAATTGTGTAAAAAATACATTTTCAGTTTCAAAATTATTTTATAATATTTTAGATTTTTCAGATTCTTTATTTCATTTATTTAAGTTAATTTTATATTTTCTTATTATTTAATTCATTTTTAAATACATTTAATTCATTTTTAATTTATATTAATTAATTTAATAGTGTATAAATTGATTTTAAATTTTCTAATAATTTTCTTATCTTTTTAGAATTCCAAAAATATGATTTTCACATTTGTGGGAGTTGTATTGGATTGAATTCAGTTTTTATTTTGTTACGTTTACGTAATTGTTACGTAAATATCTACGTTTTAGTTTTTTTAGATTTTCTTAACTTTTATATAAATTTGTAAATTATAGTTAAATATTTTAATTATATTTAATTTGCATTTAAGTCGCTAAGACATGCAAATCCCTATTATAGTTATAATCGTTTTTTTTTTATACGTTTACGTTTAATTAAAGTTAAACGTACGTTTGTATATCTTTTACGTTTTAGGTTTCGATTGCACGTTTTTAACAACATAGCTGCGGACAGAGCTATCACTATTCACATTCCTAGTGTTAGTCAATCAGATTCCTGTTTTTGTATGTTCAATATCATTTCAGACACAATAATATTCATACACCTCGTTGGGACTTAATGACCCGTGGGATATAATTCTATACTCCCATAGATTTTAATTGCTTGGTCCATTAGTTTGACTTTTATGGTTGACCATTCACAAGTGGTTGACTAATATAAAGATGACTAGTTAAGGACCAATCAAATTTTTTTCGTTGGTGGCGTATAACGTACTTGTATATATATTATACATAATATCATATTTTCATTCCAAAAACAATATAAAACACAAAAAAATATTTTTCTTTCTTTCTATATATAAAAAGATAAAAACAAAAATTAAAATAAAACCAAAAATATTCCTCCTTACCTTACTATTCATAATCTCAGGTGAGGGTAACACCTACTTCAATTTTCATCCATTTCCCATGAACCACTCCCATAGATTTAATCAAAATGAGTTAAACATGGGTTTTAACCCGTGGTACCCCCTAGTGTGGGGAGATGTCCCACATGTTGTATATAGATCTTAAAAATGAATGAAAATTGTAAATATTAAAAAAAAAAAAGAGAATAATTACAGGTTTCTACACTTAGCTAGTAATGTTATCTTTTACGTTCAAGGATTAAGATAAATAGTTTGACTTGAATATTGAGGACAATATTCATTTCTAAGTGTGAGGGGGAAATCTGGCGCTTAATTTGATCATAAATGTACCTTTTAGTCCTTTTTCCCCTAAAATGGCCAAATTTTAAAAAAATTTTTTAGTGGAAGTACTATGTACTAAACACAACAAATGGTAATCAGTCCACCATGTCTAACCCACATAATGATTGGCTAATCCAGAGCAAACGCTCTTGGTAAAGATATCTCAAATCCGTTTATGGCTTGCAATTTGCCCAAAATTGTATGGTGTTCAGTTCACCATATCTTTAATTAGTGAAGAGTTGGCTAGCCCGCAAGTTTATGGCTTGTGGTAAAGGCAGTTGGAAAACCATAATTGGTAATCGACTCACCAAAGATAATATTGATAATTTATCTAAGAGTTGGCTAGTCCTGAAGCAAACGGCTTCTGGTAAAGACAAATCAAAACCGTTGAAATTGGTGATTTGCTCAAAATCATTTGGTTATCGTACCATAGTTCTTACTTGAATGAAACAATTGCTCCAGAAAGTAATGGCTTTGGTAAAGAGATTCAAATCCATTAAGTTTTCTCAAAAGATTGCTAGGGACTAGCAATAGTTTAGTGTGGGGGATTTGATATGTGTCTAAATACACATATATTTTATATTATTTAAACCCACAAAAACAACCAAAAACACACAAATGACCATATAAATGTTACAAATATCATTGAAATGTGTTTTTATGTGATTCAGGTACAAAAAGATTGAAAATAAGTGAAAAGCATGCAAAGTTCACAAAACTGTCATTTTCAGTCCCTGGAGTTTCACAAATTGACAAAACTAGTCCCTAAAGGTTTAAAATGGAAGAAAAGTCAACTTTACTCCTTTGGATAATCAAACATGTTCACAATTAATCCCTGGATAAAAGTTTTCTAAAATTGGCAACTTTTACCCCTCAAGTTTCAAAATTGGCAAAATTAGTCCCTGGGTATTTAAAAGTATAATTTATCAAATAATACCCTTGTACTATTCATAACTTACAATTTGGAACCTTTTGATAACTTTTGGGAAAATTACAATTTCACCCCTCAACTTTGGAAAATGTCATAAAAGGTCCCCCGGGTGTTTTAAATTGTAAATAATGTAAATGAGGTCCTTTGGTTTAGCAAACTTGGCATTATTAGTCCTTGTGATAACTTATGAAATATTACAGGTTTAGTCCTTCATGATTTCAGAAATTACAACAATGGTCCTTGGGCTCTATACTACTACAAACCAAACCGGACCCTTTGTATTAAATCCTTAAATCCAAATCCAAGCCCAAAAAAAAAAAAACCCAGCCCAACTCCTTAAATAATAAAACCGGTTTGACCTTGGTCAAACCCACCTTATATACCCTTTTCCTCACAACCCCGCCAAAACCAAAACCTCCATGGTTTCACCACCACCTTTCCACCTCATTACCACAGCTGGCTACACTACTCTCTAGCTCATCCCCCCTCCTCTTATACACCCACTGAGCATTTAATGTTTTCTCACCACAAACACTTCACCTCACCTCACATACCCTGCTTTCTTATCAACTCTACCACGACCTTAAACCCATAAACATGTCCCTCCACCTCTATGTGAACAAGAAGCATTAATTGCCCAGAACTGCCTCAATCTACTAGTGTCACTTTTGGCGCCAAAAGTGAATTCAAAGGCTAGGATCATCTCTGTTCAATCAATGGTCAAGAATTAAAGTGGGATTTGGCCAGGAAGCTAGTGGGAACTCAAATGACTATAAAGATCAGAGGAGAGGCAAAGAGAAGACTACCTTGGGTTAGCCTTGGTCATGTAGTGTAACGATTTAAAAGCTTTCTTTAAAATTCATTGTCTTTTAATGTTTTAATGTTGTAATCTTTCTCAAATTAGTGTAATGAAACTTTATTTCCAGTTTAATTTTAAGTTTCTTTCCAGTTTCATGTTTTGCCTAAATTTCCTTTAATTTTCATGTTCTTTAATTTCATGTTAACTGGTTGTTTAATGGACTTCTATAGCTCATATAAGCTCCTGACAAAAGCTTTAAAGCTTTTAGAAACCTTAATTCAGCCTTAGTATTTAAAATTCAGAAAACACTAAAAATCAAGAAAAACAATGAAAATCCAAAAATAATGAAGTGATCTTGGTGAAACTGCATGGAGCAAGGTTAATTGTGGATTGCCTTTGGTTTAGAAGCTTAGTGGAAAGCCTTAGGATGTGTTCTGTGGCCATGGTTCTCATTTTCAGCTTGGATTCACTTGTAAGCTCATTTTTACCATTTTTTCATTTTACTGTTTCAATCCTTCTCATGCTTTAATTCTTATGTTTTCATGTTTCTTTGTTGTTATTTAGTGTTATTATAGCTTAATCTTAGGTTGTTATGTTTTGGATTTGATTGTGGTCTGATATTGCACTTGACTGTCAATATGCTAGTTTTTAACAATCCTAGACCTAGACTTGTGTGACTACTTGTTTAGGCTTAAAAAGGTCCATTTTGACACTTTGGTTCCTATGGATTTAATGGAATTGGTTTACACTATCTTTTTGCTTTGAAAAACTGCTTAATAGTCCATTAAAGGGTTGTTTGGATCTAATAGTGAATCTGTGTTTAAGGTTGTGTTTGTGGTTGTTCTTGTTTGATGAACTCCTCATATGGCCTATTTACCTCAGTGAAACCTTAATCAAGTGGTGTAGCATGGTAGAAAGTCAATTTGACACTTGACAATCTCATTATGAGCACTGTGAGATTGTTAGAACTCATAATCTTGCATACTTGTTTAAATCTTGTTTATCTTTGTTAATTTCATGTTCTTATTGCTTAATATAACATATTAAATCAGTAGTTTAAGTTTTAAATTCATATTAGTCAACTTATGTGTTATAAATAAAAGTCAAATTTTAGTTTTCCTTTTTTTTGATTTAATTGTTTATTTTCCTGTGTCTTTGTTACTTAATTTCATAATCTGTGCTTTTAGGATGTTTTAGTTTTGTTGCTAATCTTGCTTATTCTATTTTTGTTAATTTTTATATGTCATGTTTAATAGCTTATTTATGTACTTATTCTTAGCTGTTTTGCCCTGCGGTACTGCTTGTCTAGGCAGTCAATTGCATAAGCCTTATGGAATTGATCTTAGCCTGAGTATCTGGCTTCTTTGTGTTGCTGTGTGTGGCTTATTTGTTATGTTTATGCTTGCTTTTACATTTGTAGCTTATCTAGATAGCTTAATCACTTTCACCTTTTTATCCCACCAAACTCACTTTTGAAGCAAACAAGTGAAGTTGAGTTGTTTTCCAAGCTTATAAAAGCTCCTTACTGAGCTTGATGTTGTGAGCTTTGGCTTTTCACAAAGCCAAGCAACCATAATCTCTAGTTTAGTGCTTGTTGAGCTATTACAAGTTTATTTGATAAGTCTATAGGAGCTTGTTGTTTGCCCACTCATAACAGTTCACTGAGTAATTCATGAACTTACACCATTTCCAACAGCTTCTAAAAAGCTCCTTAGTGATCATAAGCTTAAGTGTTTTAGCTTTATGTGAAGCTCATCCACCCAACTCTTTGATCCAACACTTAATTTTTCCCATTATAGCCTATTTACTAGGGCTGCAAGTAGCTTATACTTATCATCACTTCCTGAGTATGCTAAGAACTCAGTAAACCATAGCTTCTTCATAAGCTCCTCAAAAGCTAATCTGTGGACCCCACAGGTTGAGCTTGGGCTTTTTGGAAAGCCAACCAACCCAGCTTGCTACTTCCATACTTAGTTGGTACTTGTGAGCTTATTCTTTTAGCTTAATTTGCCAATCAAGCCAGCAGTACCTTGCAATGGTTCAGCAGTACTTTGGATTTGGAATTGCTTATTAGCTTATGTGAGCTTATTTGATGAAATCCAGTACACATGCTTGTTTATACTTGTTCATATCACTTGTATACATATTATTTTTCTTTTACTTTCCAGTGTGGAGCTTATACCAAGCTTTTACAAGCTTTCACTCCATCCAAGTTAAGCCCAAAAAGCTTAACTGTCTAAACCATAAGCTCATACTTGTGCACAATTCCAATGCATAAATCTTGTTCATACTTGTCCATTGGACTTGTGTACATCTTACTTTTTCTTTTGTTTCCTTTGTAAAGCTTTTTCCAAGCTTATTCTAAGCTTTAGTTCAACTGTTAAGCCAAAAGCTTAACTGTGGGAGTCTTAAGCCCATGAATTGCTTATTTCTTAGTTTGTAAAGTTTTGTTTTCATTAAACATGTATAATATCAGTATTTAGTTAGTCCAGAAAAAGAAAAACCAAAAAGCTCCACTTTAAAGCTAAGTGATAGCTTCTATTTAGAAGCTTAATTGCTTATTAGCTTATTTTTGTTAAGGACATATAGTTTTTAGATTTTTCTTAGGTTCTTTTATTTATTTTAGAATTATGTAAAAAGTTTCAGATTTTTCTTTATTCATTTATTATTTTTAATAAATCAATAATAGTTTTTAGAAATTAATAATAGTAAATAATTAATAATAAATAGAATAATTGTGTAAAAAATACATTTTCAGTTTCAAAAATTATTTTATAATATTTTAGATTTTTCAGATTCTTTATTTCATTTAATTAAGTTAATTTTATATTTTCTTATTATTTAATTCATTTTAAATACATTTAATTCATTTTTAATTTATATTAATTAATTTAATAGTGTATAAATTTATTTTAAATTTTCTAATAATTTTCTTATCTTTTTAGAATTCCAAAAATATGATTTTCACATTTGTGGGAGTTGTATTGGATTGAATTCAGTTTTTATTTTGTTACGTTTACATAATTGTTACGTAAAATATATAATGTTTAGTTTTTTTTAGATTTTCTTAACTTTTATATAAATTTGTAAATTATAGTTAAATATTTTAATTATATTTAATTTGCATTTAAGTCGCTAAGACATGCAAATCCCTATTATAGTTATAATCGTTTTATTTTATATCGTTTACGTTTAATTAAAGTTAAACGTACGTTTGTATATCTTTTACGTTTTAGGGTTTCGATTGCACGCGTTTTTAACAACATAGCTGTGACAGAGCTATCACAATTCACATTCCTAGTGTCAGTCAATCAGATCCTGTTTTTGTATATTCAATATCATTTCAGCACACACACATTCGTTGTATTACAGTTTACTCACCTCGTTAGGACTTAACGACCCGGGGATATAATTCTATACTCCCATAGATTTTAATTGCCTTTGGTCCTAGATTAGTTTGACTTTTATGGTTGACCATTCACAAGTGGTTGACTAATATAAAGATGACTAGTTTAGGACCAATCAAATTTTGGCGCCGTTGCCGGGGAGGTGTTGTGCTTATAACGTACTTGTATATATATTATACATAATATCATATTTCATTTCCAAAAACAATATAAAACACAAAAATATTTTTTCTTTTCTTTCTATATATATAAAAGATAAAAAACAAAAACTTAAAATAAAAAACCAAAAATATTCTCCTTACCTTACTATTCATAATTCTGTGAGTGGTAACACCACTTCAATTTCTCATCCAGTCATTTCCCCATGAACCATTTAACCGGGGCGAGTCAAGCTAGCGACTCGGTAATCAAAAACAGAAGTTAAACATGGGTTTTAACCCGTGTGTACCCCCTTAGTGTGGGGGAGATGTCCCACATGTTGTATATAGATCTTAAAAATGAATGAAAATTGTAAATATTAAAAAAGAGAATAATTGTTGTGTTTCTACACTTAGCTAGTAATGTTATCTTTTTACGTTCAAAGATTCGGCATAAATAGCCGGGACTTTGAATATTGAGGACAATATTCATTTCTAAGTGTGGGGGGGAAATTCTGGCGAATTTGATCATAAATGTACCCTTTTAGTCCCTTTTCCCCTAAAAATGGCCAAATTTTAAAAAATTTTAGTGGAAGTACTATGTACTAAACACAACAAATGGTAATCAATCCACCATGTCTAACCCACATAAGGATTGGCTAATCCAGGAGCAAACGGCTCTTGGTAAAGATATCTCAAATCCGTTTATGGCTTGCAATTTGCCCAAAATTGTATGGTGTTCAGCTCACCATATCTTTAATTAGTGAAGAGTTGGCTAGCCCGCAAGTTTATGGCTTGTGATAAAGGCAGTTGAAAACCATAATTGGTAATCGACTCACCAAAGATAATATTGATAATTTATCTAAGAGTTGGCTAGTCCAAAGCAAACGCGCTCTGGTAAAGACAAATCAAAACTGTTGAAAGCTGGTGATTTGCTCAAAATCATTTGGTTATCAGTGTACCATAGTTCTTACTTGAACTGAAACAATTGGCTACTCCAGAAGTAATGGCTTTTGGTAAAGAGATTCAAATCCATTAAGTTTTCTCAAAAGATTGCTAGGGACTAGCAATAGTTTAGTGTGGGGGATTTGATATGTGTCTAAATACACATATATTTTATATTATTTAAACCCACAAAAACAACCAAAAACACACAAATGACCATATAAATGTTACAAATATCATTGAAATGTGTTTTTATGTGATTCAGGTACAAAAAGATTGAAAATAAGTGAAAAGCATGCAAAGTTCACAAAACTGTCATTTTCATTCCCTGGAGTTTCACAAATTGACAAAACTAGTCCCTAAAGGTTTAAAATGGAAGAAAAGTCAACTTTAGTCCTTTGGATAATCAAACATGTTCACAATTAATCCCTGGATAAAAGTTTTCTAAAATTGGCAACTTTTACCCCTCAAGTTTCAAAATTGGCAAAATTAGTCCCTGGGTATTTAAAAGTATAATTTATCAAATAATACCCTTGTACTATTCATAACTTACAATTTGGAACCTTTTGATAACTTTTGGGAAAATTACAATTTCACCCCCTCAACTTTGGAAAATGTCATAAAAGGTCCCCCGGGTGTTTTAAATTGTAAATAATGCAAATGAGGTCCTTTGGTTTAGCAAACTTGGCATTATTAGTCCTTGTGATAACTTATGAAATATTACAGGTTTAGTCCTTCAGGATTTCAGAAATTACAACAATGGTCCTTGGGCTCTATACTACTACAAACCAAACCGGACCCTTTGTATTAAATCCTTAAATCCAAATCCAAGCCCAACAAAAAAAAACCCAGCCCAACTCCTTAAATAATAAAACCGGTTTGACCTTGGTCCCACCCACCCTTATATCCCTTCCCCCTTCTCACAACCGCCAAAACCAAAACCTCCATGGTTTCACCACCACCTTTCCACCTCATTACCACAGCTGGCTACACTACTCTCCAGCTCATCCCCCCTCCTCTTATACACCCACTGAGCATTTAATGTTTCCCCACCATCAAACACTTTACCTCACCTCACATACCCTGTTTTTGCTATCAACTCTACCACTTGACCTCTAAACCCATCAAACATGTCCCCTCCACCTCTACATGTGAACAAGAAGCATTAATTGCACCGTGAGAACTGCCTCAATCTACTAGTATCACTTTTGGCGCCAAAAGTGAATTCAAAGGCTAGGATCATCTCTGCTCAATCAATGGTCAAGAATTAAAGTGGGATTTGGCCAGGAAGCTAGTGGGAACTCAAATGACTATAAAGATCAGAGGAGAGGCAAAGAGAAGACTACCTTGGGTTAGCCTTGGTCATGTAGTGTAACGATTTAAAAGCTTTCTTTAAAATTCATTGTCTTTTAATGTTTTAATGTTGTAATCTTTCTCAAATTAGTGTAATGAAACTTTATTTCCAGTTTAATTTTAAGTTTCTTTCCAATTTCATGTTTTGCCTAAATTTCCTTTAATTTTCATGTTCTTTAATTTCATGTTAACTGGTTGTTTAATGGACTTCTATAGCTCATATAAGCTCCTGACAAAAGCTTTAAAGCTTTTAGAAACCTTAATTCAACCTTAGTATTTAAAATTCAGAAAACACTAAAAATCAAGAAAAACAATGAAAATCCAAAAATAATGAAGTGATCTTGGTGAAACTGCATGGAGCAAGGTTAATTGTGGATTGCCTTTGGTTTAGAAGCTTAGTGGAAAGCCTTAGGATGTGTTCTGTGGCCATGGTTCTCATTTTCAGCTTGGATTCACTTGTAAGCTCATTTTTACCATTTTTTTCATTTTACTGTTTCAGTCCTTCTCATGCTTTAATTCTTATGTTTTCATGTTTCTTTGTTGTTATTTAGTGTTATTATAGCTTAATCTTAGGTTGTTATGTTTTGGATTTGATTGTGGTCTGATATTGCACTTGACTGTCAATATGCTAGTTTTTAACAATCCTAGACCTAGACTTGTGTGACTACTTGTTTAGGCTTAAAAAGGTCCATTTTGACACTTTGGTTCCTATGGATTTGATGGAATTGGTTTACACTATCTTTTTGCTTTGAAAAACTGCTTAACAGTCCATTAAAGGGTTGTTTGGATCTAATAGTGAATCTGTGTTTAAGGTTGTGTTTGTGGTTGTTCTTGTTTGATGAACTCCTCATATGGCCTATTTACCTCAGTGAAACCTTAATCAAGTGGTGTAGCATGGTAGAAAGTCAATTTGACACTTGACAATCTCATTATGAGCACTGTGAGATTGTTAGAACTCATAATCTTGCATGCTTGTTTAAATCTTGTTTATCTTTGTTAATTTCATGTTCTTATTGCTTAATATAACATATTAAATCAGTAGTTTAAGTTTTAAATTCATATTAGTCAACTTATGTGTTATAAGTAAAAGTCAAATTTTTAGTTTTCCTGTTTTTTGATTTAATTGTTTATTTTCCTGTGTCTTTGTTACTTAATTTCATAATCTGTGCTTTTAGGATGTTTTAGTTTTGTTGCTAATCTTGCTTATTCTATTTTTGTTAATTTTTATATGTCATGTTTAATAGCTCATTTATGTGCTTATTCTTAGTTGTTTTGCCCTGTGCACTGTCTAGGCAGTCAATTGCATAAGCCTTATGGAATTGATCTTAGCCTGAGTATTTGGCTTCTTTGTGTTGCCTGTGTGGCTTATTTGTTATGTTTATGCTTGCTTTTACATTTGTAGCTTATCTAGATAGCTTAATCACTTTCACCTTTTTGTCCCACCAAACTCACTTTCTGAAGCAAACAAGTGAAGTTGAGTTGTTTTCCCAAGCTTATAAAAGCTCCTTCTGAGCTTGATGTTGTGAGCTTTGGCTTTTCACAAAGCCAAGCAACCATAATCTCTAGTTTAGTGCTTGTTGAGCTATTACAAGTTTATTTGATAAGTCTATAGGAGCTTGTTGTTTGCCCACTCATAACAGTTCACTGAGTAATTCATGAACTTACACCATTTCCAACAGCTTCTAAAAAGCTCCTTAGTGATCATAAGCTTAAGTGTTTTAGCTTTATGTGAAGCTCATCCACCCAACTCTTTGATCCAGCACTTAATTTTTCCCATTATAGCCTATTTACTAGGGCTGCAAGTAGCTTATACTTATCATCACTTCACTGAGTATGCTAAGAACTCAGTAAACCATAGCTTCTTCATAAGCTCCTCAAAAGCTAATCTGTGGACCCCACAGGTTGAGCTTGGGCTTTTTGGAAAGCCAACCAACCCAGCTTGCTACTTCCATACTTAGTTGGTACTTGTGAGCTTATTCTTTTAGCTTAATTTGCCAATCAAGCCAGCAGTACCTTGCAATGGTTCAACAGTACTTTGGATTTGGAATTGCTTATTAGCTTATGTGAGCTTATTTGATGAAATCCAGTACACATGCTTGTTTATACTTGTTCATATCACTTGTACACATATTATTTTTTCTTTTGCTTTCCAGTGTGGAGCTTATACCAAGCTTTTACAAGCTTTCACTCCATCCAAGTTAAGCCCAAAAAGCTTAACTGTCTAAACCATAAGCTCATACTTGTGCACAATTCCAATGCATAAATCTTGTTCATACTTGTCCATTGGACTTGTGTACATCTTACTTTTTCTTTTGTTTCCTTTGTAAAGCTTTTTCCAAGCTTATTCTAAGTTTAGTTCAACTGTTAAGCCAAAAGCTTAACTGTTGGAGTCTTAAGCCCATGAATTGCTTATTTCTTAGTTTGTAAAGTTTTGTTTTCATTAAACATGTATAATATCAGTATTTAGTTAGTCCAGAAAAAGAAAAACCAAAAAGCTCCACTTTAAAGCTAAGTGATAGCTTTTATTTAGAAGCTTAATTGCTTATTAGCTTATTTTTGTTAAGGACATATAGTTTTTAGATTTTTCTTAGGTTCTTTTATTTATTTTAGAATTATGTAAAAAGTTTCAGATTTTTCTTTATTCATTTATTATTTTTAATAAATCAATAATAGTTTTTAGAAATTAATAATAGTAAATAATTCATAATAAATAGAATAATTGTGTAAAAAAAATACATTTTCAGTTTCAAAAATTATTTTATAATATTTTAGATTTTTCAGATTCTTTATTTCATTTATTTAAGTTAATTTTATATTTTCTTATTATTTAATTCATTTTTAAATACATTTAATTCATTTTTAATTTATATTAATTAATTTAATAGTGTATAAATTGATTTTAAATTTTCTAATAATTTTCTTATCTTTTTAGAATTCCAAAAATATGATTTTCACATTTGTGGGAGTTGTATTGGATTGAATTCAGTTTTTATTTTGTTACGTTTACGTAAACATATACGTTTTAGTTTTTTTTAGATTTTCTTAACTTTTATAAAAATTTGTAAATTATAGTTAAATATTTTAATTATTTTTAATTTGCATTTAAGTCGCTAAGACATGCAAATCCCTATTATAGTTATTATCGTTTTATTTTTATACGTTTACGTTTAATTAAAGTTAAACGTACGTTTGTATATCTTTTACGTTTTTAGGTTTCTGATTGCACGTTTTTAATGACATAGCTGTGACAGAGCTATCACTATTCACATTCCTAGTGTTAGTCAATCAGATTCCTGTTTTTTTGTATATTCAATATCATTTCAGCACACACAGTCGTTGTATTACAGTTTACACACCTCGTTGGGACTTAACGACCCGGGGATATAATTCTATACTCCCATAGATTTTAATTGCCTTTGGTCCTAGATTAGTTTGACTTTTATGGTTGACCATTCACAAGTGGTTGACTAATATAAAGATGACTAGTTTAGGACCAATCAAATTTTGGCGCCGCTGCCGGGGAGGTGTGCTGCATATAACGTACTTGTATATATATTATACATAATATCATATTTCATTTCCAAAAACAATATAAAACACAAAAATATTTTTCTTTTCTTTCTATATATAAAAAGATAAAAAAAAACTTAAAAATAAAAAAACAAAAAATTCTCCTTACCTTACTATTCATAATTCTGTGAGTGGTAACACCACTTCAATTTCTCATCCAGTCATTTCCCCATGAACCATTTAATTCGGGGCCGAGTCAAGCTAGCGACTCGGTAATAAAAAACAGTAGTTAAACATGGGTTTTAACCCGTGTGTACCCCCTTAGTGTGGGGGAGATGTCCCACATGTTGTATATAGATCTTAAAAATGAATGAAAATTGTAAATATTAAAAAAGAGAATAATTGTTGTGTTTCTACACTTAGCTAGTAATGTTATCTTTTTACGTTCAAAGATTCGGCATAAATAGCCGGGACTTTGAATATTGAGGACAATATTCATTTCTAAGTGTGGTGGGGAAATTCTGGCGAATTTGATCATAAATGTACCCTTTTAGTCCCTTTTTCCCCTAAAAATGGCCAAATTTTAAAAATTTTTAGTGGAAGTACTATGTACTAAACACAACAAATGGTAATCAGTCCACCATGTCTAACCCACATAAGGATTGGCTAATCCAGGAGCAAACGGCTCTTGGTAAAGATATCTCAAATCCGTTTATGGCTTGCAATTTGCCCAAAATTGTATGGTGTTCAACTCACCATATCTTTAATTAGTGAAGAGTTGGCTAGCCCGCAAGTTTATGGCTTGTGGTAAAGGCAGTTGGAAAACCATAATTGGTAATCGACTCACCAAAGATAATATTGATAATTTATCTAAGAGTTGGCTAGTCCAGAAGCAAACGGCTTCTGGTAAAGACAAATCAAAACCGTTGAAAGCTGGTGATTTGCTCAAAATCATTTGGTTATCAGTGTACCATAGTTCTTACTTGAACTGAAACAATTGGCTACTCCAAAAGTAATGGCTTTTGGTAAAGAGATTCAAATCCATTAAGTTTTCTCAAAAGATTGCTAGGGACTAGCAATAGTTTAGTGTGGGGGATTTGATATGTGTCTAAATACACATATATTTTATATTATTTAAACCCACAAAAATGACCAAAACACACAAATGACCATATAAATGTTACAAATATCATTGAAATGTGTTTTTTATGTGATTCAGGTACAAAAAGACTGAAAACAAGTGAAAAGCATGCAAAGTTCACAAAACTGTCATTTTCAGTCCCTGGAGTTTCACAAATTGACAAAACTAGTCCCTAAAGGTTTAAAATGGAAGAAAAGTCAACTTTAGTCCTTTGGATAATCAAACATGTTCACAATTAATCCCTGGATAAAAGTTTTCTAAAATTGGCAACTTTTACCCCTCAAGTTTCAAAATTGGCAAAATTAGTCCCTGGGTATTTAAAAGTATAATTTATCAAATAATACCCTTGTACTATTCATAACTTACAATTTGGAACCTTTTGATAACTTTTGGGAAAATTACAATTTCACCCCCTCAACTTTGGAAAATGTCATAAAAGGTCCCCCGGGTGTTTTAAATTGTAAATAATGCAAATGAGGTCCTTTGGTTTAGCAAACTTGGCATTATTAGTCCTTGTGATAACTTATGAAATATTACAGGTTTAGTCCTTCATGATTTCAGAAATTACAACAATGGTCCTTGGGCTCTATACTACTACAAACCAAACCGGACCCTTTGTATTAAATCCTTAAATCCAAATCCAAGCCCAACAAAAAAAAAAACCCAGCCCAACTCCTTAAATAATAAAACCGGTTTGACCTTGGTCAAACCCACCCTTATATCCCCTTCTTCCTCACAACCCCGCCAAAACCAAAACCTCCATGGTTTCACCACCACCTTTCCACCTCATTACCACAGCTGGCTACACTACTCTCCAGCTCATCCCCCCTCCTCTTATACACCCACTGAGCATTTAATGTTTTCTCACCACAAACACTTCACCTCACCTCACATACCCTGCTTTTGCTATCAACTCTACCACTTGACCTCTAAACCCAACAAACATGTCCCCTCCACCTCTACATGTGAACAAGAAGCATTAATTGCAGCAGAACTGCCTCAATCTACTAGTATCACTTTTGGTGCCAAAAGTGAATTCAAAGGCTAGGATCATCTCTGCTCAATCAATGGTCAAGAATTAAAGTGGGATTTGACCAGGAAGCTAGTGGGAACTCAAATGACTATAAAGATCAGAGGAGAGGCAAAGAGAAGACTACCTTGGGTTAGCCTTGGTCATGTAGTGTAACGATTTAAAAGCTTTCTTTAAAATTCATTGTCTTTTAATGTTTTAATGTTGTAATCTTTCTCAAATTAGTGTAATGAAACTTTATTTCCAGTTTAATTTTAAGTTTCTTTCCAGTTTCATGTTTTGCTTAAATTTCCTTTAATTTTCATGTTCTTTAATTTCATGTTAACAGGTTGTTTAATGGACTTCTATAGCTCATATAAGCTCCTGACAAAAGCTTTAAAGCTTTTAGAAACCTTAATTCAAGTTTAGTATTTAAAATTCAGAAAACACTAAAAATCAAGAAAAACAATGAAAATCCAAAAATAATGAAGTGATCTTGGTGAAACTGCATGGAGCAAGGTTAATTGTGGATTGCCTTCGGTTTAGAAGCTTAGTGGAAAGCCTTAGGATGTGTTCTGTGGCCATGGTTCTCATTTTCAGCTTGGATTCACTTGTAAGCTCATTTTTACCATTTTTGCATTTTACTGTTTCAGTCCTTCTCATGCTTTAATTCTTATGTTTTCATGTTTCTTTGTTGTTATTTAGTGTTATTATAGCTTAATCTTAGGTTGTTATGTTTTGGATTTGATTGTGGTCTGATATTGCACTTGACTGTCAATATGCTAGTTTTTAACAATCCTAGACCTAGACTTGTGTGACTACTTGTTTTGGCTTAAAAAGGTCCATTTTGACACTTTGGTTCCTATGGATTTGATGGAATTGGTTTACACTATCTTTTGCTTTGAAAAACTGCTTAACAGTCCATTAAAGGGTTGTTTGGATCTAATAGTGAATCTGTGTTTAAGGTTGTGTTTGTGGTTGTTCTTGTTTGATGAACTCCTCATATGGCCTATTTACCTCAGTGAAACCTTAATCAAGTGGTGTAGCATGGTAGAAAGTCAATTTGACACTTGACAATCTCATTATGAGCACTGTGAGATTGTTAGAACTCATAATCTTGCATACTTGTTTAAATCTTGTTTATCTTTGTTAATTTCATGTTCTTATTGCTTAATATAACATATTAAATCAGTAGTTTAAGTTTTAAATTCATATTAGTCAACTTATGTGTTATAAGTAAAAGTCAAATTTTTAGTTTTCCTGTTTTTTGATTTAATTGTTTATTTTCCTGTGTCTTTGTTACTTAATTTCATAATCTGTGCTTTTAGGATGTTTTAGTTTTGTTGCTAATCTTGCTTATTCTATTTTTGTTAATTTTTATATGTCATGTTTAATAGCTTATTTATGTGCTTATTCTTAGCTGTTTTTGCCCTGTGCACTGTCTAGGCAGTCAATTGCATAAGCCTTATGGAATTGATCTTAGCCTGAGTATTTGGCTTCTTTGTGTTGCCTGTGTGGCTTATTTGTTATGTTTATGCTTGCTTTTACATTTGTAGCTTATCTAGATAGCTTAATCACTTTCACCTTTTTGTCCCACCAAACTCACTTTACTGAAGCAAACAGTGAAGTTGAGTTGTTTTCCCAAGCTTATAAAAAGCTCCTTACTGAGCTTGATGTTGTGAGCTTTGGCTTTTCACAAAGCCAAGCAACCATAATCTCTAGTTTAGTGCTTGTTGAGCTATTACAAGTTTATTTGATAAGTCTATAGGAGCTTGTTGTTTGCCCACTCATAACAGTTCACTGAGTAATTCATGAACTTACACCATTTCCAACAGCTTCTAAAAAGCTCCTTAGTGATCATAAGCTTAAGTGTTTTAGCTTTATGTGAAGCTCATCCACCCAACTCTTTGATCCAGCACTTAATTTTTCCCATTATAGCCTATTTACTAGGGCTGCAAGTAGCTTATACTTATCATCACTTCACTGAGTATGCTAAGAACTCAGTAAACCATAGCTTCTTCATAAGCTCCTCAAAAGCTAATCTGTGGACCCCACAGGTTGAGCTTGGGCTTTTTGGAAAGCCAACCAACCCAGCTTGCTACTTCCATACTTAGTTGGTACTTGTGAGCTTATTCTTTTAGCTTAATTTGCCAATCAAGCCAGCAGTACCTTGCAATGGTTCAGCAGTACTTTGGATTTGGAATTGCTTATTAGCTTATGTGAGCTTATTTGATGAAATCCAGTACACATGCTTGTTTATACTTGTTCATATCACTTGTACACATATTATTTTTTCTTTTGCTTTCCAGTGTGGAGCTTATACCAAGCTTTTACAAGCTTTCACTCCATCCAAGTTAAGCCCAAAAAGCTTAACTGTCTAAACCATAAGCTCATACTTGTGCACAATTCCAATGCATAAATCTTGTTCATACTTGTCCATTGGACTTGTGTACATCTTACTTTTTCTTTTGTTTCCTTTGTAAAGCTTTTTCCAAGCTTATTCTAAGTTTTAGTTCAACTGTTAAGCCAAAAGCTTAACTGTGGGAGTCTTAAGCCATGAATTGCTTATTTCTTAGTTTGTAAAGTTTTGTTTTCATTAAACATGTATAATATCAGTATTTAGTTAGTCCAGAAAAAGAAAAACCAAAAAGCTCCACTTTAAAACTAAGTGATAGCTTTTATTTAGAAGCTTAATTGCTTATTAGCTTATTTTTGTTAAGGACATATAGTTTTTAGATTTTTCTTAGGTTCTTTTATTTATTTTAGAATTATGTAAAAAGTTTCAGATTTTTCTTTATTCATTTATTATTTTTAATAAATCAATAATAGTTTTTAGAAATTAATAATAGTAAATAATTCATAATAAATAGAATAATTGTGTAAAAAAATACATTTTCAGTTTCAAAATTATTTTATAATATTTTAGATTTTTCAGATTCTTTATTTCATTTATTTAAGTTAATTTTATATTTTCTTATTATTTAATTCATTATTAAATACATTTAATTCATTTTTAATTTATATTAATTAATTTAATAGTGTATAAATTTATTTTAAATTTCCTAATAATTTTCTTATCTTTTTAGAATTCCAAAAATATGATTTTCACATTTGTGGGAGTTGTATTGGATTGAATTCAGTTTTTATTTTGTTACGTTTACGTAATTGTTACGTAAACATATACGTTTTAGTTTTTTTTAGATTTTCTTAACTTTTATATAAATTTGTAAATTATAGTTAAATATTTTAATTATATTTAATTTGCATTTAAGTCGCTAAGACATGCAAATCCCTATTATAGTTATAATCGTTTTATTTTTTATACGTTTACGTTTAATTAAAGTTAAACGTACGTTTGTATATCTTTTACGTTTTTAGGTTTCTGATTGCACGTTTTTAACAACATAGCTGTGACAGAGCTATCACTATTCACATTCCTAGTGTTAGTCAATCAGATTCCTGTTTTTGTATATTCAATATCATTTCAGCACACACACATTCGTTGTATTACAGTTTACACACCTCGTTGGGACTTAACGACCCGGGGATATAATTCTATACTCCCATAGATTTTAATTGCCTTTGGTCCTGGATTAGTATGACTTTTATGGTTGACCATTCACAAGTGGTTGACTAATATAAAGATGAATAGTTTAGGACCAATCAAATTTTGGCGCCGTTGCCGGGGAGGTGTGCTGCGTATAACGTACTTGTATATATATTATACATAATATCATATTTCATTTCCAAAAACAATATAAAACACAAAAATATTTTTTCTTTTCTTTCTATATATATAAAAGATAAAAAACAAAAACTTAAAATAAAAAAACAAAAATATTCTCCTTACCTTACTATTCATAATTCTGTGAGTGGTAACACCACTTCAATTTCTCATCCAGTCATTTACCCATGAACCATTTAATTCGGGGCCGAGTCAAGCTAGCGACTCGGTAATAAAAAACAGTAGTTAAACATGGGTTTTAACCCGTGTGTACCCCCTTAGTGTGGGGGAGATGTCCCACATGTTGTATATAGATCTTAAAAATGAATGAAAATTGTAAATATTAAAAAAGAGAATAATTGTTGTGTTTCTACACTTAGCTAGTAATGTTATCTTTTTACGTTCAAGGATTCGGCATAAATAGCCGGGACTTTGAATATTGAGGACAATATTCATTTCTAAGTGTGGGGGGGAAATTCTGGCGAATTTGATCATAAATGTACCCTTTTAGTCCCTTTTTCCCCTAAAAATGGCCAAATTTTAAAATTTTTTAGTGGAAGTACTATGTACTAAACACAACAAATGGTAATCAGTCCACCATGTCTAACCCACATAAGGATTGGCTAATCCAGGAGCAAACGGCTCTTGGTAAAGATATCTCAAATCCGTTTATGGCTTGCAATTTGCCCAAAATTGTATGGTGTTCAGCTCACCATATCTTTAATTAGTGAAGAGTTGGCTAGCCCGCAAGTTTATGGCTTGTGGTAAAGGCAGTTGGAAAACCATAATTGGTAATCGACTCACCAAAGATAATATTGATAATTTATCTAAGAGTTGGCTAGTCCAGAAGCAAACGGCTTCTAGTAAAGACAAATCAAAACCGTTGAAAGCTGGTGATTTGCTCAAAATCATTTGGTTATCAGTGTACCATAGTTCTTACTTGAACTGAAACAATTGGCTACTCCAGAAGTAATGGCTTTTGGTAAAGAGATTCAAATCCATTAAGTTTTCTCAAAAGATTGCTAGGGACTAGCAATAGTTTAGTGTGGGGGATTTGATATGTGTCTAAATACACATATATTTTATATTATTTAAACCCACAAAAACAACCAAAAACACACAAATGACCATATAAATGTTACAAATATCATTGAAATGTGTTTTTATGTGATTCAGGTACAAAAAGATTGAAAATAAGTGAAAAGCATGCAAAGTTCACAAAACTGTCATTTTCAGTCCCTAGAGTTTCACAAATTGACAAAACTAGTCCCTAAAGGTTTAAAATGGAAGAAAAGTCAACTTTAGTCCTTTGGATAATCAAACATGTTCACAATTAATCCCTGGATAAAAGTTTTCTAAAATTGGCAACTTTTACCCCTCAAGTTTCAAAATTGGCAAAATTAGTCCCTGGGTATTTAGAAAGTATAATTTATCAAATATACCCTTGTACTATTCATAACTTACAATTTGGAACCTTTTGATAACTTTTGGGAAAATTACAATTTCACCCCCTCAACTTTGGAAAATGTCATAAAAGGTCCCCCGGGTGTTTTAAATTGTAAATAATGCAAATGAGGTCCTTTGGTTTAGAAAACTTGGCATTATTAGTCCTTGTGATAACTTATGAAGTATTACAGGTTTAGTCCTTCATGATTTCAGAAATTACAATAATGGTCCTTGGGCTTTATACTACTACAAACCAAACCGGACCCTTTGTATTAAATCCTTAAATCCAAATCCAAGCCCAACAAAAAAAAAACCCATCCCAACTCCTTAAATAATAAAACCGGTTTGACCTTGGTCAAACCCACCCTTATATCCCCTTCTTCCTCACAACCCCTCCAAAACCAAAACCTCCATGGTTTCACCACCACCTTTCCACCTCATTACCACAGCTGGCTACACTACTCTCCAGCTCATCCCCCCTCCTCTTATACACCCACTGAGCATTTAATGTTTTCTCACCACAAACACTTCACCTCACCTCACATACCCTGCTTTTGCTATCAACTCTACCACTTGACCTCTAAACCCATCAAACATGTCCCCTCCACCTCTACATGTGAACAAGAAGCATTAATTGCAGCAGAACTGCCTCAATCTACTAGTATCACTTTTGGCGCCAAAAGTGAATTCAAAGGCTAGGATCATCTCTGCTCAATCAATGGTCAAGAATTAAAGTGGGATTTGGCCAGGAAGCTAGTGGGAACTCAAATGACTATAAAGATCAGAGGAGAGGCAAAGAGAAGACTACCTTGGGTTAGCCTTGGTCATGTAGTGTAACGATTTAAAAGCTTTCTTTAAAATTCATTGTCTTTTAATGTTTTAATGTTGTAATCTTTCTCAAATTAGTGTAATGAAACTTTATTTCCAGTTTAATTTTAAGTTTCTTTCTAGTTTCATGTTTTGCCTAAATTTCCTTTAATTTTCATGTTCTTTAATTTCATGTTAACTGGTTGTTTAATGGACTTCTATAGCTCATATAAGCTCCTGACAAAAGCTTTAAAGCTTTTAGAAACCTTAATTCAGCCTTAGTATTTAAAATTCAGAAAACACTAAAAATCAAGAAAAACAATGAAAATCCAAAAATAATGAAGTGATCTTGGTGAAACTGCATGGAGCAAGGTTAATTGTGGATTGCCTTTGGTTTAGAAGCTTAGTGGAAAGCCTTAGGATGTGTTCTGTGGCCATGGTTCTCATTTTCAGCTTGGATTCACTTGTAAGCTCATTTTTACCATTTTTGCATTTTACTGTTTCAGTCCTTCTCATGCTTTAATTCTTATGTTTTCATGTTTCTTTGTTGTTATTTAGTGTTATTATAGCTTAATCTTAGGTTGTTATGTTTTGGATTTGATTGTGGTCTGATATTGCACTTGACTGTCAATATGCTAGTTTTTAACAATCCTAGACCTAGACTTGTGTGACTACTTGTTTAGGCTTAAAAAGGTCCATTTTGACACTTTGGTTCCTATGGATTTGATGGAATTGGTTTACACTATCTTTTGCTTTGAAAAACTGCATTACAGTACATTAAAGGGTTGTTTGGATCTAATAGTGAATCTGTGTTTAAAGTTGTGTTTGTGGTTGTTCTTGTTTGATGAACTCCTCATATGGCCTATTTACCTCAGTGAAACCTTAATCAAGTGGTGTAGCATGGTAGAAAGTCAATTTGACATTTGACAATCTCATTATGAGCACTGTGAGATTGTTAGAACTCATAATCTTGCATACTTGTTTAAATCTTGTTTATCTTTGTTAATTTCATGTTCTTATTGCTTAATATAACATATTAAATCAGTAGTTTAAGTTTTAAATTCTTATTAGTCAACTTATGTGTTCTAAGTAAAAGTTAAATTTTTAGTTTTCCTGTTTTTGATTTAATTGTTTATTTTCCTGTGTCTTTGTTACTTAATTTCATAATCTGTGCTTTTAGGGTATTGTAGCTTTGTTGCTAATCTTGCTTATTCTATTTTTGTTAATTTTTATATGTCATGTTTAATAGCTTATTTATGTGCTTATTCTTAGCTGTTTTTGCAGTGTGCACTGTCTAGGCAAATCAATTGCATAAGCCTTATGGAATTGATCTTAGCCTGAGTATTTGGCTTCTTTGTGTTGCCTGTGTGGCTTATTTGTTATGTTTATGCTTGCTTTTACATTTGTAGCTTATCTAGATAGCTTAATCACTTTCACCTTTTTGTCCCACCAAACTCACTTTACTGAAGCAAACAGTGAAGTTGAGTTGTTTTCCCAAGCTTATAAAAAGCTCCTTACTGAGCTTGATGTTGTGAGCTTTGGCTTTTCACAAAGCCAAGCAACCATAATCTCTAGTTTAGTGCTTGTTGAGCTATTACAAGTTTATTTGATAAGTCTATAGGAGCTTGTTGTTTGCCCACTCATAACAGTTCACTGAGTAATTCATGAACTTACACCATTTCCAACAGCTTCTAAAAAGCTCCTTAGTGATCATAAGCTTAAGTGTTTTAGCTTTATGTGAAGCTCATCCACCCAACTCTTTGATCCAGCACTTAATTTTTCCCATTATAGCCTATTTACTAGGGCTGCAAGTAGCTTATACTTATCATCACTTCACCGAGTATGCTAAGAACTCAGTAAACCATAGCTTCTTCATAAGCTCCTCAAAAGCTAATCTGTGGACCCCACAGGTTGAGCTTGGGCTTTTTGGAAAGCCAACCAACCCAGCTTGCTACTTCCATACTTAGTTGGTACTTGTGAGCTTATTCTTTTAGCTTAATTTGCCAATCAAGTCAGCAGTACCTTGCAATGGTTCAGCAGTACTTTGGATTTGGAATTGCTTATTAGCTTATGTGAGCTTATTTGATGAAATCCAGTACACATGCTTGTTTATACTTGTTCATATCACTTGTACACATATTATTTTTTCTTTTGCTTTCCAGTGTGGAGCTTATACCAAGCTTTTACAAGCTTTCACTCCATCCAAGTTAAGCCCAAAAAGCTTAACTGTCTAAACCATAAGCTCATACTTGTGCACAATTCCAATGCATAAATCTTGTTCATACTTGTCCATTGGACTTGTGTACATCTTACTTTTTCTTTTGTTTCCTTTGTAAAGCTTTTTCCAAGCTTATTCTAAGCTTTAGTTCAACTGTTAAGCCAAAAGCTTAACTGTGGGAGTCTTAAGCCCATGAATTGCTTATTTCTTAGTTTGTAAAGTTTTGTTTTCATTAAACATGTATAATATCAGTATTTAGTTAGTCCAGAAAAAGAAAAACCAAAAAGCTCTACTTTAAAGCTAAGTGATAGCTTCTATTTAGAAGCTTAATTGCTTATTAGCTTATTTTTGTTAAGGACATATAGTTTTTAGATTTTTCTTAGGTTCTTTTATTTATTTTAGAATTATGTAAAAAGTTTCAGATTTTTCTTTATTCATTTATTATTTTTAATAAATCAATAATAGTTTTTAGAAATTAATAATAGTAAATAATTCGTAATAAATAGAATAATTGTGTAACAAAAATACATTTTCAGTTTCAAAAATTATTTTATAATATTTTAGATTTTTCAGATTCTTTATTTCATTTATTTAAGTTAATTTTATATTTTCTTATTATTTAATTCATTTTTAAATACATTTAATTCATTTTTAATTTATATTAATTAATTTAATGGTGTATAAATTTATTTTAAATTTTCTAATAATTTTCTTATCTTTTTAGAATTCCAAAAATATGATTTTCACATTTGTGGGAGTTGTATTGGATTGAATTCAGTTTTTATTTTGTTACGTTTACGTAATTGTTACGTAAACATATACGTTTTAGTTTTTTTAGATTTTCTTAACTTTTATATAAATTTGTAAATTATAGTTAAATATTTTAATTATATTTAATTTTCATTTAAGTCGCTAAGACATGCAAATCTCTATTATAGTTATAATCGTTTTATTTTTTATACGTTTACGTTTAATTAAAGTTAAACGTACGTTTGTATATCTTTTACGTTTTTAGGTTTCTGATTGCACGTTTTTAACAACATAGCTGTGACAGAGCTATCACTATTCACATTCCTAGTGTTAGTCAATCAGATTCCTGTTTTTGTATATTCAATATCATTTCAGCACACACACATTCGTTGTATTACAGTTTACACACCTCGTTGGGACTTAACGACCCGGGGATATAATTCTATACTCCCATAGATTTTAATTGCCTTTGGTCCTAGATTAGTTTGACTTTTATGGTTGACCATTCACAAGTGGTTGACTAATATAAAGATGACTAGTTTAGGACCAATCACATTATCAGAAAAAAAATGTCCAAGATACACATCTTGAGTTAAAGAACTCAAGATCCAATTATGCACCACTGCATTACATCTGTTCCACTGGGCTTCCAGCAAGGGACTTGCAGCATAAGCAGTTCTAAGACAAGTACCATCAAGAAACCCCATCTTATTTTTAATTTGCATAGCAAGTTTTATAGCACTAGCCCAAACTCTATAGTTCTCTACACCAGCCAATTTAATACTAACAACAGATGCACAATTAGAATCATTAGGATGCAAATGCAGAGGATTACTCTGATCAAGACTACTAATCATGATAGCCATAATGACAGAAAATGAAACAGAAACACAAACTAAACAGACAAACAATCAAACAGATATACCAAGAAACTACAAGAACTACCAACATAAACTAAACCAAAACACACACCCAGGACTAACTTAGCCCAAGCCAGTAAGCTGTGATTGACCAGAGCAGGTATTCACACCTCTCAAGGAGGCAGATCAAGAAGTTAGTCAATCCGTTTACGCCCACTAAACTCAGAACTAGTCAATCCTAAAGGAAAAGAAATTAAACCTTACAGTGCGTAAAAGATTAAACCAGCAGCGGAAAAAAATCAATCAATAGCCCAAGAACCACAAGATTCCCAGAATACAAGAAACCCCCAAATTAAAAAATTAGGGTTTCTTCCAATCGTACCAAGAAACCAACAATTCAACTTCCCAAACCACCAAAAACACCTTCAATCCAAGCAAGAACCTCAAAAAATCAAAAACCCCCAAAAATTAGGGTTTTAAGAAAAAACCCTAAAAACCAATCGAGCTCACAACCCGTCAATTAGTCCAAGAATCACCAAGAGATCAAGCAAATTACCAACCTAGAGCTCTGATACCATGTTAAAATGGTACAGAACAATATCAATAATCACCCAACCAACCACCCCTTGGTGATAATCTTTTATTATAACGATAAACACAATAGATTAGTCCCCAACACAGGTGCTAATCAATACAGATACAAAGAAAGATTGTTGTCCCTCTAATAGGTGCAACAATAGAATACAATCACTCACACACTAAAACCAAACCAAAGATCAAGATGATCTACAAACTGTTTACAATAGTAAACTACCCAGAAAACCAAAGAAACTCAGATGAATATCAACAAACTTGTATGTGAAACGTTGAGAGAGAAAAGATAATGAAACCCTAGCTGGATATGACTTTATATAGCCCGAGATATTTCACTCTCAACCATGCACAAATAAACTTAACAAACAACACCCAAATTGATAAGTGTTAGAAATCAAGTATAAAAAAGTTACATAATATACCCCTGAAGGTTCATCTGTTTGTCAAAGAAGTACTTAATACTTTCAACAGGTTGATGTTTATGGTGAGTGAGGGGGTTAGTTGTGGTTAGTTGTGGATGTTTGTTATAGTGATGTGGAGGTGATGTGGCACCCGTGGGCCCCGAATGAAGAGGTTGAGCTCTTCACGACACCTTGTGCTCTAAGCTCTATCTATTAAGACTACAATATGGGTAACTATTGATATATTTTTTACCAAATGCCTGGGAGATACAAAGCTTGATTATAGATGGAGTATAAATTTGCTGTTTAACCAGACAGCCTCTGCTTCCCTTGGCGCTCCATTCAAAACAGAGTCAGAATGTAACACCCCAACCCGACAAGGGTAGAAGTGTCACATTCTGGTGTCATATCAGAACATACAAATAAAATGTTTAGAAACGGAAACCTTAAAAACAAAGTATCAAATCATATAAATAATTGACTGACGAGGAAAAATACAATATCCAAAATGAAAGGAAATCTCAAAACGAAAACTCTTCAAAGTAAGTCCAAATAAAAAGGTAACTAGGGTTGGTCCACTCAGATAATCCAACTCTCAGCCCATCTTCCAACCTAAAACCTGCCGCAGGAAAAGAAATGCGGCTGAGCTTAAAAAGCCCAGTGAACAGATATAACAAAACGAAAGCTAAATAAAATCAGAAATGCGAAAATGGAATAATGAAACTGATAACAAAGTCGCAGCGAAATGAGGACAATGAGTCAACGAGGATCTTGCAGAACACAATTATACAGATATCCAAAGCACAGATAAAAAGGAGAACGAAGCAAAGCAAATCATCGATGACATATAAACAAGCACATACAAACCAGACATACAAGAACTGAAACATAAGCAAGCATAGCAGGCGTTGCATCCACACAACATATATGTCATACAATCAATTTAGGAAATCAGAAGACAAACAAGCCAAACAGATATCTACAGGAAAACGGAAGCAATTAATTAATAAGTGAGCATGACAATTCACACAGGTCAAAACCCTTAGCTGAAAACATAACCAGTATCATAACAGCGGAAGTACTAACAGCAGTCAACACATGGCAGTCACACGTAATAAGTAGAAATATAATATAAACGATATAATTAAATGAATTAAAGATATAGCAGGGCAATTAAACAAATTAACAAGCCAGACGTCACAAGCTGAACCATTTACCAAATCAAACCGTAGCATAAACAAAAATGCAAACATGGCAGGTAAACAATAAGCAGATAAGGACACAACGAATAGTAATAGTCCACGGGATTAACTGAACGAAGTACACATAATAAACAGACAAAACTAACGATTACACATTAGCATGGTCACCAGACAATTCAGAGGGTCACATAACAGTGAGATCACATATCATCAGATGAAAACAGGTAACTCAGATAACCGTATATTAATCATATCGCAGCAGAGAAATCAATAGTCACATAACACATGAAAAGCATAATCAAATCCAATAACATATAATAACCCGGTACGTGAATGGAACGATAGTCTGAAATAACAGAATGAAAGTGTGACAGATCAATGAAAAGGAGTATCTATATCTTGGTAAGAGTGAGTCATATAAGGGTACTGAGTAATGAACAATTAATACAGATTATGGTGTGTTGGGGAAATACATGAAGTACAGTATAGGCATATCAAAAGTGTAAGGGTTGTCAGAAATCTACCACGAGCCCATAAACATATCATATCTTATCATATCATAAGTAGCCATTGTATTCGGAGGGGTGACCTCGGAATACCATATATAATAGGAGGGGAGACCTCAGTAACCAATGGAGTAGCTAGCTCCCAGAATGTGAAGACGCGTATTGCACACGACATCATTCACCAGACAAAACATATCATAGCATAACATATCAAATACATAACAGATCTAGGATGCATTCATACGCCCCTACCTACATATACAAAATATGCTCCACCATCAAGGGACGTGGCAGAACATCACTCTACTGCCCTAGAGTCATGTCAGAGGTGCATCACTGACACGGAAATGGAACCCCCATGCCTAGTGAAATACTGGCTCGGGTGTCAAACTAACTTAGGTTAAAACATAATCATATTATAAGGGTTCATATCAAATGTTCAGAAGTCAAAGGTTCATATCACAGTAACATATCATAAGTTCATAATCAGAGGTTCATAATCAAATGTTCATAATCAGAAGTTCATAATCATAAGGTCCAAATCAGAAAGTCCAAATCAGATATAGCAAGGTTCAACAAACAGAAGTTTCAGACAACAGAGGTTCAGACAAACAGAGGTTCAGACAAACAGAGGTTCAGACAAACAGAAGGGATTCATAGCAATGGCATAGGAAACCTTAATAAGCATAGAAGAAAGGCCAAAGGAACAAAATCATGAGAAACCTTTACTGAAAAGGTCAGAATATATGTACCTTATTCCAAAAGCAAAACTAACAAAAGCAAGAAACACAGAAAGCCAAGGATCACTCCTTCTTCGCAGAACCTATACAAATTAAATACCACGTATTAATTTTAAGTCTGATGAATTAGGTAACACTCCATGAGAATTAGATTACTCGTTTTTAGACGGCTTTTCCATTTTAGCAGGTTTCCACCTTTTAGTAATCTTTCCATTTTAACAACTTTCTATTTTAAGTAACTTTCCATAATTAACAGGTTTCCGTATTTAGCAAGTTTAGCCATCCATGATGCATTTAAAGACATATTAGGTTAAGTGAGTATTATTATACTTTAAGAATCATTTAAGCCAAATTATACAAGTTTGGGGTTCAAAGTGTAAATATTATAAAGTGTAAGGTCCTAAGTGTAAATATACCACATTTACCCATTGTACTCAGTTAGCCATTATAGTTATTATATTTACCAATCAAACCCTATTATTTTTCATAACAATAGTTTTATCCGTATAATTAACACCCATTTTAATAAGTAAGTTTCATGTTCATTTATACGTGTTAAAGATTAAAAGAGAACGGCATAACGAGGCTTTTACAAAAACATAACCATAGGACCTGTTTTACACATATTCATGCCATATATATAAAGTTTAAGAACCTGATTTTAAGTGTTACATGTTAGGTTGTACCCATGTTAGATTTACTTTCAAAAGTAATATGATTTTAGGTTCATAAATACATGCGTACAAGGCATCAAGTACACGACCAGAATAGTTTCAAAACAAAAAATAACGAGCGCGTAGTTCGATCCGCAACATGACCTTTTTATGATTTTATAAATTCCATAAGTTAGGTTAATTCATGGTTTTGCTAACTCCTCAAATAAGCCATGTTTTATCTACAATTTAGGCGCATTGTGTACCCAAATAAACCACGACCAGACCATGATTCATAACAGAGAATGATAGCCCATAGGTGGACATACTTAGGGGTAATCTCATGAACTTTATGTTGATAATATAATATATTAGTCTTAGCTTTGTTTACACCACCTATGATGACATGATTTTAGAACAAGGACATGCGCATAGCTATAAAACCCTCACGACCAGAATGCAACAAAAATCAGTTTCGTAAGATGTATATGATAACACGTTTAGGGCTTGTCTCATGGTCTAATATCATACAAATATAATAGGTTTTAATATTAAGTGTTTAACGTCTTCATGAACCGTAACTTATAGCTTAAAACATGCGCATGGATACCCCATGTCACGATCAGGTTTTGGTTTCAAAACAGCAAATAAAATAGCGCATAAGTCGACACACAAACGAGGGTTCATCTCATGTTTTTATGTAACATATATATAGTTAATTTTATTCATTTACGGGACACGTTTTGAGAAGCAAACTATGCGCATGATCTGTATTAATACGAGCAGAACAGATCAACCAAAGAGAGTGAATTTTATGTAATGGTTTTAGTTGAAGCTTGCATGCATTCTTATGTGTAAGACCTCACGACAGAAAATAATAAACAAAGAAGGAATTGAAGAGAGTTTAGACCATGCAAACCTTTGTAGCGTATGGAAGAAAAGAAAGTAAGAAACTAACGAATCGATTCGCGACAAAATCACAACACCTTCTTTTGCTTGCCTTCTGAATCGAATGGAGAAGGAAAACACACAAAGAATGCCGTGACTTTTGAAACTAGGGTTTTTTGCATGAGAGGGTTAAGAGGATTTTATAGATGTCGTATATGTGGTATACTCCTGAATGGGTCGGTTTAGCTGAAAAGGAGAGTGGGCTGCGCATGGGCTGTAGGCCGAATTTTTGATACACAAGTTCTACAAATTCATTCTTTTATTTCTGTTTAACATGCTTTTAATTACATACTTTATTTTGTAGTTTATACATTTATGTAATCTCATTTAGAATTCACACTTGAATGAATGTTTATATACTTAAATGAATGTTAACATATGAACATGAATGTTAATCTAATTGAATCTTATATATTTTGTAAGTTTTAATTTAGGGGCAAAATAGTCTTTTTACGCGTTTTAGATTTTTAGGGTTTTACAACTCTTCCCCTCTAAAAGAAAATTTTCTTCCTCGAAAATTGAAGTCGCAGAGGTACACAGAGACGTATCGGCTTAAGGAAGACGTAGCAATCCATAGTTTCATACAGATCATAACTGTATCGGTTCCAAGGCATACAAATCTTACACGTAACAGATGTCGGTGAGAATCTCACAAAGAGGTACAGAATTCCAATCGAACATGCGGAGTGACAAATAACGGATATAAGTCATATTCCATTCACGTACCAACCCCAGGCATTTCCCAAGACGTCATATGATTTCAATAAGTTCAGATTATATGATCTCGGTATTATCACGTTGATCAGGCATCATAATACTTGCATCACATAACAAGTTCTTATTGTCATCATATTCTGTCCCGGGACATGGCAAACCACATAACCAATATCACAACAAAACATATCACATACAGATAACAAGTAACATACCGAAACAAACCAGATCCCATACATACAACATATACCACATCAAAACAACTTACCATATTACCAAAGAAGAAGGCCACCAACTTGCTCAAAACGGTTCCTCATGACTCATTACTGACGATCCAAAAGAAAAGCTGAGAAATTAACAAAATGCCAAACGATAAAACTTCACGATTCAAACCGAGTTCCGAATAAATCAAGAAAAGCAATGCCGATCAGAATCACTTAACAGAATGTCAAACCGCCTCAAATCGCATGACAAACGAATCGGAGTAACGTAAGTCGCGCCCAAATCATATGAAGTAGATGAACCTTCTTAGCCACCGGTTGAATCTTGTCTCCGTCTTTTGCGTCTTTGGTTGATTCGTCCAGCTTCCTCCAGCAGCATCCTGATGCCTCCAGCAGCACGGCAGTCGGGTGTGGCTTCTGCTTCACAAACCTCTCCAGCTCAGGGACTGTTGCAGCAACGCAGGGTCGGCACCATCATCTTCGGCTCTACAGGTAGTCTCCCTCTAAAGATCGACAAACGGATGTGCGAAGGCAAAAACAACGAAATTCGATGCAAAAAGAGGAAGGCCAAACCAAATCTGAACGACAATCAAACGAATCGGAGAAGAAAAGAACAGACGGAAGCCTAATGTCTACCCAGTCCTCACAGTTCAATCCTAAGGTCAACAAGACGAAACCTGGCTCTGATACTGTTGGGATATGAAAGTGCTGAAGATATCAAAGTACTGAAGATATCAAAGTACTGTATGTTGCAAAGTACTGGAAGAAGTTAAAGACTCAAAGTACTGTTAAAGACAAAGTCAAAGTACTGCAATATGAAGTCAAAGTACTGCAAGAACAAAAGAACTGTTATATTCGTTTATGGAAAGAATTGTATTATATGTTTAGATTACTTGTCATACAAGGTTATCAATTGTAAACCGACTAGGATATCCTTGAGCCTATAAAAGGACTCCTAGATTGGCATTAGATATATGACTTACGATTTCAAAATTAGAGTTTTAGAGAAAAGTTCGATTATCTTAGAGTTGTATTAGAGTATCTGCATAATAAGCAGATTTAGAGTTTATAATAAAAGGTTATTCTTCTTAGCTTTGTTAAGTAAATTCCGCGTACTTAATAAAGATTACTCAGTGTTTCTTTGTTAATAACTTAGGATTTATCCGAGGTTATTAAACCTTAACAAGCTAGTTAAGATAGTTTGATTAAAGTATATCGATCCAACAAGTGGTATCAGAGCTTGTGTGGAAACTCTGACTAGGAAGAAACCCTACTTCAACTATATTCAAGATGTCGACTAAAGCTGTTCCACCACCCTCAATCACCTCACTCAGAATTCCAATAATCAAGAAGGGAGAATATGATCTCTGGTGTATGAAGATGAGGCAGTACATTGCCATTACAGACCATGCTCTTTGGAATGTTATTGTCAATGGGAATGAAGTTGTAGCAGACCCCATTGATATTCCTGGACAACCAAAAGCACCTAAACCAGTATTACCAGCAGCAACCTTAAGGAATCAAGAGAAGGCACTCAATATTCTCTTATCTGCCATTCCAGATGGTCATCTTCTCAAATTTCATGATGCTAAAGATGCTAAGCAGCTCTGGGCTGCTCTCAAGACCAGATTTGGAGGGAATGAAGCCTCTAAAAAGATGCACAGAAATTTGCTAAAGCAACAGTTTGAAACTTTCACAGTTGGTGAAAGAGAGAGTCTTGATGCTGCATATGATAGGTTTCAGAATCTACTGAACATGTTGGAGCTATACAAGGTAGAAGTATCAGTTGAAGATGCTAATTTGAAGTTTCTAAGGAGTTTGCCATATTCATGGCATGTGATTGCTACAATGATCAGAGGACAACAAGGTTTGGATGTCATGGACTTTGATGATCTATATCATCAACTTAAGGTGTATGAGCATGAGATGAGTGGTCAAACAAGTTCTAAGTCTCACAGTATTGCTTTTCTATCATCTGAAAAGAAGGCCAGTACTTCCAAAAGTACCGCTTCTCCTCAAAGTACTGTTTCTCAAAGTACTGCTGTCTATACACCCCCCTCATATGTTCAACAAGCCCCACAAACTACCACTATGGCCTCAGATGAAGTTATGTGCTCCTTCTTTGCACAACAAGCTAGTTTACCTGTCACTTATGAAGAAGATCTAGCACAGATTGAAGAAGATGCACTTGAAGAAATTGATATCAGGTGGCAAGTTGCTATGATCACTGCAAGAATCAAAAAGTACATGAAGAAGACAGGCAAAAGCATTGATTTCAAACCCAAACAGGGTATAACTTTTGACAAATCTAAAATCGAATGCTTCAATTGTCAAAAGACTGGTCACTTTGCAAGAGGGTGCAGGTTTGCTAAGTATCAAGCAAACAGGACATCTGAAAAGCCAAAACTTGAGCTTAAGGAAATTCCCATTACTGAAACAAAGGCTTTGGTTGCTCAAGAGAAGTTATCAGCAGTTGACTGGAGTGAAGAGTTTGATGATGAACCCGTGACTTACTGTATGGTAGCAGTGGAAGATGCAGTTGAAGACACAGTGGAAGCATTGGACTGGAGTACTGCTTTTGATGAAGTATCTGAACATGCTGCTTTGGAATCTGATGATGGCTTTGGAGGATTTGACTGGAGCAAGGAAAGTGAAGATGATCCTGTTCAACTCGCATTGGTGGCTACTTCACCAAATCAATCTCCTATCTCTGAGGTATGCTCAAATTGCTATGATTTTTATCATAAATTGCTTAGCAGTTATGTGATTGAGAGAGATAATTGTGTTAAGGCTAGGTCTGAGGTAGCAGGTTATCAAATAACCTTAGAATCTATGGAAGGCAAAATTTTAGCACATGAAACTAATGAAGTAGCTTGGGCTGAAAAATATGCACAACAGGATTACCAGTTAAAGCTTAGTAAATGGAAATTAAACTGTAAAATTGCTGAAATTGAGAAATTAACTAAGGAAAGAGATGATTTGTTAGCTAAGTTTGCTGCTTGGGGTGAAGCTGGTCTGTCACATGTTTCTTATGTTCAAAAACAGCAAAGAGCTTATCTTAAAACTGGATTAGGTTTTGGTATGGATTTTAGTAAGATAGAAGAAAACCAATCTAGTAATCAGGATGAAGGTGAGTATGAGGATATAACCACTAGTGATGAAGAACTCATTAATTATGTAGATACATCTAGTAATGATGGTTCATTAAGTGACTCACCTCCTGCATATAAGAAAGCTAATGATTATCATGTTGTTCCACATCCTACTGGCATTCATCAACCCCTTAGGCCTGATGTTTCTCGTTTTGGAATAGACAGTCTAGAGTTTAGGAAAAAGCTGGTTGCCAAATCTAGGTCTGAAACACCCAAAGAAACTGTTGAAAACGGTGTTCAAAATCAAGCAGTACCTTTAAATCAAAGTACTGCTTCACAAGCAGTACCTTCTTCAAAACCTTTTCAAAACAGTACTGCTAAACCTTTTTGGGATAATTTTGGTCAAAACAAGTTTAATCACTCACCAAGAAGGCAAAATAATTTTGGGAATAGACATAGAAAATGTCACTTTGACAGTATGGGTCAGAAACTGTGTTTTGTGTGTTTCAGTCCTACTCATCTAATTAAGGATTGTGAACATCACTCAAAATACCTTAGAAAATTTCCAAAGAACAGGATTGCCAACCAGAAACCTAGAGAGTACAAACCAGTTTGGACTAATTCAAATAGGGTTAATCACAGAAACTTCACATCAAATCATAGATACCCACAAGAGAAGACCTTCAGATCTCACAGTACTTTCCAAAGTACTGATAACTCTGGCCCAGTACTTTCACAAAGTACTGCTCAGACAAAACAAGGTACTGATCACGATACTTGGTATAGAATTTCTAGGCAATCTCACTATCAACCTAGAAGGTATTCCAATTCTCATAGGAGATTTAGATCAGAGGAACCAAGTGTTAAAACAGAATGGGTTAAAAGGGAAAGTACTGCAGAGAGACAACCAGTACGTTCAACAAAAAGTGAATCAGATGTTTATGCGACCCAAGAAAATGCTAAAAATCTGGTGAAAGAGATTTATGTTGAAAAACCAGAAAGTTTTGAAAATCCACATGCTAAAAATCAAAAGATAATTTTGGATCATCATTTGAAAGATAGTGGGAATTACATTCTCAAAGAATTTGAGTTTGTAACTCCACAAGGGGAACACAAGTCAGTAATGGCTTGGGTTCCTAAAAATTTCTAACTCTTTTCTTTATGTGCAGGGCAACCCGGAAGAGGAGCTTAAAGATCATCTTATTGTGGATAGTGGTTGCTCTGGAAGTATGACAGGAGACAAAGAGATCCTGTCTGATTTTAGGAAGATTAGTGGAGGAAAAGTTGCATTTGGGAATGATCCCAATGGAGGAAGGATTACTGGGAAAGGAACAATTAAAGCTGGAAGAATCGATTTTGAGAATGTCAGATATGTGAAGGAGCTTAAGTTCAACTTGTTGTCAGTCTCTCAAATTTGTGATAAAAAGCATCCTGTGTTATTCACTGACACAGAATGTCTCATCCTTTCCTCTGACTTTAAACCTGTTGATGATGACTTGGTAGTACTTAGAGTACCAAGGACAAATGATGTGTATAGTTTAGACATGAAGAGTCTACATTCATATAGCAGAGCCACATGTTTGGTGGCTAAAGCAACATCTGAAGAGGCACATCAATGGCATAGAAGATTGGGTCATGTTAATTTCAAGAATATCAACAAACTGGTCAAAGGCAATTTAGTTAGAGGTCTACCTTCAAAGACTTACAAGAATGATCAATCATGTTTGGCATGCAAGAAGGGTAAACAACACAAAGCTTCCTGCAAGAAGCTTGAGGAAAGAACTATTAGAGAACCATTGGAGCTGTTACATATGGATTTATTTGGACCTGTCTCTGTGGCAAGTTTAAATAAGAAAAAGTACTGTTTGGTTGTTACTGATGATTGTAGTAGATTCAGTTGGGTTTTCTTTTTGGGTTTTAAAGATGATACTTTTGATGCTATCCAGACACTGATTATTGCTCTTGAAAACCAATTGAGACTCAAGGTTAGAGGTATTAGATGTGACAATTGGACTGAATTCAAGAACAAACTTATGGATGAATTTTGTGCAAACAAAGGCATAAAAAGGGAGTTTAGTATTGCAAGAACACCACAACAGAATGGTGTTGCAGAAAGGAAGAATAGGACTTTGATTGAAGCAGCAAGAACAATGTTAGCAGATTCTCACCTACCTATTCAGTTCTGGGCAGAAGCTGTAAGTACTGCTTGTTATGTACTTAACAGAGTCTCAGTCACTAAACCACAGATGAAGACACCCTATGAATTGCTGATGGGCACTAAACCCAACATTCATTTTATGAAACCTTTTGGATGCCCTCTTACTATTTTAAACACTAATGATAATCTAGGGAAGTTTGATGGCAAGTCAGAAGAAGGATATTTATTGGGTTATTGCACTAACAGTAAGGGCTTTAGAGTATACAACAAAGTTACTAAGAAGGTTCAAGATTGTCTTCATGTTGAGTTTTTAGAAGATCAAGACAATGAAAAAGGTAAAGGTCCTGATTGGATGTTTGATCTTGAGATTTTATCTCCTTCAATGAATTATGTTCCTGTGAGAGAAGAAAATCAACCTATGCATAATGAAGAAGATATCCAATATGTTGTTCATGATGTTCATATTAGACCTGATGCTGTTCCTGATAAAGATCCTGTAAGTTCAAACCAAAGTATTGTTGTTCCTAAGCAAAGTCTTGTTCTTCAAAACAAAGTAATGTTGCACCACAATCCTCATTATCTGCTGAGGATCAATCTATTCAAGAGGAACTTAATCAGATGCTTCTTCAAGATGTTTTAGCACATTCTTACACTGATGAACAAAGAAGAGCTTATGAAGAGGCAAAGAAGAAGAACAAGACTGTAGAGTACTCTCACAGTACTTTGACAGTACTTTGAACAAAGTACTCTGCAACAGTTGACAGTACTTTAGCTGATATGAATGATCCTACCATGCCTGGATTAGAAGATACTGATGATGAATTTGAAGATGAAGGTATTTTCCAAATTCCAATGAAGGTGCTGATGTTACTAATTTAGATGATAATTATGAAGTTCCACAGTCTCCAAACTTAAGAACTCATAAGGATCATCCTTCTGATCAAATCATTGGTCCTTCTACTTCTGGAGTGCTGACTAGACACAAAGCTAAGGGTTTCACAAAACCTCACAATGCTTTACTTAGCTTTGTGTATAAACAAAACAGGCTGAATCATAAGGACCATCAAACCTGTTTATTTACTTGTTTCATCTCTCAAGAGGAACCCAAGAATATTGCTCAAGCTTTGACTAAAGAAAGCTGGGTTGAAGCTATGCAGGAAGAACTTCTTCAATTTAAACTTCAAGAAGTTTGGGTTTTATGTGATCTTCCAGATGGGAAGAGAGTTATTGGAACCAGGTGGGGTTTTAGAGTTAAAAGAGATGAAAGAGGCAATGTTATCAAAAACAAGGCAAGGTTAGTTGCTCAGGGTTATAGACAGGAGGAAGGGGTAGATTATGATGAGGTATTTGCTCCTGTAGCAAGAATAGAAGCTATTAGAATATTTCTTGCCTTTGCTTCTTATATGGTCTTTCAAGTTTACCAGATGGATGTTAAAAGTTCCTTTTTATATGGCAATATTACAGAGGAAGTTTATGTCAAACAACCTCCTGGTTTTGAAGATCCTAAACATCCAAACAAAGTCTACAAGGTTGTTAAAGCTCTTTATGGCCTTCATCAGGCACCTAGAGCTTGGTATGAGAGACTCTCCACATTCTTATTGCAACATGGATATAGAAGGGGAGCTATTGACAAGACTTTGTTTATCAAGAGAGACAAGAAAGATATCATGTTAGTTCAAGTTTATGTTGATGATATCATCTTTGGGGCTACCAAACAGTCCATGGTTAAGGAGTTTGAGCAGCTGATGCAGAAAGAATTTCAAATGAGTTCAATGGGAGAGTTGACTTTCTTTTTAGGACTTCAGGTTAAGCAGTCAAAGGAAGGTATTTTTATCAGTCAAGACAAGTATGTTACTGACATACTTAAGAAATTCAATTTTGATGATATGAAGGCTGTTACTACACCTATTAAATCTATCAATTCATTGGGTAAAGATGAAGATGGACACCCTGTTGAAGTCAAGCTTTATAGATCAATGATTGGCTCTCTTATGTATCTTACTACATCCAGGCCTGATATCATGTTTGCAGTTTGTCTATGTGCAAGATATCAAGTCTCACCAAAGATCTCTCACATGAATGCAGTTAAAAGAGTTTTTTGTTATTTGAAACAACAACCTAAGTTGGGGTTGTGGTATCCTAAAGAGTCACCTTTTCACTTGGAAGCTTTTTCAGATAGTGACTATGCTGGTGATAATTATGATAGAAGATCCACAACTGGTGGATGCCAATATCTTGGAAGAAGGCTAGTCTCCTGGCAATGCAAAAAGCAGACAATTGCAGCAACATCATCTACTGAAGCTGAATATGTAGCTGCTGCAAGTTGTTGTGGTCAAGTTTTGTGGATGCAGAATCAACTCTTGGACTATGGGTTCAATTTCAAAAATACTCCTATCAATATTGATAATGAGAGTACAATTTGTATTGTTAAGAATCCTGTGTATCATTCCAAGACAAAGCATATTCAGATTAGGCATCACTTTATCAGAGATTGTTATGAGCATAGGCTCATCAATGTAGTTAAGGTTCACACGGATGACAATGTAGCTGATTTACTCACAAAAGGTTTTGATGTGTCACGATTCAATCACTTGGTCGTGAGCATTGGAATGATTAACTACTAAGCTTTGTTTAAGGGGAGGACTATAAGGTGTTAGTATAGTCCTGTGTATTGCTTGAAGGGAGGATGCTTGTTGATACTTAGTTTATATGAAGAAATTTTGGCAAAGTACTGTTTTTCCTGAAAGTACTGCTTGGAAAGTACTGCTTGGGAAAGTACTGCTTATGTGGAAAGTACTGTTTGTCGTATTAAAGTACTGTTCCAACGGTAATATTGATGGGTAATTGATAATAACGGTAACTTTGTTATTATAGGCTGTGATTTTTCAAATCCTACCTATAAATAACTACTTTCCGATTTTCCCTCTCATATTATTACTTTACATCTTTTCCATACTTATCTCCCGATCACCATCTCTTTATTCTTCAATAAAATCTTTATTGTGCTCCCTCATTCAAACATGGCGAATCGTTTAACTGTTTCAAACACAATATGGTGGCTAATTTGGACAAGACTGAGGCGAATATGGCTTTTTATGATATTGTTGATTATCTTACTGGGTCGCCTATTAGTTATGCTCTTTTGGTTGAACCGGATGTTATTGAACCATGGATTCAAGAATTTTGGGCTAATGCTAGAGATAACATGGAAGAGGATGAATATTATATTAGATCTACAGTTGCTGGACGGACTATCAAGATTACAGAAGCCTCTATTCGAGAAGATTTATTATTTGGAGATGACGATGGGGCTATTCGATTTGACAAGCAACTGATTTGGGATACTTTTCGGAATCTTGGTTATGAAGGATCTTTAGCAGAACAAACATTCAAGAAAGCATTATTCTGTCCTCAATGGAAGTTCTTGATTCATGTACTGCTTCATTGCATAAGTTCTAAAAGTACTTCTTGGGAGCAGTTTGGGTCTAATATAGCATCTGCAGTGGTTGGACTAGCTACTGACAGAGTGTTTAATTTTTCAAAGCTTATTTTGGATGGGATGCTATCACATATATCCTCTGGGTCAAAATGGCTAATGTACCCAAGGTTTGTACAGGTTTTCTTAAACAAGCAATTGGCTGATGTTCCAAAACCTGCTGCTTTGTTACCTGTTATTGTGCAACAAGCCAAAATCTTTACATTTATGGCTAGGCGAAGTGCTTTGTTCAGAGGTGGAGATATTCCATTAACTTCTACAATGATGGAAGTTGTTCAAGCTGTACGTCATGAAGCTGAAGAGGATGACGAAAGTGAAGCTCCTGATTCTGTACATGGTATTGCTTCACAAAGTGCTGCTTCACAAGGTACTGCATCTGAAAGTACTGCTTCTATTGAAGGTACTGCATCTTTACAGGGTACTGTTTCTCCAAGCCCTGAGGTTCAAGCAGAGATTGAAAGAACACCTACTCCATCTCCACAACATTCTGTTCCTGTTTCAGAAGAACATTCACATCTTCAAGGTGATGATCATACTATTCCTCGTGAAGGTTTGACTTTAGATAATTATGCTTTGACAAGGGAGCTTGTTAGGTTAAACAAAACTGTTGAGTCTCAAGCTAAAGCACTTAGGAAGTTGAGACGTAGGTATGTTTGGTTGAGGAACTTTATTAAACCCTATATTCAAGGTTTCAACTTATGGGTTAAAGAGGAAAACAAACGTCGTAAACAACTTCGTAAGGAATTAAAACGTAAGAAGGTTCCTAAATCATCTTCTGTCAACTTGGGGAGGAATTTAGAAAAGGAAAATTTGAAAGAAGATGTTACAAAGAAGAAAGAATCTGTAAGTACTGCAGAAAAGATTATTTCAGATTCTGAGGAACAAGAAGAAGAAGTGCAAGTTCAAGGTACTGATGATCAAGGTACTGAACATCAAAGTACTGATTTTCATGATACATCTAGGCAAGAAGTAATAACTCCAAGGGTATTGAATTTTGAAGAAGAAGCTGGTCCTTCTACATTTGTTATAGAAGAAGAGGAGGAAGCTACATTCATACCTATTCATTCTGCTAGTGATGATGAAGTAATTGCTACAATATTAGATTTATCACAACCAAGAGGAGGGGTTACTATTAGAGATGTACAAGAAGAAGAACAACCAAGAGCTTCTCAACCAGCCATTGATCCTAAAGACAAAGGGAAAGGTATTCTGGTTGAAACAAAGAAAAAGAAACTCACTTTGGCAGAACTTAGAGCAATTGAAGTTGCTAGGAATGAAGCTGCAGCTAGAAAAGTTCAAGAAGAGTTAGATGCTCAAGATAGAAAAGAACAAGAAGCTCAAGAAGCTCTGAATAGAGAAGCAGCTCAAAAGGTGCAAGATGAATTAGATGCTGAAACTACTGAACCTTTACAGTCCCCTACACCTGTTAGATTTATGCCAAGAAGACCTAATTTAGCTAAGGACAGGAATGCTATGATGGCTTATCTGAAAAATCAAGGGTATAAAGGATTACAGAAGTTTAATTATCTTGAGATGAAAAGATTATATGATGCTGCTAGGGAGGATTATAAGAAGAATGTTGCAGGCATCAAAGATTTTAGAGAAGAAGCTACCTGGACTAAAACTGAAAGGAAGAAGAGTTTAAAGAGAAAAAGAAAAACTGAAGTTACAGATGTTCAGTTTTCAAAGAAAGAAAAGGTAGAATTAAGATCTGAGACTAGTGATGAATTGAAGAATTATCTCAGAGTGGTAGATTTTGATTATACAAAGGAAGATGATAACATGAAGATGAACAGATCAAAGATCAGTGTTTTTAAAGTTGTGAAATCCAAGAATGAAGAATACATGATTGTTCATAAAGAAGATGAAAGCTTCAAAGTTTTCAAAAGGCTATGGGATTTACTGCATATTATAGATAGAGTAGACATATTCTACTTATATCATGTTGTGAAGGCTTACTTTGAAAATAATCCATTGGAAGGGATTGGTTTGGTTTTACATGGTGATCTCATAACTTTATGGGAAACTGATGAAGAGAGTACTGATGATATCTGGAAGAATCAAGAAAGCTGGGAAATAGTTTGCTGGAGATTCTTTGAAGAATCTGGAGTTCATGTTTTGGAACTGGAAAATGGAACAATGATACACATGTTTGCAGAAAGAAGATACCCTCTCACAGTTGAGCTCATGAGAAGAATGCTAGAGCATGGATTGGAAGTAGAAGAGGATAATGAAACTGCTTGCATGGTTATCAACTTGTTTATAAACTGGACTACCATTGCTGAGGATGATCAATAACTGGTATGAATTTTATTTGAATAAATATTTTTTTGATATATCAGTACTTTTATTCAAAGTACTGCTAATCAGACAGTACTTTCATCAAAGTACTGTTTGCTGAACTAAACCCGTTAAATAAATTTTAGAAGAAACCTTGTTGCTAAGTAATAAATATTTTGAAATAAAGGTTTAATAAATGGGTTTTGTGATGATAACATCAATAGGTTATCAATCCACCATGGTTACAAAAGGATTGACTAATCCTTGAGCAAACGGCTCTGTAAAGATATATCAAATCCGTTTTTAGTTGACAACTTGCTAATAAGTTGGATGGTATTCAACTCACCATATCAGTAATGTGAAGAGTTGGCTAGCCCACAAGAAAATGGCTTGTGGTAAAGGCTGTGGAAAAACCATTATTGGTAATTAGTTCACCATTAGATAGAAGAACTAACTAGTCCAGAAGGGTACAGCTTTTGGTAAAGACAAAACAAATCTGTTGATAGCTGGTGGTTTGCTAAAAATCATATGGTTATCAATGTACCATGGTCTTACACACCAAAACATTTGGCTACTCCAGAGATAATGGCTTTGGTAAAGAGTTCTAAATCCATTAATTTTTCAATGATTCACTTGAAAGTGATGAGAATAGTATGCAACTTAAACTGAATTAAATGTACAAATTGTCATATGTTGCTGTGTTGCTGAAAAGATGGAGCTTGCTGGATGCTGCTGTAAAGAGAACAATTCTAAGAGATACTTTGACAAGAACAGATGTTACAGAGATAAAAGCTTAAAGACTAAGAAACAATCCGTCTTTAAAAGATGAAGCTGTTAAAGATATATTCACAAAGGAACTTGAAGTCAAGCAAGTAGAATTCAAGTTAGGGGAGGATTGTTGGGATATGAAAGTGCTGAAGATATCAAAGTACTGTATGTTGCAAAGTACTGGAAGAAGTTAAAGACTCAAAGTACTGTTAAAGACAAAGTCAAAGTACTGCAATATGAAGTCAAAGTACTGCAAGAACAAAAGAACTGTTATATTTGTTTATGGAAAGAATTGTATTCTATGTTTAGATTACTTGTCATACAAGGTTATCAATTGTAAACCGACTAGGATATCCTTGAGCCTATAAAAGGACTCCTAGATTGGCATTAGATATATGACTTACGATTTCAGAATTAGAGTTTTAGAGAAAAGTTCGATTATCTTAGAGTTGTATTAGAGTATCTGCATAATAAGCAGATTTAGAGTTTATAATAAAAGGTTATTCTTCTTAGCTTTGTTAAGTAAATTCCGCGTACTTAATAAAGATTACTCAGTGTTTCTTTGTTAATAACTTAGGATTTATCCGAGGTTATTAAACCTTAACAAGCTAGTTAAGATAGTTTGATTAAAGTATATCGATCCAACAGATA
>OU343225.1:228728807-228897674 GCA_910596185.1 Chrysanthemum makinoi | reverse complement strand
GAAAAAGATATAAGACACACAAAACAAACAAACAATTAAGTGACTTCCTTACCGTCATCTTTTTCATTCAGTAAGCGTTCATCATAAGGTCATATACGCCTATGCTTACCGTGAACTCCTCCCATCTTCGCCTAATGATAATGGTTTCACTACTTATATTTGTCTCCTTTATCCGATAGTGGACCAAACCATTTTGCCAATTCTTTCCTCTTAATGCTTTAAATTTGATCTACACAAAAGCACCTTGTTCCCTCGCCAAGAATTCTTTAGGCTCTTTCGGTGAGGTTTCCGCGGTATAGTTCTACCCTATGCTTTTATCATGTTTCCACAACTTTGAATCCATCCCATCACTCACGAAATCCCTAATCCTTTTTTCCCATTCAATACTTTTCTTCTTAACAACATTATTGGAGACCCTCGAATTCTTATTCTTTATCTTTTCCTTAATCTTCAAAGGATATCTCGGAGCAATAGGTATCATAACTTTTTCTTTGCCACTTTTGAGTATCATGACACCCTCACCGCATTTGATGGTTGCCTCGGCGTGCCGTGAGGTGTTCCAAGGATTAATGGCATGTGTTTATCTTCCTCAATGTCAACAATTGCAAAGTCTAGATAAGCTTGCAACCTTAATTAAAACATCCTCCGCTATTCCTAAGGGATAAACATATGAATGATTTGTTAAGGAAAGTCCGAGATTGGTCTTGTCAATTCTCCTACTCAACTTTACTATTGACCGACATGCATTATGTTTACATCGGATCCATGATCTGCTAAGGCTTTATATTCTCTAAGTCACCATGTTACATGGTATGGTATGAAGTTCCTGAAATCTCTTGTTTCTTAGTTATTGGTTTCGGCACTGGTTCTCGGCATTAAAGGTCCCATAAGCATGGTGTCAGATTCTTCCTCTTTTATCTCACTTAAGAGGGCTTTTCTAAGAGCATCATTATACCTAAAGTTATTCACTTGGTTAACAATTGTTTTTTATTGATCTCATGCTTAAGGTAATATTCAATGATTTTGAGTTTATCATCATTCTGAGCCTTATCCTTGTCCTTATTATTCTTGCTATTCTTGGTAGTCTCAATGTCCTTTTTCTCAACTACCCCACCCTTATCGGAAGCAATGAAAATGGCATTAACAAACAAGGTGGGTAGCGCGTCATCGCTTCTCACTAACACCTTCTCGAACCTTCGCTCTTAGTGTACTCTTTCACCAAGTTCATTATCTCCGCAATTTTGCCTACATTTCTTCCCTCTTTGCCTATAAACCCTTCTTCAAATTTGGCTAATATTATTTCCGGAATGGCCCATGTATTCTCTCATTTGTATTTTGAAGGTCGGTGAGAGGGATCGAGAGGTCAAACGAAGTTTAATGATAGAATTGGATTTTGTTCACGGCTAGGTGATTCAGAGGAGGTGCTGGGGCGGTTGCAGTCCGTGAAATTAACCGCTGCTCGATGGATTGTGTCCGTGCTTTTTGCCTCTCAACTATATAGTCAATCCTTTTCTCAAGAGCACAAACTTTCTTCGGTGATGTTGAAGGTTCTGAGGTATTGATATGGCATTTATCGTTTTTGTGGTTTCATGAGATTCACTCCACCTTCGTAGCTCTTAACCGGCGAGCTCTTCTATGATATCCCATGATTCCTCTCAGATTTTTTAGTTATTCCAACCTGCCGCCGGTCAATGGATCGCCGTGAGGAAGTTGGCATGATCGTGAAAAATTTGAACTTGAAGCCAAAGATCGATGTCCGATTTAGGACTTTATGGAGGTCCCTGAATCGAAGTTCATGCCTCGTAGAGAGTTTCGCTTTGACGCTGTTAGAACATCAAGATGTCATTCTAAGTTTGGTAGTTCTCTCCGTGGGAAAAATTAAGGAAATGAGTGGCGAGATCATCCCAACTTGAGATGGATCCTAAGCAAGAAGTCGCCAGCCAATTACTGCTTGGTCCCGTAAAGAGAATTGAAAAGACGCAAGCGCGGGTCTCCTCGGTAGCATCAAGGTCGATAGAGTCAACGATTTTAAGGAAGTCCTTGAGATGTCATTAGGATCTTCTAAACGGTCCATGGAATGACATCCGTTTTGCACAAACCGGATGGTGTCGGATCGCAGGGCCATAGTTTGTGCTTGATCGGGGAGCTCAATGGTATTCCTATAACCTTGATGGCTTGGTCTAGAGTATTCACCAAGAGTACGGCCTCTTGGCGGGTTAATTGGTGGTGGGTCGATGGGAAGTGGTTGATTTGGTGGGTTATCACCTTCCATGATGAAAAGTGATGAGGCTACGAACAAAAACGGGCGAAGGGGGATAGATACAAGCGAAGTTAATGAAAATGAGAAAATCTTCTTGATAGAATCAAGCAAGGGAACCTAAACGATAGAGATCTAACAAGCTATTCTATTCCCCCGCAGCGGCGCCATTTGATGATGCCGGGGAGGCTTCGAGGCGGGAAACTTCCTTTCTTCGAAAGCAAATTTTCAACCTCCTAGGCTGAACCTAATCGCTGTAGTGTATTATTGGGTAAGCCTCGGGATTGATATCGTTTCTAGGGGAATAGGAATGCTAGTAAGAAATATACTTATCATATGGGGTTGAGGATGATTATTTTTTATCTTTTTTATGGTTTTTTAGAAATCTAAGGTAAATATCTCGAGGCAATTGGTTGGGGGGTGGTACTTCTACCGATTACTTCTACTTATCTAATTATCTAATTATCTAGTTACTACGGGTAGCTATGTCTATTTGATGTGTGCTCGCATGATGATAAAAAATGTGTTTACCTAGATACTATTATTATCTTTTATTGGTCGGTTGAATTGTCACACCTTACCATAACGCATTGTATTCCTGAGGTCGTAGGGTATGCGTGCCCCCTAGTTCTTTGAGGTTATCTCTCGTATGCAACCTACGAAGTCGGCAAGCCTAAGCTATTTCATCCATAGACCACATCAATAACTAGGTTTCATAGATCTAAGCAAATGATAAGGATTTAAAAGGTACACTTTTGAGGGGTCATTTTAAGCCCTTAATTGATCAATTTCTTGTATCCACATTACTTATTTTCGCCTTTTCACTTTTTAGGTCTCTTGAAGGTAAATTGCTAGAATGACACTTATTCGGACGAAAAGGCGCGAATATATGAAGAAAATGGCCAAAGTTAAGAATCGAGACACTGCTGGAATTGAAAGGGAACGGCCATCAAGCACTGGCGTCGCGACACATCTTGAGATCAATCATAGCCAAATTCAATTTACAAGTGACGGCATCAGCTTAAAAGAAGTAGGCCGCGAACTCGCATCGGCCTAGATTTGGATCCGTATGGCGCCGAGGTTGAAGCCGACGGCGTCACGAACATAAGGTGACGCCCTCATAGATTTGACGTGGCCAAGACGAAACTTAATGGTGGCGATTCACGGCCACAATTAAAGAGTGACACACGATTTTGTAACACTATATAGAACTGAATTTTTAGATTTAGTAGAGGTAGTTTTGTGAGTAAAACCTAAACCGAACCAAGGCAGTTCTGGGCAGTATCTTAGGGTTCCATACCCTATTGTACAACAAGATAAGTGTTTTACTTCATTTATTTAATCATGTCTTCAATTGTTTGTGTGTATGCTTGCATGTTATCCATGTCCGGCTAATTTACTTGTGTGTTTGCTTAGATAATATGAAACCTAGTTATTGAATATTGATTGGTTGTCTCTATCTTAATTTTGATCACCTAGTATTGCGATATGTCATTCGTTGTGTTATTAATGCTTGATTAGTCTTTGTTGAACCTTAGCTTATAGTTACTAGTGGAATTGTAGGCTAAATATCCAAAGATAACCTTAGTGTTAAGTTTATGAATCCTAGAGATTTCGAGTCATTAACCTAGGTAGCTTCAAAGAGTTAGGATAAACGATACCCGACGACCTTAGAAACACAACGCGTTTAGAATAAGGACGTGACAATTCAACCATCAATAGGAGATAACTAGGGAGTAATAACATCTAAGTAAAACACATTTTAATCATCATAAGAGCACCCAACAATAGACATAGACTACCCCTAGCTTAGTTAATTAGATAATTAGATAAGTAGAGTAATCGGTAAAAATACCAACCCCAAATCCAAACCCCGAGATTCGTACCTTTCCATTTTCTAAAAACATAAAAAAGATAAAAAAAAATAATCTTTTTCAACCCCAACCTTAGCGTAGTAATTTCTCACTAGCATTCCTATTCCCCTAGAGAACGATATCAATTCCCGAGGCTTACCCTAATACTACACTACAACGATTAGGTTCACTGCCTAGGGTGTTGAAAAACTTGCTCGACGAAAAGGAAGTTCCTTTGACCCCGAAAAGAAGTATTTAGATGAAATGCTTTGTGATCTTCTTAAGAAAAGAAGTATTCTTTTTAAGAAAAGAAATTTCTCACTGCTAAATTTCTCACTGCCAAATATTCTTTTTAAGAAAAGAAGTATTTAGATGAAATGCTTTGTGATCTTCTTGGAATCTCCAGATTCATATTGTGAGAAGGACAATACTAAACATTCTTTTTGTGAAAAGAAATATTTAGATAGATTCCTCATGATCTTCTTAGTAATCCTTAATCCAAGTATGGAGAATACTTAACAAGAAAAATGTTAGAACATTCTATCATTGTCCAACAATAAACATTATAATGATTTTTTAAAACATGACAAAAAAAAACTTTCTTTGTAGTTTTCAAACATACACGGATCGTATCAAGTTTTTAAAGTACAACATACTTTAAGAAACTTGGTAACGAAGCTCTGATGCCAATTGTGGAAAACTAGAAGGGGGGTTGAATAGTTTTACCACTTTAAAACTTCCTTTTAAATATTTAGATCGACTTATGTCAATTTATTTGGTTGTTTATGTTGGAAGTTGATAGATAGATATATAAACGTGTAATGAAAGATAAAGATTAAGAAGCACATCACTCGACATAAGTATTTATAGTGGTTCGCTACAAGGACACCTTCTCGCCCTACTCCACTCCCGAGTCACCTACCGAGTTCATAAACACTACACCAATCTCCTTATGGCTGAGAAGCCTTCACAACGCCGCTACACCTTTTTTCCCGCATAAAGCTACCGAAGTTCTTTTCACACCGCGAACCACACCTAACACAACGTCGCCTACCCTTTTATACGGTGGGCATATTAACAACCGAGTTCTTTCACACCAAGGAGAACTAATCCTACTACAACGTCGCCTACCCTTTATTAGGTACTAGGCTAAGTACCTAGTTCCATTACTATGGAGGAACTACTACCCATCACAACACAACACCTAATCTTACGGAGATCCGCTCCTTATTACAACACCATCATGATATCACCATCTTTGGAAATAAACAAATACTTATATGTATAACGATGCACCTCATCGACATATTTTACCCAGGCATTCTTCCCTAATGCCACTTGATTTGATTCTTAGACATCCTTCACTAATGCCTTTGACACAACGCTTGACACCTTTCACTAATGCCTTCGTCTTGACACCTTTAGCATTCTTCACTAATGCTTTGACACGGACGTAAGCACCTTCACTAATGCTTTCTTCTTGACTTTTCGCATCCTTCACTAATGCCTTAGACACAACACTTCTAATGAGGAAGAAAGAACTATCAACAAGAGAACCTCAAGATGATGACGAAGCATGGCAACTTATAGACTTGAGCTTGCTCGACTTCAAGAAGTGGTGATCTCGCCTTTAAGAGGAACCTAGAAGATAACACAAAAACAAAAGACAAACTATATAGATCTCTTGGATCTGAGGTTAGAGAGGTACAATACTTGGAGAGAGTATGTGTGAAAGTGGTGAGCCAAAAGGAAGAAATGGCTCACTATTTATAGAGGAGAAAACTTACTGTTCCCCATCCCACGATCCTCCCACAAGGGATCCGTCTAGCACAAAGCTAGGGATCCGTGGGACGCTCCACTTTGCCCATGGGTATTTTTGGTTATGGGTTGATCCATGGGTTTCTTTCTAGATACAATGTATCTCTAGAATACATTGAACTTAGTTAAGTGGTTTGTATAAAACCATGGGTTATGGGTCAATACCATTTGCTATAATTACCACGTTTAGTATATACTAGTTTTTAGCCCATTTTAGTATACTTCAAGTATAAGCATATTTGTCTGTATGTAACCAAATTTAATATTTTGTCGGTTTCTCATGAACACCAATTTATCGGTTTTGCTTATGGCGACCAGTCATTGATTGTCACCACTTTGAGGTTCTTGGACAGGCAAATTGCCGGATATGATAAGGATTTACACCTTGACCTAAAAAGCCAATGATACAGATAGAAAATGGCCAAAAGCTCAAGCAATCGGTGACACCAAAGCCGCCGATATTGAAAATGTACTCCGGGCCATCGTACACCGGCGCATTTAACGCCACTACATAATTCGTATCGCATCTTACGAAGTAGCCAAATTGCTAATTTACGTGACGGCATCGTTTAAAAGAGTAGGGCTTCCGCAACTCGACGGCCTAGATTTTGATCCAGCACGGCGTCAGAGGTTCAGTCGGCGGCGCCACGAGCATAAGGTGACGCCGTCATAGAGTTGACGTGGCCAAGACGAAACCTTAATGGCGGCGACCCGACGGCGTCACAAATGAAGAGTGACACCGTCAAAGATTTGTAACACTATATATAGAATCCGAATTTTTCAGTTTTGTAGGTAGTTTTGTGGAGCAAAACCTAAACCAACCAAGTCGGCTTGGGCAGATCTTAGGGCTCCATACCCTATTCTACAACAAGATAAGTGTTTTACTTCATTGATTTAATCATGTCTTAAATTGTTTGTGTGTATGCTTGCATGTTCTCCATGTCCGGCTAATTTACTTGTGTGTTTGCTTAGATAATATGAAACCTAGTTATTGAATATTGATTGGTTGTCTTTTATCTTAATTGTGATTGACCTAGTATTGCGATAGGTCATTTGTTGTGTTATTAATGCTTGATTAGTCTTTGTTGAACCTTAGCTTATAGTTACTAGTGGAATTGTAGGCTAAATATCCAAAGATAACCTTAGTATTAAGTTTATGAATCCTAGAGATTTCGTAGTCATTAACCTTAGGTAGCTTCAAAGAGTTAGGATAAACGCATACCCTACGACCTTAGAAACACAACGCGTTAAGAATAAGGACGTGACAATTCAACCATCAATAGGAGATAACTAGGAGTAATAACATCTAAGTAAACACATTTTTAATCATCATAAGAGCACACAACATTAGACATAGACTACACTCGCCTTAGCTTAGTTAATTAGATAATTAGATAAGTAGAGTAATCGGTAGAAATACCAACCCCCAAATCCAAACCCTGAGATTCGTACCTTTCCATTTTCTAAAAAACATAAAAAAGATTAAAAAAATAATATTCCTCAACCCCAACCTTGGCGTAGTAATTTCTCACTAGCATTCATTTTCCCATAGAGAACGATATCAATTCCCGAGGCTTACCCTAATACTACACTACAACGATTAGGTTCACTACCTAGGGTGTTGAAAAACTTGCTTGACGAAAAGGAAGTTCCTTTGACCCCGAACGCGTGTTGTACGCGTATCAGCAAACACACAAGAAATTTAGCTATACATGGTAAACAAGCAAGCATACACACAATCAATCGAATTCGGGATAGACATAATGCTACTTGGGATTAAAATACTTATCTCGATGTGTAAAATAGTGTATGGGACTCTAAGATACTGTCCAATTCAGACTACAAACGATTTATGGTTTTTTCTCCAAAAGGCTACCTCCCTAAATGCAGAAAAATCGAATTCTATATATAGATTTACAAATGCGACGGCGTCACCTTTTGCATGGGACGCCGTCAGCTCACTGTCAATAGGGTTTAGTCTTGGCCAAGTCATCGATGGGACGGCGTCACCTTAGAGTTGTGACGCCGTCGGTCTTCAGTTGGGACGTCGTCTTGATTCAAGATCTGGGCCGTCTGAGTTGAAAACTGTGAGTGACGCCCTTCTTCTTTAAGGCGTGACGCCGTCAGGTTATGTGACCAGAATTTCCACTGAGTCGTCGTGTGCATGTTTTGATCAAGTCATCATAGAGGGACGACGTCGCCCTTTGATTGGGACGCCGTCAGTAATTGCTGATCGTTGAGTAGCTTCGATCTTGACTTTGCCATTTTCTTCATGTATTTGCTCTTTTTCGTCCAAATGTGCTTCATTCCAGCATTTTGCTTTCAAAAGACCTAAAAAGTGAAAAGGAACGAAATTAAGCAGTAACGGATATAAAATTGGTCGATTTAGGGCCTAAATGACCCCTTAAAAGTGTACATTTTAAATCCTTATGAGAGTGTTTGCAAATGGTGTCGTCTTTTGACGAACATGATCCCCCTTGACGAGTGATTCCCTTTGTGAGGGCGTTAAGTAATAACGAAATCCTAAGTAAAAGTATTGTAAAATTTGCAATGTTTTTGCTTTGCCGAAAGCTCCCCCTTTTTGAGGGTGTCAAAGTCTTCATGTGTATTTTGAAAATCTACAAAACAAAGGTTAGAAAACAAGTATATGATGCATAATTTCCTGCAAATGAGACTCAAATTAGTAATAAAAAGTGCTTATGTTGCACAGATCCCATGGTTCCTCCTTGGGAGGGATCCGTCTATGCCAAAATGAGGGATCTGCACTGCATTCTTATGACAGCAATGTAGATGTAAAATGTGATGTCAACATCAACAAGAGTTATGTATTAAGGCACTAGACATATTTTCAAGACCACATGACATACAACATGTAATTTCATTCAATAAAACATGATAAATGATATACATATCTCTAAAACTAAGATAATGACAAAAGCATGTAGTACATTTTCTAATAATTTCTAAGTTGTGCCTAAAACTAATAATCAAGCATTAATGTGCTTGTAATCTTAGATTCTAAGGATGAGTAGATTTGTTGATTTGGTCAATCGTTCAAGGAGATTATTAAACATGAAATGCAACTCATTTCGTACTTCTTGAACTAATCCTTAGGTAAGTTGACAATTAGAGAAATTATTGTCATGAGTAGCAAAACAGAGGAGGTGGAATGTTTTGAGGAGGTTCCTCAAAGGATGGCGGAATTTGTGGAGGTGAGTTTAGTGTCACAAGATGTGGTTCAACTAAGAATGCGGGTGATGATGTATGAGTTGGTGGTGGTTATGGGAAGTCCTCTATATGGTTTTGGTGATTCCTTGTTCCTAAAGATGAACTATTTGATGGTGAATGTAACACCCCAACCCGGCGAGGGTAGAAGTATCACATCATGGTGTCATATCAGAACATACAATAATAACATAACAAGTATCATAACAGCGGAAGTACTAACAGCAATCAAAACATGGTAGCCACATGTATCAGGTAGGAATACATAACAACATCATAACTGAATGAATTATCCAAACAAGGACATAGCATGGCAAGTTAAACCAATTCAACCAGACAGATAACATAAGTTAGACCATTTACATCATCAAACAATATCATAGACAGAAATTGTAGCCACCTGTAAAATTTCACTATCATCAACCTTCGTATTAATAAACTAGATTGTTTATCAAAACTTTATTTGAGCATTTTAGCATGTACGCTTCATTTTATTGCATAAAAATTTATGCAACTCCGAGTAGTCTCACCTAATCATGCCGATATTTATCGATAACTGAAATCAGTCTCACAAGGAATTTTCTTGTCTTACGAGCCGCACGCGTACCGACACTAAATTAATTATGGCTAAAGTCAAATAAATATTTCTACGAGTTAGAATTAATATTTTATTTTTATTTTTTTTTATATTTTTATTACCTTTATAAAAACATGCTAAAGTATATATTAGACGTTGGTCAAAAACCTCAAACCGGGACACCGTGACTCACATTTAAGCTCAAACGGGACACGATATGCATAACGAAAATTGAGGTCTTTTTTCCTTCCTTTTCTTTCTTGAACCGATGGGCTCACACAAAAGAACTCCCATCTCATCCAAAAACTTGTAAATACACTAAACTAGAAACTTTACTAGTATAATCAACTTAAAATACAACAAGTATCTAGACAAGTTGACTTTGAACCTTAAGGAAGCATGTTTCCCATGCACACACAACTCACCTCAATCTTCTTTTTCCTTGGCTGCCGAACACCCTCACAAAACCACAACCCATTTGATTGTTTTCTCTTAATACAACCTTGAGTCAAGTGAAATCAACTTTGCATGTATCTAGGCCTACATAAACCTTTGGTCATTAACCAAAAGCCCTTCTCCTCCTTCTTCTTAAAAACCCACGAGCACAAGTCTTACTACACATTTCACTTACAAAATCTCACCAAAAACCACTAAGAGTAATTCAAAGATTTTGGTCTTGGAGGAACTTGGGTAAAAACAAGCTTAATATTTGGAAGATCTTGGGTAAACAAACTAGCATTTGGAGTTGGGTTATAAAAATTTTGGGTTCTTGGCTTTCTTTCTACTCGATCCACAAACATTCCACTGTAAGGATTTCAAAGTTACTAATCTACGCTTTCTCTTGCTTAATTTAGATGTTAATCATGCTAATATCTAATAATAAGTAACTATCTTTAAACATTGAAAAGTCATACTCTTGCCTTTAAACTTTATACTACTCGATATATATATATACATGAAGAGTAGTTGTGCTTTGAGCTTGTGTGGAAATTCTTGAACTTGTTATTACTTGTAATCATCTCGAAAAGAATATGAGCTAGTGCTTATTTGCTTGCTTATTCGACACCCTTATGACTTGAGTCTATTTCGAGTTTTTCGAACTAAAAACGACTAAGAAAGTATAGATCTAAAGAAACGTAAGTAATGGCTCGATAATGGACAAGTGCATATCCTAGTACTTTGATTTAAAGACTTACTCGACTCTTAAATAATTTGTCAAACTCGATTTACAAACTATGTTTTGGTTTTAATTCATTTCTTCGAACGAAACTTAAGTTGCGATCTACTCGAGCCCAACATATAAACTTCGAGCTCGTAACTCATTTGGATGCTAAACCACCATCTTGTCCTTTGAAACATCTAGGATCAACTAAAACTTGAGTGAAATATGTACATATACATGCACGCATGCACACTGCTATACATCTTACTCTAAAAACGCAGCCTACAACACGCCTTATAAGCCCACTGTGGGAGAAAACTAGCACCAAAGTGAAGTTAGTCCACTGGTTGGGACGTGGGGAGGGTGAGCGTGAGGTCTGGGGTTCGATTCCAGTGGCCTACGTTTTCCTCTTTTTTTTTTTTTTCATTTAATTCTTTTCCTCTTTTGGCCAAGTTACATCTTTAGTACTTAGACTATTAGGATTTAGTCAATGTCTTTTCAATAAAAATTCATAAGTTAACTAGTTAAACTAATTTACAAATTACATTAATATGGAATATTTTGCGACAATTTACATAAGTAAAAATTTATATTTACGATCGGGTCATGCCCGATTTTTGGTTAAAAACTATATACTTAGTTATTTTCATAAATACGACTAAAAGTACAAAAACTATATATTAAATATAACATAAACTTTTTGTACTTATCACCCATTAATTTAGCATAGTATATATATACATATATAAATACTTATCGTAGTCTATAAACACTTATATTATAAATACTTGATGTAAATATTTATTAATTACCGACGCCGTATAAACATGACAACCATTTTTCTTGTATTTTTCAATACTTAGTCATTCATTTACCTTCAAACCGGGGACTTATTCGTCATGACCATTTTCACATATTTATAGAACATAAGCACTTTTCCAAGAGCCAAAACTTACAAACGTTTCGAAACCTATTTTAACTTAACCGTTGCCACACAAGCAATAATAAATACAAACTCTCGAGAATGCTTCAACCGTTTTAAATACGCTAAGTCATGAATAAAAACAATAAACTAAGACTTGCCATGCTAATTATAGGTCGCGTGACGATACTTCGTGCTCATACTACTTGACCTTACACTACTCGGATACCATTTGCTAAGGTGAGTTCATAGCCTCGCCTTTACTTATTTCTTTCAAACCCCGCGAGGGAGATGCATGCTATAAACTAGAACACAAGTCTTTTCTTAACTGTATGCTTATCTGATCATTATTATTATAGCCTAAGTTGCCTGCCATAAGTCCCTTACATCATGAACCATTAATCACTTGCTAGTGAACGCGAATATTGTGGATAGTACTATGGGAATTAACGACCCGAACTCTATCGGAAATAACCGTGGCGCACTATATTTGGTTAACTATGGAATTGGCAATTCCATCTCTGAGGGCAATATTATTACTTACACCAGAATTAGGTGTATGCTTAGTTTGGTGTCATGAGCTTAGTGCATAATAATAATCTATGTTTTCTATGGTGATTGTATTCGAAGCAATTATCATCTCTTACTTGTGTTCAACTTATTATTTAAACCTATGAATATCACTCAACTTTTGTTGACTTTTTAAGCATGTTCATCTCGTACAAATTAGAATTTCATGAAGGCGTGGATGACGTCGTGGGACACTTGAAGTGGTGTTGTTTTCAATCAAAGTTATCATTTCATAAATATTTAAACTATCTTTTGTGTAACTCCAAAACATGTGGTATTCCCTATTTGGTTTCTAAACGAGATTTATGAAATGGCAACTACTTTTTATTAAAACGTCTCTTTAGAGCCGTTTTCTATAACTTGTGACTATGATCCTCTAAGTAATACCCCAAATAGTCTTCCGCTGTCACATTGTGATTTTGGGGGTGTTACAGAAATATAAACATGGCAGGTCAACAATTAGAAAATAAAAAACATGACTGAACGAAGGAATACAAGATAAACAGATAAATCAACTGATTATACACAAGCATGGTCACCGGGCCAATCAAAGGGTCACATAACAACATGATAAGCGGATGGTCAGATAGCATGGCAACAGGTGAATCAGATAATCACATATTAATCATATAGTAGCAGGGTAAACGGTAGTCACATAAATCAGGTAGTAGCATAATCAACACATGAATCCAATAATCATATAATAACTCGGTACGTGAATGGAAGGATAGTCTGAAGTATGAGCTTGATAGTCAAACAAAATGGAATAAGAGTATGACAGATCAAATGAAATGGGGTATAGTATGGTAATAGAGTAAGTCACATAAGGGTACTGAGTAATGGACAATTAATACAGGATATGGTGCATTGGGGAATACAGAAGGTACAATATAGGTATATCAAAAGTGTAAAGGTTGTCAAAAATCTACCACGAGCAAACAAAACAAACCAATATCAATAGTGGCAATAGTCGCCAACAGTAACCAATAGTAACCATTGTACTCGGAGGGGTGACCTCAAAATACCAAAATAATAGGAGGGGAGACCTCAAGTAACCAATGGAGTAGCTAGCTCCCAAAATGTGAGGGGGTGTATTGCACACACGCACCACATCACCAAAACAATATATCAATATCAATACAATACAAATCTAGGATGCATCCATACGCCCCTACAAAACAATAGTTGCAATACAATATATCTGAAGCGCGCATAATCAATACAAAATAGGGACGGTGTGGAACATCACTCATCCACACTGGAGTCATGCCATTGGTGAATCAATGACACGGACATGGAACCCCCATGCCTAGTTAATGGCTCGGGTATCAAACTGACAGGTCAAAGCAAAAGGTTCAAAGTATAGCAATATATAAGTCATCATAAGCAAAGGTTCAATTCAATGGTTCACCATTCAGAGGTCCATAACAATAGTTCAATATCATGGTCTAATATCAAAGGTTAAATATCAAAGGTTCAATATCAAAGGGTCAGATCAATAGTTCAAAACGAAGCAAGGTTCAATATCAAAATGGCAAGAGATCAAAGATGCAAAGAGATCATGAGAAACCTTATGAGAAAGGTCAGAATATATGTACCTTAACGCCAATGAAAGGAAAGCAAACGAATGAATGAACACAAAGACACAACGTCACGTCTTCTTCAATGAATCTACACGGATTAATAATCACGCATTACTTATACATTCATTTTATAAGTTTAAGGTTTAGAGTTATCCGATTTACATAATAAGGGTTACTTTCATTTTTAGGAGTTTTCTGCTTTTAGTAACTTTCCGTAATTAATAAGATTTCTCACATTAGTAACTTGATACTTTTAGGGTTAAAATTGCCAATTAAAATAGGCCTTAGAGTTCAATGACACCAATATCATAGTTTAGGGTCTATTATGCTACTTTAGTGAAGCCTAGGGATTAAAGGTGTAAACTATCCAGATTAAAGGTCTTTAGTACAATTAATTAGGTTCATGGTTGTTATACTTTGAATGTAATATTACTTAGTACGTGTATATATATACACATATTGACATGACAGCCAACTCCCGTTTACCAACTCAACTATTTATAATACGGAGTATGAAATATGTACATGCATGCAAACACCAACACCACCTCGACTCAAACTCTAATCAATCACAATCTAGGTACATGCTAGTTCAACTTTTAGACTCACACCAGACTTATCAACAGACAACACTCATGACAACCCACCCAACCACGAGGCATATCGAGACAGCAAGCAAAACCAAAGACCTTAAACACTCTTGGTATAAACATTACTAGCGAGGCAGATTCAAAGAAAAGCAAGACCGGTTTAGCGAGGCCGAAACATAACACAATCAAACTCCTTAGTAACTGGATTATTGCAACATGCTTAAACTCTTTCTGTACCGACATAATCGACAAACGAAAACTGCCCATACCCTTAAAGATTAACAAGCCAAAAACGTAACAAAATCCCCACATAAAATCACAATATTCATGTTAACAAATATAGCCTAGGGTTTCCATTTTACGATTCGTTCTAATATGCGTTCGAGGCTGCTGTTAGGGCATGTTATAGGTCGCATCACAAGTCAGAAATAGTTGGTAGAAACGGCATCAAAACAGCCCACAAAACGTGACGTAAAACAGCCCTATATATAAGTGTGTACCTTAGGATTTCATGCGTGGTTCTAATGAGACAACAAGGATATGATAGCATTGATTCACATGTTGTTTCATATATTATTAGCCTTTTATGCTTAAGTGTAGAATGAAAACAGATTAGAGAGCAAAAGATGAACCTGTACGTAGACCTGGAAAGACGAAAACCGAAAGGAACATCAACTAGGCTCGAATAAGAACCCAAAACTCCAATGACTTGCACTCTTCTTAGACACCAATGGTCCGTACCTTCTCTTCTTCTTGGCAACGAAAAACGTATGTGTGTTTCTTCTGGTTGGAATCTGTGAAGAAAAAAAAAGGAGGACACAAGGAATGATATACGGTTCTAAATAAATGGTAAAGCGTGTGTTTTAGAATAGGAAAATATGTTCCTCTCTTTGGCAAGTCGTATCATGTGTTTAAGATGGGAGATATGTTGGCATCTTTTAATTGTCCCACATTATTTGCTCTTAGTCTTATGCTTATCTCCAATCATAACCGACTAATAAGAATTTGATAGATGAAATCGGTTTAGGACTCAGGATATATAGGAGATAATTTAGTTTAGGTATTTTAGGTAGGTTTAGGATTTAATTACTTGATTGACTTATGATTTACATAATTGGTTTAATTATTATCATATGGTAAAGTTTTAATTATTCCAACTTAGGTTATAAGTCCAATGTTTCCAACTCAATGTGTTTTTGCAAAATTTCAAATTGGAGGGCAAAATAGGAATTTCAAATGATTAAAATTTGAGGGTTTTACAGTGAAGGTGGTTCCCTATTTAATGAGAAGGTTGGTGAATGAGAAGTCCTAGGTGGTGAGTCTTCTAAAGAGTAGAGATATGGATGAGAAAGAGGCGCGGTAAAGGAGTGTAGTCTTGGTTCTAGAAATGAAGGCTTAGGTGTTTTACTTGAGCTAGGTGTGTTTGCTTTAGCGTTTGATGAAGGCCTTTCCAACTCAAAAAGTCGAATACTAATCCTAGCGGTTTTTCTAGCTTTGGTTGGTTGAGTTTGTTGAGGAGGTATTATAGTAATTGGGCTCTTGACGGGTGATGACTCGGTTGATGATATCTAGTAAACCATATGAGCAATCTTCTTGGAGGAACCTTTGGTTGAAGAAGTTTTGCTAGATGCTTTAGTCATAGTGAAAAGAGGATATAATAGATGCCTTGGCTACTAATTTTGAATGGTGATTTGAGTGATGGTTTGCATAAACACACTTGGTAAAGGATGGAATTAGATTAGTGAATTAAATTCTTGACCACTAAGAATTTTGGCATGCACTAAGGTCAACTATAGTGTTGTTCTATCCTAGGGAGTCATTTAAGGCAAGGTAAAGTGTTTAGACTACCAAAGAGAGTTTGAATTAGATGAGTAAAGTGATTGTAAATTGTTCTGTAGACCCGGATCCCATGGTTCCCTAATTTTGGGGATCCGTTTAGTTGTAAGTTGGGGATCCGTTTCTCAGACAGCAATGTGGTAGAGTGATTATGTTCTATTAAGGTCTAGTACGTATAAATCTTGAGTGTATAGGTTCTCTAAGATGTCTTAAATGGTATGGGACTTAAATGTCCAACCATAAGGAGTGAGGACATCTAATGATGGTTTTTGATAAGAAAGTGGACTTTTTATGTTTGTAACTAAGTGTTTAAGCATGACACTAATATTTTGAGGATGAAAAATGAAGCCAAATGATCCTAGAGATCATATGGTAACTTAAGAAAAATTTGAAAAATTCTTAATAAATCAAAAGAAATGAAAAACTAGTTTTTAGCCTATTTTGAGGTAAAGATGACTAAAACCAATTTGCTAAAATTAAGAGAAATAACCAACTTGGTGTTTTGAGATATGAGGAACAATATGTGAACATTGGAGCGGAAATATGGTGAGTTTTGGTGAAGTGATAAATCAAAAACATCTTGAATGTGATCCTAATTTAGCTATGAGTGAATGTGAGACCTACTGAGCTTGGGGAAGACTTAAGTGATCCTAAAGTATCATGTTTACAAAGTATAATAAGGTCTGGAAGATTGGATTGATGTGAAAGTGTAGAATTCTTATATCTGTTTACCTGGATCCCACGGTTCCCTCATATGAGGGATCCGGCTAGTTATAGCTCAGGGATCCGGCTACTGCTGACCAGTAGCTTCACAGCAAATGTGTAGAATTTGCACCTTTTAGCAAATACCCAACCTAATCATTTTTGTATCAAGTAAGCAAATATGAAAGCAAGGTACATCACGCATGGTAAGTAAGAGTGACTAAAAGGTAAGCAAATATGAGTAAGACCAACTTCTTGATCTCAATCAAGTAGTCGTAAAATTCTCATTTGGGTTGCCTACGTTAGGGTGTCATTGTTCTCGTCATGCCATCTACTAAAGCTAAGTCCTGAAATATTGTTTAAGATATTCTACAGACCATTGTTTGAATTTTAAGGTCCACGACCTTGCCTCCCTTCACTCAATCTTCTACTCCATCGCCTCCAAGCTTCACTCTTCAACCCTTCCTGCCTACTTCTTCTTCATAAGAAAGTTAGCAAAACATTAAAACATCCCCTTTGTTTGTTGAAATTCTTGATATGGGCTTGGGATGTCTGGCAGTTGCTCAATGTATGCTATGGGGTCAAGTTGAACGTTGCCAATAGGGTTGCTTCCTTCTCCCTCCCTTTCATCTGATGAGTCCGTCGGTGGGTGAGGTCTCTTGCCTTCAACCATAAACCTTGTAGTCTTCTCAACGGACAAGGGCAGCATGACCTTGTTGCAAAAGATGTGGTCATCGGTGTACGGAGATGGATCAAGAGCAAAGACAAAATTGGCTAGACGAGTTAAGAGCATGGCATAGGGTAGCACCATCTTGTCTATCCTTGATACACTTGCCATCCGTTTAACCATGTAATAGGCAAGATTCAAGTGAGTCCCAGTAACAAGGCAATAGATCATGTAGGCTAGGCAAGCGTTGGGATGATCCTTATTTCCCACCAAACAAAGGACATTCTCCCTTTGTTGATCCCAGTTGAGCAAACGATCTAATATAGAAACTGACTTAGAATAAAAGCTTATTAAGTATTACGTGACATTTAACACTTAATCGTAAGAAGAAGAACAGTTAACATTCAACACCTCAATATTATTTATAAATACAAATACTCTTACAGTATTAGGGTTTTGCAACCTTGAAGTGTATCGACCTTAGATATAAAACTTACGTATATCTAATCTAACCTAGGACCTCCTTTTATAGACTAAGGAGTCCTTTACATAATACAATACGTAATCTACAAGATAAATATCTTTTCCATATTTATCTAATACAATAAACTAAACCGACTATACAAGACTAGCAGTGGTTACAATATATTGTCCGTGGTTACACACTACTACTAGCCGTGGTTTGTCTTCATTAGTGGTTCCATCCTTCTGTCCGTGGTTATATCAACTATGTTCGTGGTTCCAGTACTTAGAGTAATTCATGATTCAAGGAACCAAAAACCCAACAATCCTCCCCTAAACTTGATACATTCCAATAGAATTCTCAAGTTTCCTTTAAGCACAAAACATCTGAATTGGAGGATGTAGCCAAACACTTATGTGATTTAAGAATTTTCTCATATTTTATCAACAAATCATAAGCTTGACCATCATAGGGTAACAACATCTTGATAATACCAGGCTTCAACATCTGAGCAATAATTCCTGGATACTTATTCAACTGAGGATAATCACTTTCTACAAGCATGTGAATAACTTTTCCAGAAACAGTTAAAACATGAACTCCACAAGTTTGATATAAAAACCATCTTGTTACAGTACCATTGTAGAGTCCTTTCCACTTAGGTTCATCATGAGTTGGTTCAAATAAAATCTTCAAATTATAATAGACCAGTCTCTCATGATAATCATTTGGATGTACTTCACCAAACTTATTCTTGTAAAGTCTCCAAAGATTCATCAAATCATCTCTTTCAAAGTACTGAAGCATTTGTGAAAATTTATTATACTCATAAACTTCATTGTTGAGTCTTTGAATTTTCCAACTTCCTTCACTTCCATCATTAAGGTGAAACTTATAAGAAACAATTTGATTAACATCTTCAACTTCTTTCAATCTTTTAGAATCAGATGTCTCTTGAATCTCAGACTTTCTCTTTCTTTTACTTTGAATCAACTCATCATCTTTCTTAATCCACTCTTCATCCTTCTTAGAATTCATTGGACAGTAATCATCATGATTAATCTTCATACATCGTTCATAAATCTCAAGAATTCTTTCAAATGAACATTTATTAAGATTTTCAGAAATGTGAATGCTTGAATTCTTAATAATTTTCATTAGTACATTCTCATCTGTGCAGTGAAAGAGGTTTATTTCTTATAACTTGTTTTCTTTCTTTACTGACCTTCCTTGCCCATTCACCCAAAAGCCTAGATTTTTCCTCATCATCCAACAAATTCCATTCTTGTGCAGTATATTCATCATGTATTTGTTGAGAAGCTTCAAGAAATTTTTGTGATTCATACCATGTAGCTAACATTCTCTGACTAGCTTCTTCTCTTTGCTTTCTTTTCTCTAAAACTGCTTGTTCTTCAGCTACCATGTTCTTTGCATACTCTGCATCATAAGCTTCTTGTTCTGCTTTAGATTTAAACTTCAGCTCTGGTACTGCAACCCCTTTACCTTTTCCAATATCAGATTGAACCACTTTCTTCTTCAAAGGTTCACCAATAACTAAACTTTTTCCTTTGGGTTTGGGTTTAGTTGCAGTAGATTGAACAGATAAAACAGGTGCAATGATAGGTGTAGAAATAAATGAGGTTTTGCTTAGATTTATCAATGTACTTGCAGTTTCTTTCTCAACTTCTTTAGACTTAGGTGGTGATACAGAGAGAGTTGTGACAACAGTGGAAGTGGTTATGATAGCAGTAGGTATGATAGTAGTGGGTATAATTGCCATATCTGAAACTGCAGCAGTGGTTACAAGAGTACTAACCATGGTTTCAGACATACCATCAGTGTTTGTGTCTTGCACTACATCTTCTACAACATTTTTCACATTTTCACGAACTGCCTCATTCCCATCTTTGTCAGATACCAAAAATTCTTAATCTCCACTATTTTCTTCCATAGTTCCATCAGCAGCCTCCCCTGAATTTATGCCTTCACTCCTCCCCTGTTTGGATACATCCTCCATATTCAGAGCTGGAGATGAGTCCACTTTCTTTTTCTTTCTTCTCATAGCTTTCAAAACAAGCAACCCGTCTTACTTCTTTCTCCAAACACTCTGTTGCTTCAATCTCCTAATATCCTTTCCATGAAACCACCAACTCCTTTAGATTCGAGATTGTCTCCTCCAGCTTGGTACATTTAGCCGTCAATTCATTTAACTGTTCAAAAATATCCTCCCCACTTTGACCTGTGTGAACTGGTCCGAGAGGTGGTTCATTGGAAAAGTCATCATGTACAAACTCAGAATCCGTCAATTCATGTTCATGTTCCAAACGATCCTCATCACTTCGAGCTGTGTTAACACGCTCCCGAGAGGTGAATCCGTGGATATAGTAAACATAGCATCAGACCTAGCCTGAACAACTATGCACCCTGTAGTAGCCAATTGGCTAGGATTCCTCCACTGTGTTAAGTTCCAAGGAACTCTCCACATTAGGAGTTGCCAAAGGTCGGGTCTTATTGATGTTTCCACTATCCTGATCAGCATCAAAGCATGAAGCAGTAGTGGAAGCCCTTCCAATCATGTCACCTCCACCACCTGTGACAGCCTCATTAGCAACACAACTAGCACTAGCCTGAGGTAACATAGTGCCCTTCTGTCTCCTAGTCCATACAATAGGTGTAACAGTGGTTTGAGTTTGACTAGAAGTGGGTTGAGATACACTATCAGTGTTTACAAGTGTACTATCAGGGTTTTGAGGTGCATCAGCAGTGGTTTCAGTTGGTACAGTGACTATAGGTTGAGATTCAGAATCCTCATCAAACTCATGATCAGTAGGCAAAGTAAGCATATGAGGAAATAAAGGAACATCTATAATTTGTACATATTGTGGCTGATTCCTCATATGTGCAAAAACCTTAGGAAGCATATGATGTACTTCATATTCCTGAGTATGCTCAACAGGCTCCTCTATTTGACTTTCCACAATAAGTTGAACAAACCTAGGATATAAATAGTATTTACCCTTCTTCCTAATGTTTTGTACGAGCCCCTCATATATCATCCTAGACCAATTGAACTTTCTTCCATCAGACAAACAAATAATAGTAGTAGCAATTTTGGAAGGAAAGTCATTAAAACCTGTGGTCTTATTACTCATACACATCAATAAGGTATGAATAAGAAACTTCCATTGTTTTGAAAACAAACTCTTAAAATATTGTACCTTATCACCTCTGTGTGTATAACCTAACCTTTCCAAACCAGCAACAATCTCAACATCTGAAAGATTATCAACACCATCAGCATCATCAACCTTTAAAACATCCCTAATGATCTCCTCAGTAACAGAAATAGCATGCTCATCCACAACAGTGCTAAACACTTCAATTCCATCAACCTTTTCAAGCTTAGCATTCCTCCAGAACTGATGTATGTAAGCTTTAAAAATGGTTGGTGTGACAGTTAAGGCATCGTGAATAGGACTATGAACAAGGAAATCAATCATTCGATGAAACCCTTCAGATCGATCATTCTTTGTCAGAATAGCAACAAGGTTATGTGTAGTGGAATACTTATCAGCCATTGTGATTAATGATGATTATGATGTGGGATTTGTGAATTATGCAAAGATAAGTGATTAGGGTTAATTTTGAGCGCCAATTGAAGTGTTTTGAAGACCAAATAAATGATCCATCCGTGATTTGGGGGAAATAATATACTTTTGCAAAAGTTACCAATCAGCCCCTGTAGTATCCACCACTAATCAAAACGCTATCCGCGGTTTCAGAACAGCTATCCGTGTTTAGACACATACCATCCGTGGATACATAGTAGCACTTCAACCAAACATCCAAGAGTTATAGCAAGTAAATCTTTTTTTTTTGGTAAAGGGTTTCCCTGGTAAATTGTATTTCACCAAAAAACATTTAAGTACAAACGGTGTAGGTGAAGTCCTACAACCCGGCCCGTTACATGGGCGAATAAGAACGCACCGTAGTGCAACAAACCACACCATCATGAGAATGACAAGCCAAACTCATGAACAAGCTTCAACAAGCTACTAACCAAAACACTAAATAAGAATGACATAACCATTCTTATTACTAACAAAGAAAGAAGCAAAAAACAACTTTCTAAATCAAACCACCTGGCAACAAAAGCTCCTGAAAAAATGCCTCATCAATGGTTAACACATAAATGTGTTCATTCTGAAAATATTAAGAGGCGTATAATGAGCATGATACATGTGTTCAAACCCACTTACAGATCGGCAGCAAATCCATAAAGGAATAGCCAACCGACACCAAAACAATCAACAGATATAGCAGTTAAGGACCAGCCCGATATCGACCCAAGCAACCGATTGGAAGAATTAGAATGTTAGCGTTTCAGAATAAAAGATAACACCATAGAAAACGACCCCACACCCCAGACAAATCAGATTCTTACCCGTTAAATCAATAGTCCCAGTGAAAGAATTAAAGAAAAAACGAATCGGATTGGAAGAATTAGGCCGGATTTGTTTGGGATTGCACGCCACCTCAAGATATACACAAACCACACTAAACCCGATTGCATACACTAGGTAGAGAGGCGGATTTAGTGCTGATTTGGCCGGAAAAAATGAACAGGAGGTGGCGGCTATAGGCGGATTTCTGACTGAAAAGATATGACAATAAATATAATCACACCACCCCTAACAATGAACACCCAAGCAGAACCGATTGCATACACGAATGTAGAGAAACGATTTAGTTGGATGTTTGGCCGGAAAAAATGAGGTAGGGGTGGCGGCGCCGGAAATCGCCCAAGGGGGAGAGAGAACTTTTTAGGGTTACTTCCAACTTCAGTATAGCAAGTAAATCTGTGTCATTAGAAAAGAGATATCACAAAAATATGAAGGATTACACAATTTTTTTTTTTTTTAACAAACACAAGCAGCTAACACACTAGCTCCTATGTACACGAATCCTTCATACCTGTAAGACAAAAACACAAAACAAACACAGAGAAGAAGGTTATTGTTATCAGTGGTTAGTTAATGCCAGAAGTGGTTCCAAATGAACTATCCGTGGTTTAGCACAAGTAAGTCAATATGGTCAACTTCCAGGATTAATATTAGTCCAACTCCCAAGAATCTCATTAACTCCTCAACCACATTTAACCTGCCCCTCATTTACTTCCATAACCCATAACTCTGCTTATTTAAAGAACCCAAAACTCATATAACGCACACACCAATTAAAATCAAAACCCTAATTACTCCAAAATCCACAATCAACTTCAATCACCATGTGGAACCCCAGTTGGAATAAACCAGAGGTTGTTGATCTAACATCCTCCTCATCCTCATCATCATCAAGTGAAGATACTAACCCATGGCAGTTATACCTCCCTCCACAAGAACCAAGACCAAGAAAATCCCCATTTCTTCCATCATCAGAAGATGATAGTGTGGTGGATCCAAGTGAGGCATCTGAGGACTCTGATGACTCCTCAAAGAAGAACTTCAAACCCCTAACCTTCATCATCCCAACCCCAACCAAGACCACGAGCAAGAAACCCACCACTCCCAAAGAACAGAGAGGTGGTTCTTGGTCTTCCACACAGGTTGTGGTGCTTCTTCACATATCGTAAGGGGGAAGGGAACAAGGAAAATGGAATGATGCTTTTTGGTGAAACCAGTAGATGCAAGTATGATATGACTATGTCCTTTGTGCTTCATCTCTGTGTTCATCTTCATCATCTTCGTTTTCATCAATCCATCCTTCCTATTTTGATCCTTAGCTTCTCATGCATATCCAACAGTGAGGATAGTAGTAGTAGGAAATCATGTATAGAAGTAGTCTTTTAATTTGCACTTGAAGTTGCATTGTAAGCTGTAAACTGTTTTGATGAATGAATGAACAATTAACTTCAGTACTTCTTTAGCTTCTATAATGAACTTTCTTGTATCTGCAAAATAGTTAGTGGAAACACCGAACAACAAGCAGTGGTTTGAACCAAAATATCAGTGGTTAGAAACAAAAATAGCAAAACTAATATTACATAATAACAGTCCAATACTTATACAAACTGGTACAAAACAATTTGAGAGTTTAGAGATTAATCATTTAAAAGAGCTGCATTATTAAAAACATGCATTTTGCTCTGGAGAAAAATAAGAAAAAGCCGAATCCCCTACAACTTTAAAAATTCGACATCATGCAATCTCTAATCTCTTGTTTCTTACTCTAATTCGTTTTAGTTATGTAATTACATTCGTGTTTTACGTAATTGTTCCTGATTTTAGTAATCGATTGGAGTTAGGGTTTTGTTTCTTGTCGGTTTTTACTTTTTTAGGGTTTCGATATTTATAAATCGACTCTATTTTTCTGTGCTTCATGGCTGATTTTGGTTAGTATATTTGCGCATCAATTCATGCCTTAGTCTCACTAAGGCCTTCGTTGTATGGAAGATTGGTGGAATTCCAGTTTCTTTGTTTAACGTTTTTTTAGGGTTTCGTTTGGTCGTGTGTTTTTTTCTGGTTCTGTCTTAGTTTGCTGCTACTATTTGATTGTATTATGGATAAGAGTGGTATGGTTAACGTGGATTTGGATAATTTGGGAGACTCGTATGCTGAACCTTCACGTTCAGTTGATATTAACAATATTAACGATTCAAGTGTCTTTGAGCAGCCTCAATCGTTGGATTCGTTGTCGTATGTGACTATGAGGAAACACAAGAAATCTAGTAGGAATGTTGTTGAGGATTCACATGTCTCAGGTGTGGAGTCCTCTCTTAAGAGTAAGCATGATCTTATTGCAACTTTATTTGGCGTATCTCTTAAAACACTAGGGGATCTTGATGCTTTCACTAATGGTTTGGATGCTGGTATAAATACGGTGTGGGATGAATTGGATAATGATGTTCATAAGATGGCTAAGAATGCTGTCTTGGGTTTGTGGGAGGCTTTCAGGGCTGAACATAAGGCTAAATCTAATAACTCTATACCTGCTTCTGAGTCTCCTATTGTCCAATCTATGGACATTAATACTAATGCTACATCCTATGCTAGAGCTACAGGTTTAAGGGATGATCAGCCTAGAGGTGATACTATTTTTCGTCCCTTGGTTGCCGAACCTGTATTTGAAGGTGTTAACATCTCTATTCCCCGCAAAGTGGTTGAAAAAGTTAGTTCTCGTTTAGAACATACTTTATATGGCTATTTTATGGGAAAGAGGATGGCGTTTCCAGTTGTTGAATACTATGCTAGGAATAATTGGGCAAAACATGGCCTAAAAAGGATTATGATGAATTCTAAAGGCTTCTTTTTCTTTAAATTTGATACATTGGCTGTGGAAGCTGTTTGGAAGGTGGTCCTTTGATGATACGCAAATCTCCAATTATTCTCAAGAAATGGTCTATGGATACTTGTTTGCGTAAAGAAGAATTGACTAGCATTCCGGTATAAACTGCATGATGTTCCTCTTCAAGTTTTTGAAGAGGATGGTATTAGTTTGATTGCTACTTTTCTTGGTAAACCTGTTATGCTTGATTCGTACACGACCTCTATGTGTAAGGAATCGTGGGGTAGAAGTAGTTTTGCTAGATGTCTTGTTGAGGTCAATTCTGATGCTGATCTCGTGGAGGTTGTTACTATTGGTTTTCCTTCACTTTCAGGGGAGGGTTTTACTAAAGAGACTATCCGTGTTGAATATGAATGGAGGCCACCCAGATGTGGTATATGCAAAATATTTGGTCATATTCATGATCAATGTCCAAAAAAGGTGGTGAGTTCTCCTGTTTTATCCAATTCACATGTTGTAACTCCTACTGTGGTTCTGAACAATGATGGATTCCAAAAGGTGGGTAAGAAAAAGAGATCGAAGAAGGGTAAAGCCAAGTCTACGAATGGTAATCAGTTTGTTGGTCCATCTGTTACTCAGAATGTCAGATATGCGCCCAAGGCGGCACCTAGTGAATCTACTAAGGGAGCAAATACTATGGGTAATGCACCCACATCGTCGTCTATGTTGAAGTCTACTCGCTCTACTTCTCAGGATGGTAATATTACTACATCTAATTCGTATGCTGCTTTGGTGAACGATGAAGATGAAGATGAAGAACATGTTACACATGTAAATAAAGAATCGGCTAACCCAATTACAGGTGGAAGTTCATCTTTCACGGTAGCTGCTGGTTAGCTAGGTTGCTTTGTTTCTTGGTTAAGTTCTTATGGCTTGTCATAAGTTCTAGTTTTTTGTTATTTTAAGCAGCTTAGTTGTCTACCTTGTTATGTATGCTTTATCGCCTATGTAACGGGCTGAGATATGGGACTTCACCCATATCCTTTGTACTTAAATGTTTTTTGGAGTAATACATTTACCGGGTCGTTTTGACCTTTTACCCAAAAAAAACAAGGTACTGAAACCTCCCCACATCAAAAGCTTTGGTGAGAAGATCAGCAACATTGAAATCAGTATGGATTTTTATCATTTGAATCAACCTTTTCTCATTACAATCTCTGATAAAATGATGTCTTATCTCAATATGTTTAGTTCTAGAATGTAAAACAGGATTTTTAATGATGCATATTGTACTGTTATTATCAATTTAAATCTTAGTATGCATAAAATTGTACCCAAAATCCAGCAATTGATTCTGAATCCAAAGAACTTGACCACAACAACTAGCAGCACACATATTCAAAGCTTCAGTTGTAGAATTTGCCACAATAGTTTGCTTTTACACTGCCATGAAATAAGTCTGCTTCCCAAAAACTGACATCCTCCAGTTGTAGACTTCCTATCCAAACTAGCACCAGCATAATCACTATCTGTATAGGCCACCAAATCAAAAGGAGAATCCTTAGAATACCAAAGGCCCAGTTTAGGATGACCTTTAAGGTATCTAAATATTCTCTTAACAGCATTCATGTGTGAGGTATTAGGTGTGACTTGAAATCTGGCATACACACATACTAAGAACATAATATCTGGCCTAGATGCAGTGAGATACATCAAAGATCCAATCATGGACCTGTACAACTTCTGATCAACTCTGACTTCCATCATCGTAGCAGTGGTTTCTGAGCCTCCATTGGTGTACTAGCACTCTTCACATCCTGAAACCCAAACTTCTTCAAAACATCTGCTACATACTTGTCTTGACTAATGAAGATACCATCAGTCCTTTGTTGAACCTATAGCCCCAAAAAGAAAGTGATTTCTCCCATAGAACTCATCTGAAACTTATCATGCATAAGCTTCTCAAAATCTTTGCATAGCTCCTTATTGGTTGAGCCAAATATGATGTCATCTACATAAACCTGAACCAATAAAATATCATCTTTGTGCTTCCTAATGAACAAGGTCTTATCAATCAGCCCTCTTTTAAACCCATTGTCCATCAAATAAGTAGACAGACACTCATACCATGCCCTAGGAGCTTGATGCAAACCATACATAGCCTTCCTCACCCCGTAGACCTTGTCAGGATTATCAGGATCTTCAAAACCAGGAGGTTGACAAACATAAACCTCCTCATCAATTGTGCCATACAAAAATGCACTTTTAATATCCATCTGATACACAACAAAGTTTTTGGATGAAGCATAATCCAAAAACAATCTAATAGCCTCAATTCTTGCAACTGAGCAAACACTTCATCATAATCCAAGCCTTCAGTTTGTGTGTATCCTTGAGCAACCAACCTTGACTTGTTCCTCACAACAATACCTCTTTTATCTCTTTTATTTCTGAACACCCATTTTGTCCCAATTGCCCTCTTACCATTTGGAAGATCTACCAATGTCCAAACCTCTTGAAGTTTGAACTGAAGAATCTCCTCTTGCATTGATTCTACCCATCCTTCTTCTGATAATGCTTCTTCAACTCTCTTGGGCTCCTTTTGAGACAGAAAACAAGCAAACAGCAATTTTGCATCTTTATGACTGTTGCTTTTGTGAAGTGATCTTGCAAAGAACCCATGTTCAGGAAAGGGTTCAGTGTTCTTAACCTTGCTTCTTGTTTGAACCGGAGTATTCAAATTTCCAAGTATTTGTTCCTTGGGATGAATCTTGTGTATCCTTGTTGAGGTAATAGGACTTTCATGAATGACATGTTCCAAATTAGTTAAATCAGCATTGAAGAAATCATTCATGTCTTCATCATCAGTAGGAGTATCATTTTCAATCAAAGCAGGCATATTAGGATCATGTGGATACTCCTCTTCACCAAATAATGGCTTTGCAGTTGGTCCAAAGAAAGTACTATCATCAGTACTTACAGCAGGGATTTCACTTGTGATGAAAGTGGTAGAAGTTGTTGGCTTAGTCGTGCTTGCATTATCTCTATCCGTGCTTACATTTGGCTTAGCAGTGCTTTCAGAATGCTTTTTCTTCTTATCAATTTCTTCTACCAAAACTGAGTTATCCTTCAACAACTCATCCTTATCTTGAGGATGATCAACATTGCCTCCAGTATTCAAGACATCATCATCAGTGGGACCTTGCTTATCAATGATGGGTGAGACAGAACTAGCTTTCCATTTTTCAAACAAATAGAACTCTTGAGGAGAATCAGCTTCCTTAGAAATTGCTTCTGCATCAGAATCCTTTTGAGTACTTGCATCAACATTAGTGGAAGTTCCTGCAATGATAGGCTTATAATTCATAGATTTGGTTAGCATATCAATGTTAAAGCACCACCTGGTCCTTTGGTCTCTACACAAGGAGTCTTTTCACTAAATTGAACATGTAAGTTCTCTTCAACAATTTTAGTCCTCCTATTGTATACTCTAAAGGCTTTACTATTAGAAGAATAGCCTAAAAAGTATCCATCATCAGCTTTTTCTTGAAACTTGCCTAGGTAGTGTATGGTATTCAAGACAGTAACAGGACACCCAAAAGGTTTTAGGAATGCAATCATTGCCTTACTATCATGTAACAGCTCATAGGGTGTTATGAGGCTTCACTACCTTACTTCTATTCTGCACATAACATGCAGTGCCTACAGCTTCAGCCCAAAAGGTAGTTGGTAACTTAGACTCTAACAGCATAGTCCTAGCAGCCTCAATTAGTGTTCTGTTTTTCCTTTCAGCTACATCATTTTGTTATGGTGTTCTAGCAACACTAAACTGTCTTTCTATACCTTTATCTACACAAAACTGATTCATCACAGCATTCTTAAACTCAGTTCCATTATCACATCGGATTATCTTTACTTTATGATTTACTAGATTTTCTATCTTAGTAATGAAACTCTTGAGAATTTCACTAGTTTCACTCTTAGCAGCCAAAAAGTAAACCCAAAAAATCTACTATAATCATCAGTGATAACTAGGCAATACTGCTTATGGTTCAAACTCTTGACAAAGGTAGGTCCAAATAAGTCCATGTGAAGCATAAACAGTGGTTGTGTAATGGTGTTGACAGTTTTGGTCTTACAAGAAGCTCTATGTTGTTTTCCTTTTTGACAAGCCACACACAGTTCCTTACACTCAAAAACCTTAGAAGGTAACCCTCTCACTAAGTTACCTTTTACCAGTTTATTGATTGTTTTGTAATTGAGGTGACCTAATCTTCTATGCCATAACTTAGATTCATCCACAGATGCTTTAGCAAACAAACAGGTTAAGGACCTATTAGGAATTACATCTTTAAGATCAAAACAATATATATTTTCCTTCCTAGGTACCCTAAGTTGTATAAACTTCTCATCAAGCATCTTAAACTCAGGAGACAACACCACACACTCAGTTTCACCAAAAAGTACCCAGTTTTTCTTATCACACATTTGAGAAACTCTGAATAGATTGTACTTAAGTCCTGTACCAAATAGAATTTTTCAAAGTCTAAATTCCCTGTTCTGATTGTGCCTCTTCCAAGTATCTTTCCTCCCTTTGGATCATTGACAAATGCCACATATCCTCCATCAAAAGATTCAAAATCTTCCAGGTTGCTCCCATCCCAAGTCATGTGCCCAGCGCAACCACTATCAAAAACTCCTTTGTCTTTTAGCTCATCTTGTAGATTGCCCTGCATATGAAATTAAACAAGTTAGTTCCTTTTGTGGACCCAAGCCAATACTGACTTGGGTCCTGCCCTGCATCAATATAATCAAATTTGTTTAGGTCCATTGATGCACCATTGACATGATGTAAAACCTTGGTCTTAGGTTTCCATTGCCAACTAGCTGAAGCCTTTACAACATAAAAATGATTTCCAACCACTGTATCAGTTATCACCTTTGGAATTTTAAAACTTCTTTGTTATCTGTGGTGATTTTTGGCTTAGCAGTGGTTTAATTTTGCTTAGCCGTGTTTACACTTTGCTTAGCAGTGGTTGGAACCCATTTTGGAGAAGCAGTGACAATTGATTTTGTATTCCCATTCCTCATTAACACTGCTCTAGAAATCATGTTTCTGCTAGGATGAGGGTTTGTTTTCTTTGAAAAGTTTTAATGATTTACCCTCCTCCAATGATTCCAAACTTGTGGTCTGTTTTTATAACAATTTCTCTGTAAGTGCTCAAAACTACCACATGAAAAACAAGCCTTTTTAACACATTGAAACTCATTGCCTAACCTATTTGAAATTAGTCCATTGAAGTTTCTCTGGTTTCCCTAGGTATATATCTTTTAACTATTCCTAGGTACTTCCTTGTACTCTACTACTTTCTTAGCAATTTGAGCTCCAAATCTAGGTACAATGTTGGCTTGCTTAGTATCAACTTTCTTAAGAGGTTCTATCTTCTCAGTGTGTTGATCTGAGATCTATCTTCCTCGATATCTGATTCCCAATCTTTAATGATGGGAGCATCATAAAACTTATCAGAACCTATCTTAGGTGATTCATTCTTTTTAGTCTCACCTACAGGTTTGTTGAAACTAAATTCACTGCTAAATGAGAGCTCTTTTAATGTGGTGCATGTTGCATAAGGGTAGGTGGTGGCATATCATTGTAACCTAGGCCAGTTCCATCCTTGAACAATTTTTGACCTATTGGTTTATTTACTAGATCAGAAGCATATTGTGTTTTAGCAACCCTAACAACATGTTTTTCTTTTTCTTTTAGGGCTTCTACTTTTACACTCTCAGCTTGTTCTAGTTTCTCTTTAAGCATCTTAATCTCCCTATTCTTAAGATCAATTTCTCCACCTAGTATATTAATTTTATCAACATACTCAAACTCACATTTGATACAATAATTAAGCCTCTCTTCCACACTTTCTAGACCAACTCTATAACCTAGGTTGTCCATAGACAGTCTTTCTACTTCTTTTCTTAAACTCTCGGTGATAGCTTTTTGAGATTCTAAGTTATCTTGACATGATTTAAAAGAACAAGTAGACTCATTAGATACCTCGAGAATCTGAACAGAAGATGAAGCATGAGCCATTAGAGCAAAGTTATGCTCTTTTGAAGCTTCACTAGCAAGAAAAGCTGCATTGGGTCCTTCTTCAATTTCATCACTCCAGTCATAATCACCAAGACCATCTTGAGCCACCAATGCTTTGAAGAAGGAGCGATTCTTCAGTGGTCTTCTTGATACCTTCAATCCTCTTAGGAGCTCGACATTCCCTTGCAAAGTGACCCTTCTTCTTGCGGTTAAAGCACTCCATCTTGCTTTTGTCGAACCCAGCTCTTCTTTTAGCATCATACTTGACATATCTTCCGTCTTCCTCGAAACTTCCTTGCTTAGAGAGTCAACATTGCCATTTGCCATTGAAGATTAATCTCATCAAGATCATCGGGATCAATTTGATCTAGATCTTGATTCAATACATCAACACTGGTGGTTAAATCGACGAAAAGCACAAATTGCACCATCATTGACATGTATCACTAACCATGGTATTGTTTGCAATAGCTGTGGTTATTCCAAAGGCAGCAGTGGATACATCATGTGAACTTTTGTGATTAGTTGAAACAAAAGCAATGTTGATTAGCGAAGATGCACCAGCAATGTTATTCTCAGACTCATATACTTTCTAGTTGTTATAGAGATTGTCCAGAGTCATCTTATCAAAGTCCACCTTATTTCTCCACACAATCGTATGAACAGCCTATTCTGGAGATAAACTTCTAATGAACTTCAAATTTATATCTTCTTGAATAACATTATAGTCCACTGACTTCAATTGGCTGATCAGTTTTTGAAGCCTGTTGTAAGTGCCATCAAGTTTTTCTCCACTAAGAGCAGTGAAGTTTTCAAGTTGATGCTTGAGCATATTCTTCCTTGATTTCTTTGTAGCTTCATTACCAGCAAACCTTGTCTCAAGAGCATCCAGTAACTCTTTAGCAGACTCATATTGTTCAAAATCCAAAGCATATTCATTAGGTATTCCCATAGAGAGAATACTATGAGCTTTTATCTCCATCTTTCTCTTAGCCTTATCAATCTCACTAACAATGGCTATTTCTTTGCCATCATCACCCTTCGTAGGAAGAGTATCACCTTTTTCCACAACATCCCAGAGAGCATAATCAATCATGCGAATGTATTGCCTTATTCGCATCCTCCAGATTTGGTACTCACCATGCTTGAGCATGGGCACCTTTGAAGCAGTAACCATGTGTGTTTCGTCAGACATCTTATCTTACTTTAGCAAAACTTAACTTGACCTCTTCTTGATTACAGTTTCTAGATCACAAGCTCTGATACCACTTATTGATCCCAGTTGAGCAAACGATCTAATATAGAAACTGACTTAGAATAAAAGCTTATTAAGTATTACGCAGAATTTAACACTTAATCTTAAGAAGACGAAAAGTTAACATTCAACACCTCAATATTATTTATTAATATGAATACTCTTACAGTATTAGGGTTTTGCAACCTTGAAGTGTATCGACCTTAGATATAAAACTTACGTATATCTAATCTAACCTAGGACCTCCTTTTATAGACTAAGGAGTCCTTTACATAATACAATACGTAACCTACAAGATAAATATCTTTTCCATATTTATCTAATACAATAAACTAAACCGACTATACAAGACTAGCAGTGGTTACAATATATTGTCCGTGGTTACACACTACTACTAGCCGTGGTTTGTCTTCATCAGTGGTTCCATCCTTCTGTCCGTGGTTATATCAACTCTGTCCGTGGTTCCAGTACTTAGAGTAATTCATGATTCAAGGAACCAAAAACCCAACACCCTTAACACTAGTTCCCATTTCTTGTACAATGGGAACATCTCTGAAAGCTCCATTTGAAAGGGATCCCCATAGACGACCTTCGATTTCCTAGTGACCCGAGACGGGGGAGGGGCTCTTTGGATGAAGACGATATCTCTTACCGTTGTAGGATCCGGGAGAGGTGTGAAATAGACCGGATGCTCATCGACCATGTCGTGGAGGTGACCATTCATTTGAAAACAAGCATACCCCTCAGCAAGGGATACGAATTATCCTAGCAAACTCCTCGAGGGTGACGGTATATTCGTGTTCATTGATGAAAAAAGTGATCGAAATGGTTCCATCTTCATTTCTTATGATCCTCATGCTCTTTTAGAACTCTAGGACAAATACCGGACAAACTTGTTCATTGATGTTTAAAAGGCATTGGAAGTTGATTCCCACAAAGACTTGGGGAATGTCGGTATTGTTGAGAAATGAGGGGTTCGACTACACGCCCCTCATGGAACAACCTCTTTTGCAACAATTTGAAGGCCTTTCGGTCCTCGAGAATTAAACCTTCCTTTCTATGATACATCGGTATGTAGTATGCCGTGTCTTGATAGTCTTGTTGCCTTGAGCTCGGCATGGTTGATCCTAAACACCAAAACCACAATGTGGTGTCATTTATGTGAATAGTATCCTAATTAGGTTCATCACAATTTTGCTCAATACATCTTTATTGAATTCAAAATGAGTTTTTAATTTGTATTAACAATGTTGATTCTTTGATTTAGTTCATCTTAGAAACCAATGTGATACCAAATTGTGGTAAACCCATTTGAACCAAAGTTCTCAAGATGAAAATTGTACTTTTAGGAATTAGAGAATGAAAATACAATGTAGTGAAGATAATACTTACACAAGTGATTGTTTCCTTTGAAATGATGAGGAATGAGCTCCTATAAGTAGTAAGTTAGGGTTTGTGTTCGTGAGTGGGAGAGTAAAGTGGAAAGTAAAACTCCACAGTAATCATCTAGCACTTATTATGTCTTCTAATGTGTCGGTTCCCACGGATCCCTTGAATGAGGGATCCGGCTAGTTCAATCTCAGGGATCCGGCAAATCAGCAGTTAACAATTTAAGTGAACTTTGATAATTTTGATACGGGAGTTTTAATCCTTGACTAATGTAGGTGTTTTTGCTCTATAGCATAAGGTTTGTTTATGGTTCGAGGTTTTGACGAGTTCTAGTTGTTTTACTAGCCCTTTTTGACGAGGTTCCTTTTTTACGAATGAATCATAATTTGGGAAGTTAAGAATCATGAAAAAAAAACTATTTTATCATGATATGAGAAGTTTCACATGGACACTATTGACATGGATGTAATGTCAATAACCTTATGTGAGAAATGATGACCAAGGCTCTCGAATAGCCAAGATATCATTATGAGGTAAAATGACTAGTTTGTAGTTTTGTCTATAGAGATCAACAAAGAATGCTATTCTTGATGATGTGTTCAATATAGATAACAACTTTAGTGATATTGGAGTATACGTATTTAGTCTACAATTCTTTACGTGTTATAAGAAATGATATTACTAATTAAGCTAGGAATTATACATTAATAATTTATTTATAAGTAAGTTATAAAAGAACATACATTTGCTATATATATTCTTTTTATGATTTAAATAATTCATAGACACGAAATTCTTCATGATCTTCTAAGATGCTCAAATCCTATTATGAATATTTCTCAAAAAAATGTTAGAATGATCTATCACTATCCAACATTTAAAATATGATGATTTCTAAAAACATGATTTTTTTAAAGAAATTCCCTTCTTTGTAGTTTTCAAACATACATGGATCGTATCAAGTTTTTAAGGTACAATATACTTTAAAAAACTTGGTAACAAAGCTCTGAAACCAATTGTGAAAAACTAGAAGGGGGGGGGGGGTTTGAATAGTTTTACCGATTAAAACTTTGTTTTAAACTATTTAGATCGACTTATGTCAATCTATTTAATGTGTGTGTTGGATATTGATATATAAGCATATAAATAAGTAATGTAAAGATAAAGAGTAAGAAACATAAAACCACGACGTAAGTATTTCAGCTACAAGGACACCTTCCTTGCCCTACTCCACTCCCTAAGTTCCCCACTCGAGAGTTTGTAAGCACTACACAACACAAGCTCCTTAATGTGGCGGAGAAGCCTTCACAACGTCGCCTACTCTTTATTCGGTACAAGGCTAGACACCGGGTTCTTCCACGAGGTAGAACCAAACCTATCACAACGTCGCCTACACTTTATCCTACAAAGGAGGAACTACCACCCAACACTACACCAATACACAACAACCCCAAAGGAGACACACTCTTTATTACAACAACATAAAGGATATCAATATCCTTTAACCCATCCTATCTATCTTGTACATCGATGCACCATATCGAATGTACTCCCTTGGCACCTTTCACTAATGCTCTTGACACGATCCTTCGACACCTTTCACTAATGCCTTCGACACAGACCTTTGGCACCTTTCACTAATGCGTTCGACACGGACTTTTGGCACCTTTCACTAATGCCTTCGACACGAACTTTTGGCACCTTTCACTAGTGCCTTCATCACAACACTTCTAGTAGGGAGGAAAGAACTATCAACAAGATCACTTCAGTAGTCTTGATGATGACGAAGCTTGGCAACTCATGGACTTGAGCTTGCTCGACTTCAAGAGGTGGTGATCTCACCTTTAAGAGGAACCTAGACAATCACACAAATACAAAACTACATAGAAAGATCCTTTGGATATGAGGTTAGAGAGTTTACAATACTAAGAAAGATTATGTGTAAAAGGCGTGAGTTGCAAGAGAGAAATGGCTCATTATTTATAGGCAAATTTCTCTACTATTCTTCGGTTCCCACGGATCCCTCCCCAGTGGGATCCGGCTAGTGCAATCCAAGGGATCTGCAGTCTGGGTCAGCTGAAGTCCAGATTTTGGGTTGCAAACCGGGTTATGGGTTATGGGTTATGGGTTATGAACCATGGGTTATACAAGATGCAATGTATCTAGACATTGGATCATGGGTCATGGGTCATGGACCATGGATAATACCCAACATTACTTCATGCATGATGTCATACAATGGGTCATGGGTTATGGATCAAGCTCCATGGGTATAGGTCATGGACTTTGGGTTTTACCCAACTACATTCAATGTATGTAGTCAATGGGTCAAGTACTTAGATTTTTACTCATTACATTACCCATTACAATATAAGTGTGAATATTTCCATATTATGTTAAACACTAGTTTTTATACATTTGTATTTCTATAACATTGTAAACACTATTACTTGTTTAGTGTTTTATATGAAAATGTAAGTGTGTTAGTAAACTATTGGCTCAAACTATTTACGTATTTTATTTGTTTCATTAAAATGATTTTACGTTTGTTATCGACAAAACAATAAAAGATCGTAAAATATAAATAAACATTTTTATGGCTTATTTGTATTAACAGATAGTAATTAAGTTTTACATTTATTAAAAAGTACGAAAGTAAGCCTATTAAAATAGTTCATAAAAACAGTCCCAAATAACATCAGAGTGAAGTGGATCCAAGACCATGCCATCCCTGCCAAGCGCCTCCCAAATCAATTACCAAAGCCATACATATCAATTACCTGAGAAAAACATGCTAAAAAGTCAGCAAAAAGCTGGTGAGTTCATAGGTTTAAATTAATAACGAAGCATTTGGACCAAACAGTAAATCCACTTATTACGCAAATTAAGCCATAACATATAAGCAACCATCAGACTCTCATCACATACAAAAACCAAGATGTTATACGTCATGGCAAGTTAATGCAACCACAAAACCAGGTGCCACCCTGGCAAATTGGGCAAACAAGTCCAGACGGGGCGGTCAACCACAATAGATCTATCTATAACATAACTAATGACCTAATAGTGGCAAGTTAAAGAGAGACTAAACCTTAGTCTTGACTACGTAATAACTACAACAAAACACAATTTCACAACCGGTCAAATCAAAACAATTTGCATGTTTTCTCACCCCAAGATTTAATAAAGCAGAAGTATGAATAAAAGTGGGGCTATGAAACTCACCTTAGCCCAGCAAATGCACAAGAATCAACAGGAACAAATAAGAGTATCAACTATCAGGAAACAGCAACTACTGACTTGGCACTACCTAATAACATAGACTCGGCTTAGATTATATCTCCATTCAATAGTTCCCAATCCCGACTGTATTCCAATTTAATTTCCAAAACTCTTTCTCATATTAGTTTCTAGTGTTTGGTATTCGTGCGTGCGTTGTGTCCACTCAACAATATTCATGTGAACATGCGCTACTCAAGAACTCAACAAAATGAAACCACAACAATCTATGTGTCAAGTTTGTATTTTAATAAGTCACTTAAATAGATTGTCAAAGCTTATTGAATTCGTCAACCAGATAAATTTAACAATGTATTTGCCTTACTTATTATTCCAAAACTATACCACGTCCTAAGGCGTCGTAGGATACGTCGTCATTACTAAACCCTTCCGACAAACTAACGAGGTCTTACTTGATTTGTCAACCAAACAAGTTCGTTAGTTAAGTAAGTTAGGTGTATTAATGTCGAGTATCCGTGCATGCAATTAAATGGTATACGATTAGTACTTATGGCACTTCTAGTTTTGCTTGCCCTCGAAACATTTAGTAACCCATTTATTACACTTTCCTTTTCCTTTATTATTTGTTTGAAAAGGAAATTATAACAAGTAAATATACTTGTTATTTATTATATGAAAACTTTATTACTATTACTTATCGTTCACGTATTAAGTTATCGTTATATTCAATTTGAGTTACCATTTGTTTCGAGTCACAAGTCCGAGTCATTACTTCTCGACTTATTATGTCACATCAAGTCCGATAATTCAAGTTATTGTCCATGTCACGGCCTTGTCGGAGTCAATGGCGACTAGAAAGTCAACGTGACACCGACTTGGCGCAAAGTTCACAAGTATAATCAAGTCATAATATAATCAAGTCCCATATTCACAACCATTTCAACTTCTCGTGGTCGTCTATGACTCACGTCTAACCTAATCTCCGTCACTAGTAATCGTCACACAATCGATTCCCACTTCAATTTTTACCAACACCACAAGCAATATTTTGCCGTGACCATACGGTCTCGGCTTCTCTTTTCTCTCGGCCATAAACCCACGACAACAATAAGGAAAATGATTGGCATGGCTAAATGGCATGACTAATTTTATGTCTAATCCACTCAACATATGACAAGTGTAGTATGGTGTTTCTCTCTCTTCATGATAGCCTTTGATCACTCCAAGTGTTGTAATCTAATAGTTAGGCATGAAATTAGGCATGCCAATCACTACTCCAACAATAATACACCAACAAATTACAACAACCTCCAAAATGTTTTGCCGAGACCTTATGGGTCTCGGCCTAGCCTTCCCGTCGTCTACACAAACCAAACGGACCTTGAGGGTTTTACCCTATCGACTACAACAACATGTCACAACTCCAACTTCAAACCAAACCAATCGGGTACCACGGGTTCATCCGAATCCAAAAAGAGTAACCAAACAATAATCACAACAAAACATCAAGAACAAACACAACCAACACCATACCGTGAGCTTGAGCTAACGGCTAGCCAACTCGACACACACACACGACACATAAATCCGATACCAAACTATACTCTAGTCACGTTTTTATTAACAAACTTGTTTTTTCCATGTGTTCTAGTCTAACCCGAACCAAAACGAGTCAACTCGTGACTCGGTTGACACGAGGCACAAAAACACCGAGTCACACGCGCGTGACTCGGTCCTTACCTTTCTTCTTCGCGGTATACACAGGATGGTGGTGTTGGGTGCGTAAAAGGTGGTGCGTGGGTGATAACAACGAGTGAAAGGGTGTGTTTGGGCGCGTGTAGTGGTGGATCGGGAAGAAGAGGTGTAGGGGATTGTTTTGGTGGTGGCGGTGTGGTGTGGTGGCCGGCGGTGAGGCGGTGGTGTGTGGTTTTTGCCGGCGGCTAGCGTAAGGTGAGGGAGAGAGTGAAAGTTAGGTGATGAAGATGATGTGTGTGTTTGTGTGTGTAATAATTATCCACAAGGACTATTTATTTGTTTACTCTTTCAAAATAAAGCAACAATAATAACAAGGGGGGGGGGGGTTTAACCAAAGGGACCATTCATGACATTTTTCCAAAGTTTCCCGACTCCTAATTCCTGAGCTCATATTTACCGCGTAAAATGTCTAACATATTTTCTTTTGTGCGCCATGATTATTAGTTACGCCTTTCCAATAAATTTGATTATGAATACACCTATAGAAATTAGACGAGTACTATTTCTCAAGTTTTCTCGAAATATTAGCTTTTTCTTAGTGCCGGAGTCTAGTAGTGTCTAACTTAATGCCACACAAATAATTCAACAATGTGATATTCCATAAAATATCAAATGATCATTTCCAAATGTTTAACTTGTTAAGATTTTAAAGTAATGTAGTATTAAAAATGGTTTCCGAAATTACCAGTGTCACACAACATATCGCCACCTCAACATTTCCACTTATAACACTCACACACTAAAACATCCCTTCACTCATAACACCCATTTCACATGCCATTTGGGTCCCACCATACCCAATTATTTTATAACTTGATATACAATCTTATAAGATATAGAAGATTTATTTGATATACTCGTAATAAATTAGTTTTGCTTAATTGGGCTATAGCAATAAATAAAAACTTCATGAGCCAAGTTTATAAAGACCCAGGTCAAAATTTAGGGCATATTTTTATCTTTTCTACACCTCGTCTTCTTCAATACACCTGCTGCCCACCTGAACTATACAATATTTTTACACCTCATCTTCTCTCAACCACCTTTTAAAACACAGCATTTATACACAAAACTAATATTAAAAAAAATGTGTCGTATGCCACTTAAGTGGCTTGGGAAGTGGCGAGAGGTGGTTGGGGTATGGTGACACAAAAGTGGCGGCGCCACTTTGGCTTCCACGTTGGATCTGGCACACTTCCACGTTAAAAAATAGCATGATAAGTAAATTTAGTAATAGACTAAAATACACGGTTGGTCCCTAAACTTGTCAATGCGCTTCGCGTTGGGACAAACCTGGGCATTATCATCGCCGGAGGTCCAAAACATGGCCTTTATATGCCAAACTCGTCCCTTGACCAATAACGCCGATGTCAACGTCTTATTTCTGTTAGTTAGTGGAGGGTATTTGTAACACCCTCAGAATTTCACAGCGGAAGCGTTCGGGTCTTGGGGTGCTACTAAATCAATAATCACAACACAAGGTAATAAAGAATGGAAACTCTATTCCATTTTCAAAATATAGATTAATTTAAGAAATAGTTTTACATCATTGTTTCCAAGTGCGGAAGTAAAGCCCATAAAAATATATGTTGTCCCATTAAAAGTTGTATTAAAATGTTTAGAAACACTTCGGATGCCAGTCTTCAACGAATGCCTTTGCCATTGCCCACGCCAATAAGTAAACCTGAGAAAAACATGCTAAAATGTCAACACAAAGGTTGGTGAGTTCATAGGTTTAAGTTTAAGAAATCAAGTTGGACCACAGTTGCACATATAGCATCTCCGTGAATGACACTATATGCAAAAAGGCTATTACGCTAATACCAAGTTCATGCGACCGAAACTACGACAGTGTGCATGCATCTAGAAGCATGATAAATAAAAGAACAGCAAGTGTATTTCCAGTACACTCAATCAATACGATATGATATACGCCCGACGCTTGCCTATCCGGTCAAACTCGAACGGGGTGTCATCCCCAATAGATCTATTCATAACAATCGCGCCTCCCCAAAGGGAACTAACGGTAGCATAGTTGGGATTCAAGGTTGTCTCACGTAATAGTGTTTTCAGTTTCAGGTCCGAAAAGAGTTTTGCATGTTTGTCACCCCAAAGTTTTATAAAGCAAGTAACTAAGAGTAAAAGTGGGGCTATAAACTCACCTTAGCGGTTTGATGAATAAAGCACAAAAAGATCGAGTGCGATACAACAGCGGCTCCTACCCGGAACCTAAGAATGAGATGACATGACTCAGAATAATGATAAATGTTTGATTTACGACCAAAAGGAGAGAGTATTGAGTATATAATTCAATATAGCGTTATTAGCGTTGATTTATAAATATGACGATGTTATCGAGAGTTTGGTTTATTTACTTCGAGATGTGTCGGTAATTTATATTACTTTTGTTTTAAATATTCTCTTGTCTTTTATTCGGGTTTTAGTATTAAAACGAAATGTGTCAGGAATAAATTGTTTTGACATCTTTGTTATTAGTTATAAAAATGTGTTAGTTTGGGGTCCAAAAATAGTTGTTAGGATGTAAAAGTATACTTGAGGGTTAGAATTGTAAAGAGTTATATAAGTTATAAACTTTTATAGGTTTTAGGAAAAGTAACAACTAATTTAAATTTGGAGGGCTAAATTTGTCAAGGAGTGGAACTTGTAAAAATCACAAAGATATGGCAAAACTGCCAATGCTAGGATTTGAACTCAAGACCTTGTGGAAGTATACGGCACTCCCAACTGAGCCAATGGCTCTTTTTGTTAATTATTGCGATAGGTTTGTACTTAACACGTTTTATCTTTGTTTGAAAATGGCTTATGTGTTAAAAAAATAAAATCCTCTAAGCGACACAAGAGGGATTCGAACTTGGGTGGGTTGTGTGAAAGTTGATCAACATCACCAAGTGAGCCAAGGGCTCCTTGGTGTTATGTTGTTCTGATTTAACCAAGTTAAGGGAGTTTTGTGTCTGTTATATTTTTGTTACATTCGCTCAGTGCACTGTGATCGTGTATATGCAATTATGCATGAATAGTTTTTGTGTTTCATTTCTTCTTCAAAATAGTTTTCATCTCTTTCGAGCACATGAGTTACCAAGTTCAAGAGTAAGTTAAACGTGAATAAAAACGAGACTAAGTAAGCTAAAACAAGTACCGACTCATTTGTGTTTTGAGTTTTAATTTTATCGAGACCTAGTTTCAAGACATGTTTTGTGTGACTTGGTTACATATTATAAAACGCTTACATAGTTGATTATGAGATTAAAATGAAGTGTTAACGTGTGATATATGTATTTGGGCAAGAACATGAAATGAAAAGGGATTCGAAAGGGGACTTACAACACCAAAATGGTGGCGACGAGGCACGAGGAGTTCGAGCAAAAGAGATACGGGTTAGGCTTGAACCCACACGATCAAAGTACTATCCCGACGAGACTTAGACGATCTTGAAACATTCACCAACACCCTTTTCTTTTCCTTTGTAGCTCGACAGAAATGAGATTGTGTTGTGAGTGAAAATTTAAAAGTGAAATGTGTGAGTTGATGAGTTTTACAAGGGTCCTAGGGGTTTATATAGAGGAAGATGGTATGAAAAAGAGGAGATGAAGTTTGTTTGAGCTTAGAGCATGCGTAGGGGAGGGAAAGAGAGAGAGAGAGACGAAATTGATGATGAAGTATTGCAGGTGTGGGGCGTGAGTTTGTTTTGCTTTCACATGGGAATCACATGGCATGTGGTACCACAAGCATAATATTAGTAAAGTTGGTTGGGTTGCCTTTTTTTGCTTGTACTCGTGACTGCACAAGTGAAAGGAAAACAACTTGTTTCTCCTTTTGTTTACACATATACACACAAGACATGATGACCAAAGAGTTATTCATATTTTTGTTGGGTCTCGACATTCCTCACAGAAAGTTAGGAACAAGAAACATTTGACATATTTTTGCTTACCACATTTTTGAGTTAAAAATAAAGAAATCGGGTGCTTGGGTTATTGTCAAATACAGGAGGAAGAAACATAGGGGAATGCATGCCAACTTGCATGTACTCATGTTTGACCAAGGAATTTATATTTGTGTTTTGCTTGTGACTAGCCAAAAATAAGGAAAAGAGAGGGTGGCGTGGGTTTGATTCTGTTGTGTTCGACTGGCAGGGAACAAGAAAAGGAAAACATGGGAAAGTATTGTTAATTTATGCTAGTAGGATGAGTAGAAAAAAATGTATTATATAGGGTGGTGTTTGGTCGAGTTGCAGCGGAACCAAAAGAAAAGCAAAGGTGCAAGTCAAATATGTGATTTGCATGATGCATATATTCTTATAAACAAGTTTTCTTGTCTTGCTTTCACATGGGTTACAGAAACAAAAAGAAAAGAAGGAAAGGTCATTGGTTACTTAAATATACATATGCACGTTTTGTTTTATTATTTGACCAAAGAAAAATAGTAACAAGTTGCTTTTGATGTGTTATTTTTACTTGTACTAACATTGTGTTACCAATTTAGAATAGGGTGGCTAGACTTAGTAGTACTTTTGTGTTCCTTGCTTGCGTACGCATGGTTAGAATCAACCAAAGTTGATGTTGTCTTATGTTGTTTTGTACTCGTGTATTCACATGAGAAACACAATGCTACAATTTTACATTTGTTTTTCATTTCAAATAAAAGGTGCGTTTGAGCTGAGAAATAAAAAGGAGCATGGCATCAACTTGTACCAATTACTTGTTAGTCATAATTAGTGTTACAAATAATAAAGGTGCACTTGAGCCAGGGGTGAGATCGGTTGGGCTAGGCCCAATGAAGAAATGAAAAGATTGTAAGTACACGAGCCCAATAAACAAAAGAGATGGATCGGGTTTGGGTTAAGAGGCCCGGTAGGAAATAAAAATATAAAAGTTTATTTTATATACTTATTTTATAAAGTTTTTATTATCGAGGTCGAGGTGGAAAAATATCCCGTGACTTGTCGTGTTTAAAGTTCGGAACGAAAGAAAAAAATATAGTCGCGAAAAATAGGTAGGAAAATTTACGAGTGGTTACAGTATTATAGTCCATACACATTTATACCTCACCTTAGTTAATTCTAACCTAAGACTATTCCACCAACACATAAAGGGGTTATCGTTTGAACAAATTATACCAGTGTACCTGACCACTTAAGTATGACTTTATAAAAGTCAACTGGTAAAGAATGTATGAGCTCGCAGAATTTTACCCAGGACAAACAAACAAATTTATACATTACCAACTACTTAGCTAGTTGACTTATAACAGTCAACTATATGTTCAGTGTTTTATAAAACTGGAAAATAACTGATACTACGGAGTCATTGTCTGATACATGGTTATACTGACATTTCACAAAATATAAAAGATGAATTTGGGCCCAACTTCAAAACGTTCAACTGCTGAATCTTCAAATGATCTACACAGCTTTGATCGATATCCATAAACTGTTGAACCTACAAAACATGAACCTTAAAGTGATGATGCTACTGCTACCTTGTCTGCAAAAACAAGTATACAAACAACAAACATATAAGTTAGGTACTGTACTGTTACAACTTAATGGAATTAAACACATGACATGGTATTCATCACTGAAACATCACCTAGGGTCGCCTTTGTGCGAACAGTGCTAGGACGCAGTTTGTAATCTTTTCTTTGCTCCTAAAGGGTGTCTTAACACCGCTAGAAACATCAGCAGCACCACCACCAACCCTTTTAGCCTTCCCCTTCCCATCAAAACCAGGCAAGTTCTCAACATCAAACCCTGCAAACTCAACCATTTTAGCCTTCCCCTTCCCATCTAAACCTCGCTTAAATTCTTGAACAACTTCTTTCCCCTTTTTTCTGGGCAAAACATCCTCTTCCTCAACCAGCTTTCCTTTTCCTTTAACTTTCTCCCTTTTTTTAGCTACAACCCCTTCTTCCTCTTTGATTACAACACCACCTTTCACTGTTGGTGTCTTGGTTCCACTCCCCTGCATTTTTTTTCTTATCTATCCCCTGCCATTGACGTCTAATCCTAAAAGGTGTTGGACTAAGCATTCTAAAGTTAGCATCCTGCTCTACCCAACCCACAACTTCAAAACTGATGTTTTTTAAGTAAAATTGTGCTAACTTTTGGGGCTTGTGGGCAACGAAGATATCAAATGACTCATGTGTTTAAGCCATTGCAAACAAAGTATGAACATCAACATCAGTATGAATCAAATGCAAACCATTTTCTATGGATTCTTTAGGATCACAAAAAAACAACGCCCATTTTTGTTCATTAATCTCTGATAACACATTATCAAGGCTTGAACTAAATATATCCCTATCACTGGTAAAGTCACACAGATTAATTAATGAACCTCCTTCATACCTGAGTGGGCTATAATCAAAAACCCCATTATAGTGGATTCTGAACAGGACCCCACCTTCTTCTTCTTCCTTCACATCCTTAAAAGTTGAGACGAATATGATCCTGTCTTTCATTGTTATTTTTTTGATTTTTTACGAATGGGTTTGACTAGATGAGTGTTTCAGTACGTGAGTGTGGATGTATGTTAGGTTTGGTTTTGATTGGGTTTTATTAATTGGGTCGGGTTATTATGATAGTGTTTATTGTTTCGGATCTTGTTAGTTGGGTTGTTTTGGTGTTTCCCAACACATTAATTGTGTATAAGCGTATCAAGGAAGGCAAAAGGTCAAGTTGCAGGGCAACGGGTTTCAAGTGTCACACTTGGTCCCTGAATTTGGTCAGTTAGCCGTTTTTTGCACTTAAAATTCCCGCGTATTTTTTCTCACACAAACTTGACTATTTCTCTTTTTACTAACTTCACAATTAGTCCCTGAATTTGGAACGTCCCGTTGGTTTTGGTATTTATGGGTTAATAACCTATACCATTTGCATACCAACAATAAAAAAAAAAACATATCCTAACAAAATCTCAACAACCTCCCAATGGCTGACTTCCCACTTCTTCAAGAACTCGCCAAAGCTTCGAAGTCTGACTACATGTTTGACTCGATTTCTCTCTTTTATCAGAGAGAAAACGATAAGGACATCAAAATTGCTAATGGCCTCCAAAACACTTTGACTGACTTGATTCTTGGTATAAAGGAAACCCAAGAATACATCTCTGAGCTCGAAGGCTTTCGAACTACAGTGATGAACTACAAGTTTCTTGAGGATCTTCGCAACAAGCAAAAGGCTAATGTCTTGAAGGCATTGGAGATAAGGAGGATGATCTGCCAAACACACTCACAGGTGTGTGACAGGAACAACTTCCTTGATGATCTTAGGAAGACAAAGTGTTGAGAAGGAAATGAAGTGGTTATGTTTTCCTTTTTTTTTTGGAAAAATATGTACTGAATATTTAATGTTTAATATGAAGTTAATGAATCTATATGTTATGTTCTAGTGTTATAATTTGTTAATTTTGTTGTTAATTGTTGTATTCGTCTAAGATAGTTGTTATATCGGTTTTGATTGTATTGGGTGTTGGTAGAACTATGGTCCTTGCTTAAACAGTTTAAGGCTATAGGGGACTAAGGTTTTAGTCCCCTATCCTGTCATCACATTTGCATTAAGTTATAGGAAGCACTTTATTCTTACATTTTACCACAAATTTGAATTCATAAACATAAAGCCTCAATTCAGTGAAATTGCATCAAAATGGGTAAATCTAGAGCTCGTAAACAGATTAAATGCTCCAATTGTCAAACTTTTGGACATAATAAGTCTAGCTGTCACAAGGATCAAGTACCAAAACCAACAAAGGAAACAAAGGTTCGAGGTAGAAAAAGGCATTGTGATGGCAGAAGGCAACAGGTATTCATTTAATTGTCATTTGCATAACGATTGTTCTTGTGTGTTTACATTCTAGTTGATGTGCAAATGTATTACTTTTGCAGTGGATGGATGAAGACGATATAAGGAAGACTATGGAACAAGAGTTTCTTGAAGCTCTTTATGAGCAAGAAGAAGAACACACAATTTTGGAGGAAGATGAAGAGCAGTCAAGGTTGGATAAAGAAGCATTCCAACATTTTTTGGAAGAGGAGAGAATGTGCAAAAGAATTGACGAGGAAAGGGAGAGGAAAAATTGGCTTGAAAATGCAGAGTCTGAGGCAGCTTACTATGGAGTGTCTGTGGAGGAGTTATATCCAAGACATCCATATGTGCTGGATAAAAGATGTTGAGCTGGTGTTCGAAGGTTGTAGGCTTCTACTCTTCTAGCCATTTGTAATTTCGACAATATCATGTTTGAACATGTTTTTGTTTATTTTCACTTTATAAGTTGACTAGATTTTAAGAATTTATGTTGTCTTTATTCCTATCTACTTGTTCAACAACCACAACACCCATCTACTTATATAATACATCTTAAGTCATCAAATCTTTATCATACCAACATATTATCACCATGGATGCAGAAAATGGTTGTCAAATGGTATGCATTGACTGTTGGGTTGAAAGTGAAAACAGGGCTGGATTGACCTTTTTTGCAAGGCGTCCACCTTATAGAGATTTCATGTGGTATGTTTGTCCAGTGTGCCTTGAGATAAGGGGAAACACATCTTATACTGGTAGAGATGGTGTTACAAGGGAAAACACAACCACAGGAGATAGTGGTGGATATGTGGTGGGTCTACATATTTCTGCACCTACTAGTGTTGGTGCATCCTTGGGCAGTGATGAAGAAAAAAGTGAACCACCTACAGCTGAAATAGCAAGTGGAGAGCGCCCAAGCCAAACACCACGTGAAGCACCTGCAACTGAAAGACCAAATGGAGAACGCCCAAGACAAACACCACTTGAACCAACTGCAACTGACAGACCAAATGGATCACCTACTAGTCATTTAACGCAGTGAATTCCTAGCAAGAAATGCTATATTGTCTTTCAGTCTAAATGTAGCTTAACTGATATGTGTGTGCTTCTTTTGTTATAATAATTGAATTTTGGTTACAATTTTAATATGTTGACTTTATAAGTCAAACAAAAGAGATTTTAAATACTAATAATTCGGTGTGGTTCCTCTAATATTTTGGTTTATGTTGACCTTATAAGTCAAAATAGGTTTTCCCAAACACCCACCTAAACTGCATAAGCAACTGCAAACTACAAAATGAAAACAATAAATCCAAAATATACATACGCCACCACCTAATTACACCATATCAAGCAAAATATACATGTTAACAAGTATCGTTTTCAGTAACCATCATCAGCCAAAAAATATACATCTTCATTACATCAACAACTAAAAATAACAGGTGAACTTGTTGATGGGAGACTTGATATTCATGGAGGGAGACTTGAGGTCCTTAGGGGGAGGCACATACCACTCATTCCTATTTGTGCTAGAGCATCCCACAGCAGCTACAAGACCAAGTACAACCTTGGGAGCGGAAGCCTTGGACGCTTGGGAAGTGGAACCTTTCAAAGTAGTGGTCTTAGAAGACATGTTCCCACACTCATCATCAGATGTGTCTGAAATAATGATGACATCAACTTCATTTCCTTTCACGTTAGTATCTAGAAGGATAGACAAAACAGAAAGAAATCAGAGTTCACCCATTATAACTTTCTTAGCTTGCAAACATTAACTCTAACATTTCTCAGACTCCTTATTCCCATATTTTTCCCACAAGTCTTCAAGTATCACATCAGCAATGTCATCTCCTATATCCCACTTATTACCATAAGTAGCCATGGCATACTCAATCATATCGTCAGATACCTTTAGCTTGCTATAATCCCTTTTTTTTGACAGATTCTGACACTGCTCGGATTTCTGTCAAATCAAATAGAGTTATTTATGCTCATCCCTTAAAATGCCAATCACACAAATACAAAAAACCCGACTAACCTTTCATCACTTCAGCTTCTTTCGCAAATCTGCATAAATCATCAAACATTTGATCAGACATTTCATCTTCTTGTAACCAAGTATCCCCGTATTTTGCCTTCACATATTTTACCATCTCATCAGTTACATCTGTAAAAGTAAGCTCCTTGTCTGCCATTGTTAAAGTGTGTGTGAAGGTTGTGTTAATAATAGCGACATCAACCACTTTTCTAATTCTAGAAAAAATGTTTTACATCTAAACATGTTTTATAAGTTTTCAGGAGAAAAAGTTTTCTACAACTAAACACAAACTAGTTGTTTATTTTTCTATTGTGTTATGTTTCAATAAGCTTGTTCATCATTACATCTCGTAAGCTTAATCGTCGCCACTTTGCAATACGGGTATACAAATAAATTATTAAGGATATACCTTAAATGTTCAATATTCTTTCACAAAGTTTAACTTATCGGAGATACTTTAATATTGTACACTTTTGAAGTTTTGAGTAATACCCAACTAGAGTTGAGATCCATGTAGAACTAATATTTGTCATAGAACCAATAGACCAATCATAACCATCCATTTTTTATCTAAATCATTTTTCACCTTTTTTTTTTAAAACAACATATCTTGCAAACGGTAAATCTTCAAGCTACAAAAAATACACCATCATGACGAGAATTAAATTATCTTTCTATAGATATGCATTGTTATATACTTTCGAAGTGTCTTTTTTTTTAAATTTCGCCCAGAAAAATCACATGTGATTCGTAAAAATCAAATCGTATATGATTTTAACAAATCACATGTGATTTTTAAAAATCACATGTGAGTTTTACAAATCACATGTGATTCTTCTGGAGGAAATTAAAAAAAAAAAAAAAGTTTGTCGAAAGTATATAACAATGCATATAGAAAGATAATTTAATTCTCGTCGAGATGGTATGATTTTTTTGGCGTAACGATTAACGGTTTGTGAGATATTTAATTTTAAAAAAAAGGATGAATATATTTTAATAAAAAAAATGAGTGACTATGATTAGTTGATTGGTTCTATGCCAAATATGAGTTCTATATTGAACTTTTCTCTAGCCTAACTATTTCTCAACTAGCCTCATAATTCATATATATCATCAATTGTTTGTGAATCAAGGCAATACCTGTATGGTGGTCTTAAATGTGTAATGCTAAACATATAATACATGGGTAACAAACTTTTCGTAACTTAATAATCCTCTCTTTTTTTTCCTTCGAAACATTAGGGTCATCTAGCTTAGCAAGATAATTAAAGTAAAAAAGATACTCGTATATAAATCGATCATCTTGAATCCTATCCTCAATCATATCCACTTAAAAAACATGCTAAAACCAAATGTCAGTAGATAGTAGAGTGAACCAAATGTACAAACCAAAATCTGGTTGGTACTAGTATGACTTTAGCATAAGGGTATTTTGGTCATAAAATTATTTCTCTTTCATTGCTTACATAATATTTAGGGCAAATCGCATAAAAGTCTTTAATCTTATGTCCAATTTCAATTAAAGGTACTATTCTTTTTTTTTCTCAATTTAAGGTACCGACTTTTTTTGGGGCTTCATTTAGGTTTTTCTAACTTCCTAACTATTTAGTTAGTAAATTACATGTTTGGTCCTTGAGTTTGTATAGGCATTACATGTTTGGTCCTTTCACCCTTTTGCAGCATTTTCAAAAATATTTTTCAAAAATAAAATTTTTAAAAAAATTTCAAATATTTTTTTCCAAATTTTTTCAAAACTATTTTTCAATATTTTTTTTCCAAATTTTTTCAAAAAACTTTTTCGAAATATTTCAAAAATTAAAATATTTTCGTCCGTTTTACATTTAAAAATTGGAAAAAATATTTCGAAAATTTTTTGAAAAAAAAATTTTCGAAATAGTTTTTTGAAAAAATTTGGAAAAATATTTCAAAATTTTTGATTAAAAATATTTCAAAAAGTTTTTTTGAAAAAATAAATTTCTAAAAGTTTTGTTGAAAAAATTTGGAAAAAATATTTCAAAAATTGTTTTTGAAAAAAAATTTGGGAAAAATTTGAAATTTTTTTTGAAAAAAATTTATTTTTGAAAAATATTTTTTGAAACTGCAACAATTTGAAGGACCAAAACATGTAATGCCTATACAAACTCAAGGACCATTAACATGTAATGCTATACAAACTCAAGGATAACATGTAATTTACTAACTAAATAGTTAACGAAAGTTAGAAAAACCTTTAAATCAAAAAAAAAGTCGACAAATAGATAAAAGCACAAGATGAACAATGAATATGACCTTTTATGCGATTTGCCCTAATATTTATGTACTTAAAATGTCATCAACATCTAGAACCATACCTCATTCAACAAGAGTCGTCTCATCATTTCTTAACAAATTTCATCACATCTCTCTTTGAAAAACGAAAATATCAAACCTGACTACAAACCACCAAGATAACTCAAAGGTATGTTTTATATCATGATTATATTGTAAAGTTTATAATCTTTTTAACTAAATATATGTTATTTCGTTAGTCTTTTGTGGGTTTTTCTATTCATGTATCGATTCATTTGTTTTATGATTAATTATTATTGTATAGATTGAATCGTTTTATTTTGTGTTTTCATGGTTTTATTTTGAAATATTGTATTTAAAGTTTGTATCTTCTGACTTAATTAAGGTTCAATGAATCGAAACTAAAACGGGTTCTTTTGAATTAAATTAAATTAAGTATTTGATGTTATAATCCTAATTTAATTTAATGATGATTGAATTTAATTAAAATCAATAAGTTAATATTGACGTTTTAGATACACTTTGTTTTTGGGGGTTTTGATATAAATTAGTGATTGGTGGTACTAAATTAAAATTAAGGGGTTCTCATCAGTTTCATCAAAATCAGATTTCCCACAAGGGTTTGAACAAAACCCTTCATTTATTTTATTTTATTCTTGTTTCTTGATTTGCTACTTTAATTTTAGATCATGTTCTGTACTTTTTATAATTTTTGCCATATGAAAGTGTTTTTCTGGTAGCATGATGATTATGGATCTATGTGTTTTTTTAATCATGTTGTCCCTATGGAAGTAAATGTATATTTGGCTCTATTTCATGGTTGCAGTGTATCTGTTTTATGGTTGGTTCATGTCATTTTGTATGTTACTTTTAGTTGAATAGTTTCTTAATTGATGTTTATAAAAATCCATTTGATCTTTGTGGCTCTATTTAATTATAAGTTCTCATCTCTTCTTTTTTTTGAAACTTCAGGAAGAACGAAGGTTTGTTGCAGCTAGCCAATCGTATTGAATTAAGTATCATCCATGTTCTTAGTGAACACGATAATAGTAAAATCTTCTGGTTAATTATCTTATCTTATTGAGGAATTTAGTGAGGTTTTATTAGATGCAAACATCCCAACAAAGTCAAAGCTCAGGAGCAGCCATCCATAGGTTGTACCACCAACCTGACCATATCGAACCCTTTTCTTTAACCGGTTCTCATTTTCAAATCTTGAACAACAATGGCTACCCCAACACAGTCTCAGTTACCACTAGTCACCAAGAAACATCAGTCGGTTCGGTTCAGACCTTCAACGAGCAGTTCTTCACTCTGGAGTCATCTCCTGCTGTAGAATATCCGGTCTATAACTCCCCCTTTGTTGGTAGTGTGTCATCAAATAGCCGAAGTCCATTTTCCCCACAAGAGTCTTCTCAATCATGCTTATCAAATCTACACCATTCCCCTGATAAATCTTATGGATCCCCCTTTAGCAATGAAGTAGAGCAGGCTCTTAAAGAAGTGGAGATGGAATTATTAGGACCTGCATCTGATTTTGAAGATGGGTCTATCACTAGCTCGTTTGACAACGTAAACAAGTACCATAAGATGCTGCAAATGGGTATTTCAAATTTAGATGTGAAGCAAACCCTCATTGCCATTGCTCATGCTATAGATGATGGAGTTAAAGAAGAGGCAACAGCACTCATGGAAGCTTTACAAAACAAGGTTTCGGTGACTGGGGAGCCTATTCAGCGCTTGGGTGCTTACATGCTAGAAGGTCTAAAAGCTAAACAGTTATCTTCCGGAAGTTTAATCTACAAAAAGTTGAGGTGTTATGAGCCAAATCCAAAACAACTGATGACGTATATGTCAGTCCTCTACGAGATCTGCCCTTACTACAAATTTGCATACACATCAGCGAACATAGCCATTAAAGAAGCCGTGCAGTATGACAGCCATGTTCACGTCATTGACTTTCTTATTGCACAAGGTAGCCAATGGATGCAGCTTATCGAAGACCTTGCTAAGCGGCGTGGTGGGCCCCCGAGACTTCGTGTCACAGGAGTCGATGATGGCGACTCATCTTACGCCCGAGGGGGTGGGCTCGATCTTGTTGGTCAAAAGCTGGCCAAGCATGCTGAAAAGCACGGGGTTCCTTTTGAGTTCCATGCAGCTGCCATTTCAGGAAGTGAGGTTGAATGGGGGAACTTAAGAGTCCAACCCAGTGAAGCATTGGCGGTTAACTTTCCTTACATGCTACACCACATGCCTGATGAGAGTGTGAGCACAACTAACCATCGTGACCGGCTAATCCGTTTGGTCAAAAGTTTGAATCCAAAAATAGTGACCCTCCTCGAGCAAGAATCAAACACTAATACCTCGTCATTTTCCAAACGGTTTGAGGAGGCTCTTGATTATTACACGGCAATGTTTGAGTCCATTGATGCTAAGCTGCCAAAGAATATTCAAATGCCACGAGATGACAGCCAGAGAATTAGTGCAGAGGAGAATTGTGTTGCTAGGGATATGGTTAACATAGTGGCATGTGAGGACACAGACCGGGTTGAGCGTCATGAGCCGTTAGATAAATGGAAGTTTAGGCTACAAGCAGCTGGGTTCATCTCTTTGCCTTTGAGTTATTCAGTCGTGACAGGTGTTCAAGAAGTATTGAGGGAATTTAGTGAACGCTATCGACTTTGGGAGAAGGAAGGTGCGCTTGTTCTTGGTTGGAAAAATAGACCGATGGTAACTTGTTCAGCTTGGAGGTAATTAGGCATAATATTGTGTAGGATTAATTATGTATAACATGTATTAAACTAAACCACTTTTGTACCAACAAATATCTTAAAAAGTTTATTTGCGCGTGTGATGTCTTCCTTCTGCTTGCTTCCTTATTTAATATGTGGTTGTTTTTTAGCTGCTTTTATTTTGTGGTTCATAGTAATTTGATCTTCTATCATATGTTTTCTTTTTTCAACATCTATCATATGTTTAAAAGTAGCTTTTCCATACGTATATATCCTCGTCCTAAAGTTGTCCATTTTTATTATTTGATGCATGTTGCCTATAGAAAACTTGAGTGATGGTGATCTATACACTGCTTGCTTGAGTCGTCCATTCCAGCTGCTGCTCGACATTTTGCCTCAATGAAGCCAATTATTGTTATTTATAATGTATACGGCCTTTTGTTATCGCGCATTAGTTTTTAGTTTTGCGTTCTTCTCGTAATGTTTGAGGTCTAAAATGTTTATTGTTGCTTTCTTTGATTGATGTTAAACATCCGACAACTCACAGATGACATTTATTTATTTATTTATAATATGTGTTTCTGTTGTATACATAAATTTATATGTGTAATACGCATCGTCTTTAAACAAGGTTGACAATCAATAGTTCTTTTTGTAATTACTTCCTTCCTAGAGGTGTTGACCGGTTCGGCTATCGGGTTGTTTGGTTAGTTTGGTTAAATTTTTTTAAAGTCAACCCGAAAACCGAACCTTAACCGAATTAGAATTCAACCGAACCAAATCAAATTTCACTATAAATTTGAATTCGGTTCGGTTCTTAAGTTGACCCGAATAATCCGAATTTCACTATTTATTTTTAAAAAATTAATAATTACATAGATATTTAAAAAAAAAAAATCAAACATAAAAAGTATTTTGGGAGTAGATCTAGTGAGAAGAGAAATTGAAATAAGAATGATGAGAAGAAATTTGAGTCAAATATTTCAAATGAGGAGGAGAAATTTAGAGGGAGATGCATCTATTTCTTTAGGTGCATCTGAAATGTGAGGCTGTGATTTTTTCTCACCATTTTCATTTTAATTTTACTTCTCACCATTTTCATTGTTTATACATCTCGATTGGCCGAGATCTTTTGTCGTTTCCAGGTACGAACCACATCAAGTGGTATTCAGAGACCAGGACTCTCAGTATGTCGGGTATTGATCCTAACCGTCGATTCGCCCGAGGCAACATTATGAAGGGACGATCCTCGCGATGCTGAGATCGAACGCCTCCGTCAACGGGTTCGTGAATTGGAAACTAATCCTTTTGACAGGTACGAAGCGAAGGAAGACAGCATGGCAACAAATTCAGTTGCGGATGAGTACGATGACAGGGATGACGGGGATGATAACCTTTTCGCCCGACGCGACCATCGCCAACGCCAACCACCATACAGGCAACACAGACCACACCAGAGACAGCAACAACAACAGGTAGACCCGCTTCGTTCGTTAGGTCTACGCGACCGAAATCCCGAAGTTTGAAGGCAGGTTACAACCAGACGATTTCCTTGATTGGATACAAACTGTGGGGCGCATATTTGACCTTCGTGATGTCCCAGAATGCCTAAAGGTAAAACTTGTTGCAATTAAGTTAAAAAAATATGCAACGTTGTGGTGGGACCATGTGCGACTCGCGTTATAGGGATGGCAAACACAAAGTGGAAACATGGGAGAAGATGAAACGACTATTACGAGCTAAGTTCCTTCCTGTTACATACAAACAAGATGCATACTTAGATTATCAGAATCTCAAACAGGGTTCTTTGTCCGTTGAGGAACTAATTACCGAATTTGAACGCATACGCATGCGTTGTGGTGCGGAAGAAGATGACGAACAGGTGATTGCGCGTTTTTTGGGTATTCTCCGCACAGATATTGCGGACATTGTTCCATTACAGCAATACTACTCGTTTTCTGACGTATGCCAACTTGCTTTGCGGGTGGAACGCCAACTCATTCACAAGAATAAGATGTCCTCCAAGTTCCCGGCATACCCCCGAACGACACCTGGGAGTTCTACCAACAACCGGGCCTGCCCAATCAAAGCTGACCCACCAGTTATTCCTACTCCTCCAACATCAAGTACTCTTCGGTGTTTCAAGTGTCAAGGTGTGACACACGGTAAATTTTCACTAAAATTTAACTGATAATTAGTAATTTATTACTACTAAGCATAAGTCATTAAGCATGCATAAGCTTAGCCTGATCATTTGAGTAGATAACTCGCACACTGTAGACCCATTGCATCACTTTTGCATTCATATCATTTTATGAATATTTCATTTTGTCTTATGATTTAAATTGTAAGACGAGAGGTTATCTCGTTTTCCCCAGTGACCGACACTGCACGCGTACCGACACTAAGATAAGGACTTGATAAAACAAATGACAAATGTCCGTGATATGGAATATGACTAAGATAAAAATCTTTGCACGTAACAATAAAATACTATGTTATAAAAAGTTATCAAACAACGATACTTTGATCACGAATTAATATCGCGGGACACAAAGTATATAACACACTTACACTTAAATATGCACTTTTATAAGACTCAAATACAACTAAAATATAAGTGTAACACCAGTACATACATGTACACAAATAAATCATAAGTGTAAAACTTATACATACATATTCACAAATAACACAATGAGTATAATACCTATATACTTACACATTTGATATAAGTGAAAATATTAAATAAACTTTGAGAGATGCACTCTTTGTCCTCTTTCCCCACATACGACAAGTACAAAGACAGAGAAATGAAGATATCAAATCTTCATCTTCAACCTCCTCTATCTTTAGACCAAGCCACCTAGATCGAATCTTCCAAAAGGGAAAACCCAACATGCTATCCCATCATATCCTCCTATTTCTTACTAAAACCATGTAAGTTTTTAGTCTCTCCAAATCCCTCTATGATGCACTACGATTGAATAAGCCAAGAAGAATCAAGACAAGTCACTCAATAGAATCATATCTTCACTTCAATCTACCTTGAGCAAGTCCAAGATTCGCCTAAGGTTTTGGAAGCTAACCAAATTCGGCTTCAAACCAAGCCTCAAGGAGAGAAAGATAGTCAAGATTCTTCCCAAAATACTTCTTTATCTCTAGTAGAGATGCAAACGCCCCAAACTCAGTTCCTCATCATTTTTACCAAAAACTAAGGTTTGTGAAGGTTAGGGTTTTCTAAAATTGATTTGGGGGTTTTGCAATTGGAAGTATTTTGGAGCTAATTCAAGTCTTGTTTGGTTCGAATCCAAGAAACAACCTTCGTCCCTTCACCCATCACTCTCGAATTAAGGTTATTTATCTTTCTCGATGTAATGTTTTTTATGTTCTTTTTATGATATTATGTTGGAAAAATCTTCTCAATGAAATTGTTATATGTTGGTCATGTCGATTTTTATTTGTTCTTGAATTCCAAGTCGAGTTGTGAGTTTGGTTGTTTGAAATTTGAGTTTTTCACTTGTTATGATAATCTTGTTCCTATCGAGTGGTATAAATCAAGAAGTTAGGAAAAATTGAGTTTTTATAAAAGTTAACCAAAGAACTAGAATTTTGATGCTAAAAATCTTGATATGTGACCATGAAAGTTAAGTTTCCTTTAGCAAATGGTTCGGTTTGGTTTCTGTCGAGAGTAAGGGGAAACAAGAAAAATAGAGGAGTTGAGTTTATAAAAAGAGATACTAATAACCATTGTGTTTTGACAAATGACATTCTTGTTTTATCACATTTGAACTTAAGTTGTCTTTGACATCATGTTGGTTTAGTCCTTGATGAGAGTAACGAATACTAGAGGAAATATTTTGTGTAGTACACAACTAGTATACGTTTTATCACTTCCCCGATCTAGCATTTTAGTTAACGTATTATTTCCAAGCCTTCCTACATTGTGGCAACGGCTCGAGACAGGTTTGTTATGGACACCCTTGTGTCGAACCTGAAACTCTTGACCATCTCCTCGTGTCTAGTCGAGACTCATATTAGTCCCCTTAGTAAAATGTTGGTGGTTGCAAATATTGTACGTGTGATTCCTGGTTGAGGAGTCTCGACTTCACAATCCAAGGGATATTAAGGTCGAGTTGTACCTCAAGTCAAAAACCATTCATGTCATATTTTTGTGTTGAGTAAAGATGTTAGTATTAAAAGCTTGACAAAACATTTTAATGTCTAAAAACTTAGTGTCAAATTGGTTTCAGAAACACCTTGGGCCGTAGCCCATAAGACTACCCATAAGGGTATAATTAGCTAACCAAGAAGCTAAAAACCCTTTACTTGTACAAACTCATTTCTTACATCATTTCGGGCTTAGGCCCAACTCGTGTACCCTACCACTAATGACATCGGGCCACAGCCCATGGTTAAGTGTGTAGTACCTATGGGTGTTCGAATAAGGTGCTACCCGAGACGACTTAATTGGATATCAAACATGCAAACCCGTCCCCGTCTATTCTTACTTTTCATCTCGTTACATATCATCTTAGCGTCGAAGTATGTACACAAGTCATAACTTAACGAAAAATATACAAAAGTTGACATGAACAACAAACGTTTAAGAACATGATTCACATAATAATGCTTACGTCAAAATTTAGCATCAATGAGTAAACAAATGTATGTCAAGTAAACTTTCCGTTTAGAACTATATCTTAAGAACAAGTTGTGATAAATAACTAAAGACCACTATGTCATTTTATCATATATTAAATTTGAAAGTCTTCAAGCTTAACTTAAACATTTTCTAAATACAATTAGAAAATAAATCAATTATATATATATATAATTTTGACAATACCATTTTTTGTCAACTTTAAATAAGTATATACACATTTATATACTTACTAATGGAATATGGTAATTATTTTTCAAAACAAACTTTGAATTTCAAAATCATATTAAAGTGTCTACATGAAAAGTATATACATACTTCATATACTTACTAGTAAAATCATTTTAACGATTTTTACAAACTACGTTAAGTATTAATACGATTATCAAAGCCATTGAACTACTTTAAGTAAGTGATACTTAAAACAATGAACTAAAACATTGCCCTCCTTATCTAGGTCGCGTGTCGGTGCCGCTTCACAACAATCACTAATCCCACTTTTGGATTGCACATTTGCTAAGGTGAGTTTTCATAGCCCCTCTTTTACTTGATAAACTGTTTTATACATTTTGGGGTGAGAAATATGCAAAACCTTTTAATGGACCAAACTACTACATGATTTCTATTACGTGGTTTAGCCTAAGCCCTTATGTCCCTAGAGAATGCCCTTTTTCATGAACCGTCAATTCCTTCGGAAACGCGAATGTTATAAATAGATCTATTGAGGGTGATTCCTCCGTTCGGTTGGCCATGCTTAGGTCAAGGCGTATACCATGTCGAACCGAGTGTTAAGGGACAAAACACTCGCTATGGGCCCCTATATTGTATGACATCTTTTAGCATACTGTATGTCGTAGTATCGGTTGCATGAACTTAGAGCTAACGTAATAGACTTTCATCCATATATCATTATATTCTTGATAATGATTATATTCCTTTGCTTATGGTCCAAACTTACTATTTAATCTAAACCTATGAACTCACCAACTTTTAGCTGACCTTTTTAGCATATTTTCTCAGGTGCTTAATTTGTGATCATGGATGCAAGGCAAGAGATGGTAAATGGTCGTAGAAATTTCTAAAGAAGAGTTTTACACAGAAAACGATGTTTCTATATTGGGACCACACAAAAATTTTGGGGATGTGCCCATTTATCCAAACAATGTTGTAAAATAATGTTTCAAAATATTTTATAAAATTTAACGGAGTATGTATTCCGTTATGTATTACTTGAGTTATGATTCACCAATTTCGTAACGCTCCCAAATAATACGTATGCTTCCGCTAGACATGACTGCATGATATATTGTTTATTTACTATCCCATAACTATTATAAGTATATTTTACATATACTTACACATATGCACCGTCTTGTCACAGACCATGCCTTCCCCTCACTCTGAAGCTGGATGCGATAACATAACGAAGGTTTGTCACTGTGAACGCATTCCACCCCTTCTCAACTCACTCGACATTGGAAACCCGCAGGGGTAGTGTATCAAGTTCACCGGAGGGTACTACCCACACTCCACCTGCCACTTCCAAATTATCACTCACCTATACCTACCAGTTCCACTACTCCTACACTCTCACCAAGACACCAAAGAGACCCACTCTCGGTTGGGAGGTACTGCTAGCAAGAGAAACTGTCTCTCTGCATCATCACCATCATCTTCTGGTACACCACCTCCTAGTTTGTTCGAAGTTGGGGAAACTTGGGAGCGATCACTGCTAGACCACCAACTTTCGACACAGTTATGGCGCGCATAACACGCCATGAAGAACAAATAGAAGAGATGTCGGATCATCGGGGATACTACCGAAGAAAGGATTGGAGGAATCGAAGAAGTGGTGGGAGAACTACAAGCACTTGGCGAAACACTCAAGGAATGCTACAACGATGTTGGGGCAGCAATAGAAGGAACCCGTGAGAAGTTAAACGAAGTAATTGCCCGTCTCGAAGACCACATTGAAAGGTGTGCTCTGCAAACTCCGGGAGACACCCAGGGGGCGTCTCACAGAGATTGAAAATAGGCTAACGCGGTTGGGACCGTTACTACAATAGCACTAAGCGAGCAGGTTACCGGAGGGTGTCGTAGAATTTCAAAGACATACTATGGAGAGCAGGGCAAATGAGGTCAACAACAAATTTGCCAGAATGGAGGCCCAACTCAGGGAGTTAGAAGAATGGAAGGCAACTCAACAAAGTCAACTCGGGATAGCATCGGGAAATGCTTAAATTTCACTTTGCAATTGTGTTAGACGTTGTGATGAGTGGTTTCAATAAAAACGCTTGTAGTAGTTTTGTTGTATGACAAACTAGAGCGAGTCAATGAACGCACGTTATGTATCGGCCATATGAGCCTTGAATCTTCTTAGAATGTAATCAGGTTTATTGTGACAAACAACTATGCATAATAAACAACGACTTGTGGATTATAAACTGCCGTTAAAACTCGCTTCAACCAATTTCTGTTTTCTAAATGTCATCTTGGTAGACTAAGACTACGTGATATTCAGTCAATACAACCTGGAAAATACTGATCAAGAAGTAATATACGTTGTAACTTTATCTCCACCATGGTCCTCACACTCATAGAGAACTCTTTGTTGTCATTTCTTGTGGTTGAAGGAAAATGTTTCCAGTAAAGCAGAACATGAACGCAACCACCACTGAGAAACCTGTTAGCGAACGAGTTCTTTGCAAGAATTTCCAACTACCAAATCAATCACAACATCAACAACCTCATCCAGGGGGATAGGAAAGAAGAGGTTGGTAAGACGCTCACATCACGAAATTTATCTTACCAAGAATTGAGGCGTAAACCACCGCATTTGAGGGAACCGAAGGAGCTAGAAGTTTGGCAAAATGGCTAGAAAGGATAGAGACAATTTTCATGAACAGTAGCTGGACAATTGTAAGGTCAATTATGCTACTTGCACCTTTCGACACCAAGCCCTCACATGGTGGGACATTTATGTCCGATTAGTGGGAATAGACGCCGCTTACTCTCTTCATGGGACACTCAAGAAAATGATGATTGCAGAATACTGCTCAAGAAATGAACTGCGGATGATGGAAAGAGAGCTCTGTGGACTAACTATGATAGGGAATGACCTTGAGGGGTACACAAATCGCTTTCGCGAACTATCCCAAGTATGTCCTAATATGATAGGACCTGAGGAAAAGAGACTCGAGGCATACTCTTTGGGATATCCTCGAAACTTCGAAGAGCGTTGTTGCATTCGCCTGTCACTCGAAGCTCCGGTGCGACCCACGGATTTACAAGGTCACTGCCTCAAGGAAAGGCAATGGGGTACTGTGGTAGCAAGAGGAACTGGAAATATGATGGTGAGAAAGATCAAATGCAACAATCAAGCAAACGTCAATGGACGGCTGAGGTTAAGACTACTAAAAACAAGCGGGAAGTAAGGTATGCTGGGACAAAACCCAAGTGTAATATATGCCCATATTACCACTATGGAAAATGCCCTATACCTTGTGGGATTTGTAAAAGAGTTGGGCATGAGATAGAAGATTGTAAGCAACTCTATAGGGAAACAATGACATGTCACGAATGTGGAAAGAAAGACCACATCAAAAGCATGTGCCCGGATAGGGAGGGTAAGCGTGAGGGCAGCAACTGTCAAAACAGTTTCCTAAAGGAAGTGTGAAGAATTATCCAGACTCCCAACGGATATCATGGAAGAAACTAAGTTAGCTAGAGATCTTTGGTTGTAATAAAGCTTAGATTAGCTTCCAAGTTATAATCTACTTTAAAGTACTTCTCTATGAAACCTAAATGTACTGAACCTTTCCCCTAGTAATGTATCTGTTGTTGTTATCGTGTTATCTTGATATACGTCCTCTCCATGACCGTTTCACCATATCATTAAGAACTTCAATTATCTTGTCTCGATGGAAAGGTTCCTCCAAGGACAAGAGAACGTCACCTTGAGTGTTCAACTAGTCTCTCTGCCAAATTAGTATCACCCAATGGGTTGTTTTAGAAAAATCCACATTCCAAATTGCATAGGTATTATTACCAATACCGATAAGACCAACATAGACTATTACCTTGCCAAAAAAATCACGAATCCAAAATTTCATTTCTAACCAAGTTGACATTGTTTCACACATTCTTGGTCAAACGAACTATAGGTCATGCAGACAGAATTGGTCGGCCTGGTAAGTCTTATAAACCATCGCACCAAAACTTCGCATTTGAACTCTTACAACATTTCTGCTGACCAAAGAACAAGTACACCAAAATTTAGACTATACCAAACAACACGTCACCGGTCCCCAATTATACATAGCCTGATCACCTATGTATAATTCGGGAGGGGTAACATGCACGGACATGGCTAAATTCTTGGAATTCTTACCCGGTCATATTAAAGGAAGTGCTTAACTCACTATCACGAAATAGAAAAGTTCGTGTCTACATCTACACCCCACCTTGAAATGCCATACACGGGAATAGAATAGGCCGTGCCACCTGAAAGAAGAAATCTCCTATTAAGGGAACAAATATGAAACGTTTGAACCTTCAACAATGAATTAGCACCCTATAGAACACTGGACGCAAAGACTGACGCCTCAGATATGCAATTCATACTTAGTATCCTAGCACCTACATTGAGCCAGGAAAGGAATAAATCAACATACGCCCCATGTAAACCCAACAAGCACCTACACACACTGCGCAAGGAAAAAATCATGTAATACGCCTGTTTTAGGCATACCTGAGTATGAAAGAAACTCTACCATTTAAGAGAGACGCTTTACACCAGAGCTGAAAGCTATCCTGATCCAAAAAGGAAAAATAATGGTATAGAATACTCAATACCCAAGGACCCATGAGAAACACCACGCAGTGCACAAATTAGAATCGGAATCTAACATGATCACGCTAGGAAAACCTAGAAATGTTATCCTTACTACATCAAGGGAGTACAATGTACACCGACCACCATGTCCTACGAAGTGTACGGGAACAAAAGGGGAGTTGACCATGTGGCGACGCCAACAATTGTAGTCGCAACGTGAGTTCAATTACAACATTCGTATTCACACAAGGCAAAACTGTCATAATCACATATACTTCAAGCCCGCCTAACAAACAAACCCTTTTTGAAGACAGAACACTTCAAGTGGTATCACTTCACGGAGGAACCTACGACATGAAACTCTTACGACATAACTGAAGGCGAGATGGAACTTGTGAAAGACGAAGGAAACCTTATTTCCAAGAACCAACGTTGAAACCCACGTCATGAAAGGGTTTGTAATCTCATTATGTGGGAACCTCATTAAGGCCAGGAGTTATGCTCATTTAGTGTCCGGAAAAGATGCACCTTGATCCATAGAGTTATTATGAGTATCGAACACGAAGGTTAATATTTGACCTGTGCCAAATCATACTTAACATTTTTGAAAGGAAGAATTCAAAACAATCAGGAACCATCAAACCTACCGGTACAAACCGAAAATTTCCAGATAGAAATGGGAATGCATAACAATGAGCTCTAGCACCAAGTCACCAAAGATCCATATCGATTATAACTCTACTTGGGTACTAATTGATCATCTCATCAAATCCACCTATCCCTACCAAACAAAGGGAACGACAACATGGACAAACTTCGCATGAATTGCTCGAAGCAAAGCACTACAAGTCATAGCTCTTCAATTCTCTTCATTCCAAATAGCGACAGCCATTCACCTTAAACCTTCGAGGACCACTCCCAAAATTCTAAGAAATTCAATGAGAAATGAGTACCATTTGCCATCTTTCGACTACTAGACTGAATGGAAGGACCATTCAAGCTATAGAAGTTATACTTCAAGCACGAATAATGTGTTTCGAAAGGTGAATGGGGTAGGCAAGTTGCCTCAATCGAAGTCACTTACAACAACATGCCACCTCATAAGGCACTGTATGGTCGCAAGCGCAAATCAATCGTGTTTAGAATAGAGAGCGGCAAAGAACCAATCCAGTGGTTCCATGCGGCTATCAAGAACCATTGGTAGTAGTGTCGAACCGGTGAATGCAAACAGTCGATTAGCAAAGCCAATAAATATAGGGCTAAAGGTCACTTAAGGTTCAAGTCGGCAAGAAAGTTAGATTGAAGTTCGTCTCGGAAAACGTAACCCAACCCAACGGGGCAAAAACCTAAATTAGTAAGATTAATCAAATCCTCTCCAAGATCGGTGGTAGTTACCAACTCGAATTACCATCGGACTAAACGTTGTGCACAAGTAGTGCAGGTGCGAACAACTCGGAGAACCACCCTTCATACTAGGAATTTGAAACGCCATAGGAAGGCTTAATCCGTCCTGGGAAATATAGAAAGCTAAATCCTCGTTACTTTAGATCCGTCAAAATTTTCACGAGAATCAGGCCGGTAGCCTACCAACCCGAAATTTCCACAAGAACCCAACTCCTTGCGTAACGTGTTTCACATATGAAACTCTAACAATTGCCTTTCCGACGAAACTCCCGCCATTTCTATGAAAGAAATCCAAAAATCGACAAAAGGCTTAAATTTTGTCAAGGAACCCGAACGAAATACTGAGTCAAGAAATCAAACGTCTAAAACAAAGCCGCATTCCTATCGTAAAAAACTCCTTGGAAGTCTCAAGGAGGTCCGAAATGCACATTGGAACATAAAGACCAATTCGAGCGTAAAAACCCACACCTATTCTCTACTTCAGCAAATAATTCTAACTGAAAACCGAGGACGGTTTTCTCTTCTAAGGCGGGGAGGATGTGACACACGGTAAATTTTCACTAAAATTTAACTGATAATTAGTAATTTATTACTACTAAGCATAAGTCATTAAGCATGCATAAGCTTAGCCTGATCATTTGAGTAGATAACTCGCACACTGTAGACCATTGCATCACTTTTGCATTCATATCATTTTATGAATATTTCATTTTGTCTTATGATTTAAATTGTAAGACGAGAGGTTATCTCGTTTTCCCCGGTGGCCAAACCGCGTACCGACACTAAGATAAGGACTTGATAAAACAAATGACAAATGTCCGTGATATGGAATATGACTAAGATAAAAATCTTTCAGACACGTAACAATAAAATACTATGTTATAAAAAGTTATCAAACAACGATACTTTGATCACGAATTAATATCGCGGGACACAAAGTATATAACACACTTACACTTAAATATGCACTTTTATAAGACTCAAATACAACTAAAATATAAGTGTAACACCAGTACATACATGTACACAAATAAATCATAAGTGTAAAACTTATACATACATATTCACAAATAACACAATGAGTATAATACCTATATACTTACACATTTGATATAAGTGAAAATATTAAATAAACTTTGAGAGATGCACTCTTTGTCCTCTTTCCCCACATACGACAAGTACAAAGACAGAGAAATGAAGATATCAAATCTTCATCTTCAACCTCCCTCTATCTTTAGACCTGCGCTCACCTAGATCGAATCTTCCAAAGGGGAAAACCCAACATGCTATCCCATCATATCCTCCTATTTCTTACTAAAACCATGTAAGTTTTTAGTCTCTCCAAATCCCCTCTATGATGCGCCGACTACGATTCGAATAAGCCAAGAAGAATCAAGACAAGTCACTCAATAGAATCATATCTTCACTTCAATCTACCTTGAGCAAGTCCAAGATTCGCCTAAGGTTTTGGAAGCTAACCAAATTCGGCTTCAAACCAAGCCTCAAGGAGAGAAAGATAGTCAAGATTCTTCCCAAAATACTTCTTTATCTCTAGTAGAGATGCAAACGCCCCAAACTCAGTTCCTCATCAATTTTACCAAAAACTAAGGTTTGTGAAGGTTAGGGTTTTCTAAAATTGATTTGGGGGTTTTGCAATTGGAAGTATTTTGGAGCTAATTCAAGTCTTGTTTGGTTCGAATCCAAGAAACAACCTTCGTCCCTTCACCCATCACTCTCGAATTAAGGTTATTTATCTTTCTCGATGTAATGTTTTTTATGTTCTTTTTATGATATTATGTTGGAAAAATCTTCTCAATGAAATTGTTATATGTTGGTCATGTCGATTTTTATTTGTTCTTGAATTCCAAGTCGAGTTGTGAGTTTGGTTGTTTGAAATTTGAGTTTTTCACTTGTTATGATAATCTTGTTCCTATCAAGTGGTATAAATCAAGAAGTTAGGAAAAATTGAGTTTTTATAAAAGTTAACCAAAGAACTAGAATTTTGATGCTAAAAATCTTGATATGTGACCATGAAAGTTAAGTTGCCTTTAGCAAATGGGTCGGTTTGGTTTCTGCTGTCGAGAGTAAGGGGAAACAAGAAAAATAGAGGAGTTGAGTTTATAAAAAGAGATACTAATAACCATTGTGTTTTGACAAATGACATTCTTGTTTTATCACATTTGAACTTAAGTTGTCTTTGACATCATGTTGGTTTAGTCCTTGACTGTCGAGAGTAACGAATACTAGTGGAAATATTTTGTGTAGTACACAACTAGTATACGTTTTATCACTTCCCCGATCTAGCATTTTAGTTAACGTATTATTTCCAAGCCTTCCTACATTGTGGCAACGGCTCGAGACAGGTTTGTTATGGACACCCTTGTGTCGAACCTGAAACTCTTGACCATCTCCTCGTGTCTAGTCGAGACTCATATTAGTCCCCTTAGTAAAATGTTGGTGGTTGCAAATATTGTACGTGTGATTCCTGGTTGAGGAGTCTCGACTTCACAATCCAAGGGATATTAAGGTCGAGTTGTACCTCAAGTCAAAAACCATTCATGTCATATTTTTGTGTTGAGTAAAGATGTTAGTATTAAAAGCTTGACAAAACATTTTAATGTCTAAAAACTTAGTGTCAAATTGGTTTCAGAAACACCTTGGGCCGTAGCCCATAAGACTACCCATAAGGGTATAATTAGCTAACCAAGAAGCTAAAAACCCTTTACTTGTACAAACTCATTTCTTACATCATTTCGGGCTTAGGCCCAACTTGTGTACCCTACCACTAATGACATCGGGCCACAGCCCATGGTTAAGTGTGTAGTACCTATGGGTGTTCGAATAAGGTGCTACCCGAGACGACTTAATTGGATATCAAACATGCAAACCCGTCCCCGTCTATTCTTACTTTTCATCTCGTTACATATCATCTTAGCGTCGAAGTATGTACACAAGTCATAACTTAACGAAAAATATACAAAAGTTGACATGAACAACAAACGTTTAAGAACATGATTCACATAATAATGCTTACGTCAAAATTTAGCATCAATGAGTAAACAAATGTATGTCAAGTAAACTTTCCGTTTAGAACTATATCTTAAGAACAAGTTGTGATAAATAACTAAAGACCACTATGTCATTTTATCATATATTAAATTTGAAAGTCTTCAAGCTTAACTTAAACATTTTCTAAATACAATTAGAAAATAAATCAATTATATATATATATAATTTTGACAATACCATTTTTTGTCAACTTTAAATAAGTATATACACATTTATATACTTACTAATGGAATATGGTAATTATTTTTCAAAACAAACTTTGAATTTCAAAATCATATTAAAGTGTCTACATGAAAAGTATATACATACTTCGTATACTTACTAGTAAAATCATTTTAACGATTTTTACAAACTACGTTAAGTATTAATACGATTATCAAAGCCATTGAACTACTTTAAGTAAGTGATACTTAAAACAATGAACTAAAACATTGCCCTCCTTATCTAGGTCGCGTGTCGGTGCCGCTTCACAACAATCACTAATCCCACTTTTGGATTGCACATTTGCTAAGGTGAGTTTTCATAGCCCCTCTTTTACTTGATAAACTGTTTTATACATTTTGGGGTGAGAAATATGCAAAACCTTTTAATGGACCAAACTACTACATGATTTCTATTACGTGGTTTAGCCTAAGCCCTTATGTCCCTAGAGAATGCCCTTTTTCATGAACCGTCAATTCCCCTTCGGGAAACGCGAATGTTATAAATAGATCTATTGAGGGTGACTCCTCCGTTCGGTTGGCCATGCTTAGGTCAAGGCGAAACGTATACCATGTCGGAACCGAGTGTTAAGGGACAAAACACTCGCTATGGGCCCCTACATTGTATGACATCTTTTAGCATACAGAAACTGTCGTAGTATCGGTTGTATGAACTTAGAGCTAACGTAATAGACTTTCATCCATATATCATTATATTCTTGATAATGATTATATTCCTTTGCTTATGGTCCAAACTTACTATTTAATCTAAACCTATGAACTCACCAGCTTTTAGCTGACCTTTTTAGCATATTTTCTCAGGTGCTTAATTTGTGATCATGGATGCAAGGCAAGAGATGGTAAATGGTCGTAGAAATTTCTAAAGAAGAGTTTTACACAGAAAACGATGTTTCTATATTGGGACCACACAAAAATTTTGGGGATGTGCCCATTTATCCAAACAATGTTGTAAAATAATGTTTCAAAATATTTTATAAAATTTAACGGAGTATGTATTCCGTTATGTATTACTTGAGTTATGATTCACCAATTTCGTAACGCTCCCAAATAATACGTATGCTTCCGCTAAACCAAATTTGGGGGTGTTACACAAGGGTTGGGTCACATTAAACGGGATTGCCCAAACAAACAAGTCCTCGCCTTTGTGGACAACACAGAACCTAAATATGACACGGAAGAGGAGGAGATTCCGGAAGTACTTTGCCCCGATCGGGGTGAAATCCTTATTTCTCGCAGGTTGCTTAGCACAGTTTTAGCTGACCCAGACGATGACTCTACCTGGTTACGCAACAACATTTTCCGTACTAAGTGTACGACCAAAGGGAAAGTATGTACGGTTATTATTGATGGCGGAAGTTGTGAAAATATGGTAGCTACTACCATGGTTGAAAAACTTGGTTTACCCATCCAAGACCACCCCGAACCGTACCAGCTCACATGGTTAAAGAAAGGTAACATGGTTAAAGTTACTCATAAATGTTCGTTGAACTTTTCAATTGGCAATAAGTATACGGATGAAATTTGGTGTGAGGTCATTCCTATGGATGCGTGCCACATTCTTTTGGGGCGTCCATGGCTCTATGATAGGCGTGCCAAACATGACGGTTTTCGAAACACCTGCTCTTTCAGAAAAGATGGTCTCCATATTACTTTGGCTCCCCTAAACCCACGCGATGAACCGCAACATATAGCCCCATTAACAAAGGGCGACTTTGTGGGCCTTGCGAAACACCAATCCTCTACACCTGTTTTCGGTTTGGTTGTAGTCGAAGAAAACCCAACACCGGAGCCGCCTACGTAAGTGCTCCCACTAGTCGATGAATTTGCAGATATTTTTCCTAATGACATTCCTGCAGGGCTACCGTTGATGCGAGAGATACAACACTGTATCGATTTTATTCCCGGTGCTAGTATCCCGAATAAACCTGCTTACAAAATGAACCCTAAAGAGTTTGCAGAGTTACATCGTCAAGTTACCGATTTGCTTGAGAAAGGCCTTATCCGGGAGAGTATGAGCCCTTGTGCGGTACCCTCGTTGCTCGTCCCAAAACCTAATGGTACTTTTCGTATGTGTATCGACAGTCGCGCGATGAACAAAATTACCATTAAATATCGTTTTCCTATACCACGTTTGATGATCTCCTTGACCACCTACACGGCGCCAAAGTATTTTCCAAAATTGATTTGAGGAATGGGTATCACCAAATTCATTATGAGAACTGGGGACGAGTGGAAAACAACATTCAAGACGCGCGATGGACTTTACGAATGGATGGTGATGCCTTTCGGCTTATCAAACGCTCCAAGTACTTTCATGCGTTTAATGAACCATATTTTCAAACCATTTATTGGGCGGTGTGTAGTCATTTGTTTTGACGACATCTTGGTTTTTAGCAAAACTATGGAGCTACATTTATATCATCTTCGCCAAATTTTTGAGGTTCTACGAGCTCAGAAGTTATATGCCAACAAAGACAAATGTCAATTTTTGTCACAGGAAGTAATATTTTTGAGCTACTTGGTATCTGGAAGTGGCATTCGCTTGGATAAAAAAAAAGTCGAAGCTATCACAACGTGGCCGACACCAGCTTCTTTACACGATGTGCGAAGTTTTCATGGCCTTGCATCTTTCTATCGGCGTTTTATTCGGAATTTTAGTACCTTGGTAGTAAGTTTATGTGGTCTGCCACCTCTTAAATGTAGTAAGTTTATGTGGTCTGCCACCTCTCAGGCTGCCTTCGAAAGGCTAAAAAAAGTGGTCACTGAAGCTCCCGTACTCGCCTTGCCAAACTTCGACCATGTGTTTCAAGTTGAATGCGACGCTTCCAGGTTAGGTATTGGTGGTGTTTTAAGTCAATTAGGTCATCCAATCGCCTTCTTTAGTGAAAAGTTTAATGACACCAGGTGACGTTATAGCACCTATGACAAAGAATTTTATGCTATTGTTCGAAGTCTTGAGTACTGGAGACATTATTTACTACCAAACAAGTTTGTTTTATATTCATATCATCAAGCTTTAAAATTTATTCAAGGGCAAGCTAAGCTCAATCCGAGGCACGCAAGATGGGTTGAAGCATTACAGGACTTCACTTTTGTCATCCGCCACAAAGCAGGAAATGCAAATACAGTCGCCGACACACTTAGCAGACGACCAGCGCTCATGACATCGACCACTATACATGTGGCCGGATTTGAACCACTAAAACCGTTGTACGTTGATGTCCAGATTTCAAAGATGTATGGGGAAAATGTGGAGTCGCCCCGTTTCGAGATTTTGTTCGACGTGATGGGTTGCTTTTTAAAGGCCATCGGTTGTGTGTCCCATTATCGTCATTCCGGGAAGCTATTGTTGTTGAGTGTCACCAAGGTGCTTTGGCGGGATATTTTGGCCGTACCAAAACAGTTTCTTTAGTTAGCGAGCGATTTTTTTGGCCAAAACTCGTTCGCGATGTGATGAAAGTTCTAAACAGGTGTCGCGTCTGCCATGTTGCCAAGACTCATCATACCAACCAAGGGTTGTACACACGCTACCCACGCCAACCGGACCGTGGGAGGATGTAAGCATTGATTTTGTCTTAGGATTACCAGTTACACAACGAAAAAGACTCCATTATGGTTGTTGTGGATCGGTTCTCAAAAATGGCTCATTTTGTCCCATGCTCGAAGACGTATGACACATCTGAGGTGGCCTGGTTGTATTTTTATGAGATCATAAAATTGCATGGAATTCCAAAACAATCACTTGGGATGTGAAATTTGTTAGCCATTTTTGGCGTACACTTTGGAAACGTTTGGGGGCCAAGCTGCAATTTAGTTCTTCACATCACCCACAAACGGATGGTCGGGCCGAAGTCACTAATCGCAGTTTGGGTAATCTTCTTCGTTGTCTCGTGGGTGATAATAAAAGCGTGGGATCTTGCTCTTCCACGGTGAGTTTGCTTATAACAGTCCACTTATAGTTCAATTGGACGCATTGATGTGGTTCGTACACTGAAACGACAAAAGATCTCGGCCAACCGAGATGTATAAACAATAACACTTTTTTGATCCTAAGAAACTTCAATAAAATTCAGCCATCCAACCAAAAGAGTTTACAATGCTTAAATAGAAATCCTAAGAACAAAAGATAAACATGCAAAATAAAAGGGATAAACACAAATCCCAGCTTAAACGAAACATAAACAAACACGAACTAAAACTCTCTTCATTACTGGTTGGACTGGGCTTCATTCAAGCCACTTTCAACAACTAGCTCGTCATGTCTTCTAGCCTGCTCACTAACGTCCGGATCCATATCAATTTCGTTTAGCCCGTGCTCGTTCGCGCTCGAGCCCGTTTGGATCTTTGTTCGGGCTCAAGCCTATTTGGCCTGTTGCCCGTTCGGGCTTGAATATTATTTGTATTAGTGACATTTAATGTAGGAATTTTGTTTAATTTGGTTGTACAATATGCTTGATAATTTGTATTTATTATGTTAGGGGTGTTTTAATAACTGTATTAATTGTATTTATTTATCAGTTAATTAATTGACTATATTAAAGAGCATTTATGTGGTTTTTGTTTTTTGTTTTTTTTTTTTTTTTTTTTAATATGAGCATTAAAGTGGTGTACGCTATGCTTCTTGTCTTGTACGTCTAAAAATTATTTGCATTAAAGTGTTGTACATTATGCTTCTTTTCTTAATTATATGAAATATGAATTACTAATTATAGTAACATGTGTAGGCTTATATTTTTAAGACTTCCTTTTATAAGAAGTCCTAAATACATTATTATGTAGTATATGTAATGGGCGGGCATGACTTGTGATTATTCTTTGAGTGTATTACTTTTTGAATAGTAAGATATATATGTATACGAAGCTATTAGTAGTGTAAGAAAGGTGAAAAAACATGGACTTTCTTCCAAAAATTTTAAAAATAAAATTTCTGTGTGCACGTGCGTATTTAAGAAAGAAGTAAAGGTTGTTAGCTTTAACAAAAAGATTGATCACCTTTTCATCCGCAACATTCTCATCAGCCGAAGCAACATCAGGAATGTGAAGGCGAGTTGCATAGAGAAGGGCAACATCTTTTAATGTGCATGCGGTCTTACATTGAGGGCAATACTGACATCAAATAATAAAGACGAGTAAAACTTAGATATTTGTTTCGGCTTGCAGTAACAAAGTACTAAAGCTTAATAATAATAACTTGATGGTTTCAAAACTGATCTAAGTGATACAGGCATGTTTACTTTCCTTGTAATTTTTAATTTTGAATGCAATTTAATTTCAGTTCCATTCCAGTTTTAAGGTTTATGCAGCATTTTTTTTTCCAAGTTCTTTAAATTTTGTCTAATTTAAATATTGGTTAGAAAGTTGTGGCAAGCTTTTAAAAGCTAATTTGATACCTATAATTAAGTTTTCAAAACAGTTTTTTATAAGTTTCACAAGTTGTTTACCTCTTTTCTGCCCTTATAGGGTGTTTGGATCAACATCTGTTTGGGTCAAGTTGATATTTTTGACCCATGATTGGTCCCTTAAACAGTTTTGTTATAGTAACCTTTAGAGTGGTTTAGTTATTTCAGTGATCTTAAGGTGTTACATTAGCTTTAGAATGTTTTTTTTTAATATCCACATCTGTCCCAGAAGCTCATCTTTAAGCTGAAATTTAAGTAATTTAGACATAATGTTAGGATTTAATTTTGTATCTATTTGTAGTTAGTAGTGTGAATATAGTATTTCTGAAGGTAGGTGCATATTTGAGCTTGATTAATAGCTTATTTTCTGCCTTAAAACTGCCCTTAGTGCTCATGTCCACTGATGCAGTCAACAACCCCTTTTAAGCTCAATTTTAAGTAGGTTAGTGCTAGTCTTAGGATTTGACTTTTGTTGCAAGTAGTAGTTTGTAGGTAGTTCTAAATCAGTCTTAACTTAAATTGGTCTTTAGAGTTTGTTTTGATTAGCTTGAGTGCCCTTGAAAACACCCACAGCAGCCCCTCCTGTCCACTGTTACAGCAGCAGCACCCTTGGATCATATTTTTTAGCTTAATGGCTTATTTACTCTTTGATAATACTTATTTTATGCCCATTTAGTTCTTTTAGACAAGTTAGATTAGCACTTTTACATGTTAGCTTATTAGAAGCTTATTGGTATGATCGATCCTTTAGTATCTTTCTGGTAACTTGATATGGGAAAATTACCCACCACCACATGAGAGAAAAACGTTTTCTTAAAACTATTACTAAGTTTAAGTCTGCCTGCCTATGTAGAATATGACCCAGTCCTCTAGTCTCTTTCTTTTTTGCAGTAATGCAAGAAGAAACAGAAAAAGTAACAGCGAGGCCCTTGTCAATCTTAATGTCACATTGATCTTCAGTGCAACATTCTCAAGATATTGGTTACTCATCTTCATGACATGTTGTGGCTTACAGCACTCAGACATAATTCCCAACTCAGTTTCACATACCCGTTTGATCCTTGCTGAGAAAAAAAAGTTTCAAATGTGAGCGACAAATACGTCTGTAGACTATCACACACTTAATTTTAGGTATCTAAGATTACGTACGACCTAAAACACAATAATCATATACAATAATTAGCAAAAACCTTTTAAAACACAATTGCAAAATTTAAGTCGCTAATAGTTGGTATACCTACTGGCGTGCTGCTTTAACCAACTGCTCGTACCTAATGCTACCACTTCCAATTTCTGAACATATGTCCGCGTCAAAAACAAATTCCAGTTAGGCAAAACTATCAAACAAACATAATTAAGCAATACCATCAAACATACAAGCGCATATTGCAAAGCACACCCAAAAGAGAAAAGCACTTTGTAAGACCAATTTCAAAAGTTATTGAAAGTGTAAAAAAACAAAAAGGGTTTGAACTACCATAAGCAGCAATGTGTGCAACACCACAGAGTTGTTGCTGGTACCCTGGTAAAAAAAAATATCAATTAAATAAAATTAAAGTATGTTGCTAAAACATAAACTGGAACAATCCCAACCACCAGATGAATCACTTCCAGATGCGAAGCGGGCGGTGCGAGGTTGATGAAGACGTTTGCCAACTATGAAGATAAGATTGAGATTTTTTAATCTTGAAACCGTGATAAATAACCTGACGATAACAACCACAATAACAAAAAAAATCACAGACCCAATCCGACAGATGAAACAACAATCAATTTCACAAAAACCCCAAAAATTAGATCGAAACCCTAACTCGCAGATGAACAAAAAATCACAAATTGAAGCTCATCACAACCAACAAAATCCGATATCAACAACTAATACCTCAAGATCCGATTATACCAGTGTTACGAAGAAACCGATGTGTAGAAAAGTGTAGAAGAAATGAATCGGTGAAGCTTATCTATAATTAAAGTGATGGTTGCACACTGGACCAAGAAAGAGAACCCAATATATACCTCAGAAGCCTAACAACTAAAAAACAATAAAAAAAAGGTTTAAAATAATGCCACCGACGTAGCGGTTTAATATAGATATATAATGGTGCAGAATGGAAATGGAGCCTGGAAAGTTGTTCATTGGTGGGATTTCATGGGACACCCATGAGGAACGTTTAAAAGAATATTTTGGAACATTTGGTGATGTAACTGAAGCTCTTATAATGAAAGATCGAATCACTGGTCGTGCCCGTGGGTTCGATTTTGTTGTTTTTATGATCCTATAGTTGCTGAAAGAGTTGTCAAAGATAAGCATGTCATCAATGGCAGAACTATGAGTTTTAACAATTTATAACATATGTTAAAAAGACTTGTTTTAAATTATATGTTATCTTAATATAAATGTAACAATGGATTTGATGCAATGGATCAAATTTAGGTAGAAGCAAAAAAGGCGGTTCCAAAAGATGATCAACAAGTATTTAACAGAAGCAATGTGAGCAGTCAAGGTAGTTCACCTCGTCCCATATGTACGAAAAATATCTTTGTTGGAGGGTTAGCTGCCAATGTTACAGAAACTGATTTTAAATCTTACTTTGACCAATTCGGCTTAGTAACAGATGTTGTGGTGATGTATGATCACAACACTCAAAGACCTAGAGGTTTCGATTTTATTACTTTTGATTAAGAGGAATCTGTTGATAAGGTATTGCTTAGGACTTTTCATGATCTTAATGGTAATATGGTGGAAGTGAAACGAGCTGTGCCTAAGGAGTTGTCTCCTGGGCCTAGCCGGAGTAATGTTAGTGGATATAATTATGGTTTGAGTAGAGCTAGTAATTATGTTAACGGTTATGCTCAGGGATACAGTCCAAGTTAACATGGAAGTTATGGAATTAGAGTTGATGGTAGATTTAGTTCTCTTACCGTGGGCCGAACTGGCTATTCTCATTTTGGACCCTCTAGCTATCTTTTAGGAACAAACTATGATTATAGAAACATTAGTTCTAATATCGGACATGAGCGTGCAGTTAGCTCTATGTACAACACAACTCCAAACATCTTCCTTAGTCCAATTGTTAAACTTGGCAAATAACATGTGGGGAAATGGGAGTTCTCTAAGTTTTAGTAATTATGGCCTTGGAAATTTTAGAACGAGTCTGGTTAATTCTGATTTTAGTGAAGGAGATAATGCCAATGGTGATGTTGGTTCTATCTTCATTGGTAGTGGTAATGGAGAGAATGCAATTGGGCAATGGGATAAACACCGGTAATACTGATGCACCTGCCTCATCATACGGTGTGATAGATGATGCTGATAGCAGTGGTAGTCCATTTCACATGAACTCCACTTGGCGATCAACATCTCCTCATCTTGAAGTTCTGAGCTTGTTTAACTTTGGTTTTGGAAGTGGACTATCAGACAGCAATTGGGCAATGGGAGAAACAACGGTAATACTGATGCACCTGCCTCATCATACGGTGTGATAGATGATCGATAGCGTGATAGTCCATTTCACATGAACTCCACTTGGCGATTGATTCTTAGGAAAGAAACCAATTATAGAGAAGTTTATAGTTTTGGGAAACTCAAATGTATTAGATTTGAATCCCCGGTTCGTTCCAAGCGAAGGATGAATGGAGTGTAAAACTCACGCCGCGTTATTCGGGATTTGAATGGGTAAAAAGGATTTTTGTGTGATTTCTAAACTAAGGGGCAAGCAATAATAGTAAAAGGCATATAAATCTACTAATCCTAAGGTGCAAACAAGTAATCTCAATTAAGTACGCAAATTAAACTAAAGACGCAAATTACTTTATGCTAAAAAAACGTATTCTAAAATGCAAATTAATCTATTTTAACCCCTAAAAGTGATCTAATATTTTTCTACAGCTAAAAATTATCTAAAATTTAAAACCAATTTTTTTGGTTTTCGCTTTTTGATTACGTTCTAGATTCTAATTAAACAACGGAAATAAAATTAAAGCACGTAAATAACACTTAATTCAAACTAAAGCATATAAACTAAGGAAAGTTACCTAAATGCAATTTATTCTAAAAATGTAACTACGGGAATATAAAAACGCGATTTAAAACCAAATTTTGCAAATTTAACTTTAGGAATGCAAATTTATTTTTCCTACACTCTAAATGATAAAAGATAATTTTAGAAAAAAGCGGAATATCTCTATATTATATTAAACATGAGGCATTTGGCATTAATGCCACCTCAATGCCACATAATCATTTTTCATGCCACCTAAGCATTATATGTCCACCTAAGCAACCAGTAATTGTTTTTCATGCCACATAAGCATTTATTGTCCAACTAAGCAATATTTTTATATCCACCTAAGCATTAATTGTTAAATTTCGGATTTATATTATTTTTTTTGGTAATTTTCGGATTTTTATTAAAGATTTTTGAAAATTGTTTATAAAAAAGGTGCCTTGCAAGGATTGAACCTTGGTCATTTGGATAAATAACATGTGTGTTTTACCACTAAGGCAACATGATTTTTTGGAATATTTGTTGCAAGTCCAAAATTATAAATCTATGCAACCAATTATGTAGAAGAATCCTACAACTTAGGTAGCCCTAAACAAAACATATAAAAAAAAAATTCGGTACATTCATATTTTTTTTCTGTACGCCTCTTTTTTCCTAGAAACCCTAATGGTCTCTGTTATATCTTTTTTGCAGTTTGGTTGTGATGGTTCATGAAGTAGATGATGATGTTCATGGGAATTATGTTTATAGAACTAATGATACCTCTACCTCACATAAAGGTTTCATAAGATCAACTTTTTATTAGTATAATATGTTGTTAAAATTTTCTATTAATCATGTATATCTACTGTCATATGATTTTTTGTTAACCCTTTGAACTTCAATTCTTTGATGGCATGTTTTATGGTAAACTAGATACACAAGGTTTATCAAGGGGTGTTTGGTTGATGATGATCCAACTACTTACTAATCTGGTATGTCGTCTCATGATTCTGTATCATGTCATTGGACACCATTTGAGGATTATTAAATCTATGTATCAGTGTGGTTATTCTATTTAGAATGGCAAACTAACTTTAACAGCCTGCATGAGAGTTTTTTTGGCTATCATAGTAGATTATGTATGAATGAACTAGGACATCTACGAAAAGGATGAATAATACAAAGCATGCTTACTATTTGTCTATGGAGTTTTACAGGTTTGTCACATTGGTTACTAATCAAAAGCTATACTAATTACTGCTATACAACTGTTTGTTTTGTTACTTACTTGCCATTAGCCATTTTCTGTTGCCCTTATATTATTCTTTGTTGCATGGAAGCTCACTCTTGAACGCCATTGGTAACTTGGAACTAATTGGTGCATATGGACATGCTTTGACCAAGCATGGCTACAAACTTGAAGATGTGATTTAGCAAGTGTAATATTTCTACGATTGTGTACGGACTTGGATCAAAGTGTAGTGTAACTTATTTGTTATGGATTTCACACTTTTAAATTACATTATACGTAGAATGTATTTTCTTCCACACTATACTAAACTTAATGGTCAAACATTCACAGGAACCTGATCCTGGTTTAAGAAACGGAGGCCTTGGCTGGCTCTATGATTGCATGATCATCTATTTGATGTTGATTTCACTATCGTGATGACTAATTATATATACTAATGGATTGAGCCTATCAATTAAGCAGACGAAAACAGACTTCATAAGTTAACAGGTATATTTGGAAAGATTTTTTATGAGGTACGCAATTGTGGAGAACCAAAAATCTACATGTAAGGTGATTACATATAAAGATTATATAGATTGTGAAACACCAAAGCAACTAAAGTATCAGCCAATACAAAGTGCAATGGTGGAGGTAGGCAAATATCATATATCAACATGAAGGAAAGCAATAACAAGGTTGCCTAAAGTCTTGATGGTAGAACTACGCTACTGTTTAACTGAATCAGAAGAAGGAATACACCAATGTGACCTGTAGTAGTTCAGAGAACATATGACTCGGCCGATTCAGTGTAGTTAATGCTCGATGTCTGAGCTACGTAGACACAAGAGCAAAGAAGCAGAGTACACCAATCATACACAGAGAACTGTTTAAACTTCTACTTAACTGATGTAGCAGATATGTCTGTTAAAATCCACTTGGAGAACAATAACTGTAGATGTAACTCCTTTCATTGAACTAGAATGATGAGTGACATATAAACCTTGAAATAAATGGCCAAAGAAGCATTACTTATAGGAGACCAGAAGCAGATGTGATATTGACCTTCATCATGGACAAACTCTATGCAGCAAAACCCGCATGGGTATACTAATCATGCCCGCTCTTCCCGTTAGGGCAACAATATAAGGGGTCATTAGAGGGCTCATTAAGCCATTCCAAAAGTCATCAACAGCCTCTCAGCTAACATTTATGCTCATAACAGGGAATCATAAATACATAATGCTGATTAAAAACTTTTTTTCTCAGGAAATAAGGGAGCCCTTCTCTTGCCTCATACTACAACAGACGAAGGTAAGCTTATGATTTTTTTTAAAATACCTGGAAACAAAAGTCAGGTCGTACAATTCACAATTGTGTTCTATTATGAACTGTAGTACCTGAAGATATAAATTTTAAAACTTTATAGAATACGCTTTGTTTAAAACTTTATGGGAAACATAAATTTTAAAATTAGTTGTAACTATATTGGCTCCAACCACATACATCTTTTATTAATTAATCTCCGTTGGTTATGCCAACTGTTTATGTACCCTGAACCGGTATGGAGGATCAGTTTCTGAAGTAAGTCCTTTCCTGCAAGTTTGTAACTCATGCCCACATCAGCTTGAATAATTTCTTACAGTCTGCTGTTTCTTTTTTTTGTATAGTATGGAGGGGCAAGGTTACGAGGTGGACGAACAATACCAATTATTTGCACCAGCAGGAGCTATTCTGTTTCCCACTCCAGATACAGAAGCCTGGAAGGAGAAAGTAATAAAATTACATATTTTTATACTATGGGAAGTTCCGGTCTATCAACTTCAGTTTACGAATTGAGTTGTTTTTCTGATATACTATGAATTGGGCAGGAATGATATTTTGACAGGATTCATTAAGGAGCATGCTACCAAAAGATGAGTCATTGTTGGGGTAAGTGATTTGTATGGCTATTAATACTTCTATAGTTCTGTATTTACATTCCTATGCTAACACACATGTCATATTCCTCTATATCATGTAGGCAAATAAAGTTATAAGAAATTGAGAGTTGGTGCATCTAGAAGAATTTAACAAGTTGTAAATAGGTATCTTCTTACTTCTATTCACTTCAAAATGTGTCCACATCCTGTTTAACAGGTTTTTATTTTGTTTTAATTACTATTAGAAATTCATTTTCATATTTGTGAAATAAAATATAAGAGCAGCCCATTGAGTTGAACGATGATGATGCACATGTTTTTTATTGATCTTATATCAATTTTCATCTTTTTAATGTTCCATTTAGTAAGCTGAGTATTCATCAAAAGAAAACTTTTTATACATCATTGGTTTCCATAACATGCTCTCTAGAACTCAGTGTACACATATCCTGCCATCATGTAAACAATAACTTTGCAAAAACATCGTCATTTCTGCTCATACCTCTAATAACAATTTATTTTTATTCTCTTGCTTACAGGTGTTTTGGGCTGTCTTTCTGAGTTATACTCGCGTGGTGGGACGAGGGTGAAAGAACTACTTGCACAAGGTGTCTCTCATAGTCGGAAGACTCCTCAACAGGTAACTCTGACTACCAAGTGAATTTTTGCTTAATTTTTACTATGCGCTGTGTTACTCAAAATTTGACCGATTGACCCATTATAGGACTATGTTATTTTTCCATGTCTAATTAAGAACGTGTTTCCAGAAACGGGTTTATGCACCCATCTTAATTACCATGGTATAAATAGTCAATATCAACACGAGATTCACTGTAGTCTACTTGCTTACAATGACTGAAACTATGTGCAGGCCTCGCGTTTCCTCCCTTTTACAGTTTACTTCTACAATGGAGGAGTACGAGAAAACAGGTCAAGTGGGTTGAAGGTCGCACCGGATGTATATTAGATTTTTTTTAGCTAAATAAGCCACTTTTTTACCCAAATAATTTCTAGCGTATTATGTTTTCTGAGCTAAATAACCTCTTTTGTAGAAGCCAACATGGCGGTGCTTTTTTGAAAGGGCTTGATAAGCTATCAAGAGTATGGCTTTTGTAGTAATAATTAATATAGCGATTCCTTATAAATTTTCCAAAATATGGACATGAATGTGTTGCGGGTCGTGGGGTGCATGTGATTCGATAAAAAGGATAAGAATCAGATATTAAAGCTAGGGAAAGGGGCGTTCATAATTCGGGTCATTTCTAAATCCCGCCTAATCAGTAGTAATTCAAGCCTTCGGGTTTAGGATTTGAATGTTTGTGTTTGGTTTCGGCTTCAACTTAACTGTTATGCCTGTTTTCCTTAAAAGTCTAGATCACGTTTATTTAGTCACCTAGACAGTATGTGTTTGGACTACTATTTTTCTTCACATTAGCTGATCCATTAATCTGAACGATAGGTGTTTCACTAGCTATTTCCATGGCTGCAACTAACAACAATGACGTGGTGGATGAAGTCACATCCTTTTTTGAGTCAGCACCTCTTTTGAAAGATGCAGACAGCAAATGATGGAGCTCCAAGAAAATTATATTCACAGTTGCTACAATTATGATATTACAGGTGATAAAAGTCCATGTAAGAGACCATGTTCAAATGAGTATGATACTTTAATCACCTTCAGGTAAGTGTTAGTTTGTAAAATATTGGATTATATGTTTTATGGCATTCTTATTTGTTGCTAATTCGTTTCTATCCAGGCGATGCAATTATTTGACATGTGTATGTGTTTGATATCAAGGTTGATCATTGGCGTCAATCCATGATTAACTGATACCCGACAGTCCGACACATGAAAGGTCGACAAGGGGCATAGTTCATATCTCTCTGGATTTTGTGATCTAATGGTTCAAATGCCTCGGTATTATTTTCCTAGACCGAAACAACTTACTCTTTGACATGAAAAATAATTGAACTTGCAGTTAGGCCTGAACTATGAACTGATAAACAAACATTTATTGTCCTCCCTCGCATGATGAATATATAATGCTTACTGTTTACAGGTAACTGAGGGATCGCTGTAACTTTGATTATCAACAAAGGTAAAATTAATATTAAAGTGTATAGCAGACACGTAAATGTCAGATGCAACACACTTCATAGCGGATGATTTTGTACGTACAAGAAATATGTTGGAAGCAATTGCGCTTGGGAAGCCAGTAGTTACACATCTTTGGCTCCAGACCTGCAAAGAAGCTTGCTGTCATATTGATGAGAAAAGTTTCATACTGAGAGATTCTAAGAAGGAAAAGGAAATCGGGTTTAGTCTTCCTACTTCATTGGCACGTGCACGGAAAAGTCCATTGTTAAGGGTAATAGACTGCTGATAGGTGTTCAAACTAAACCGGCTTAGCGTTTTCATGTTTCAACTGCTTAAACAAGTTTCTTTAATGATTTATTATGTTCATAATTGTTTTTGTAACGTTTGTTTTGTTATATATATTCCCAATCAGGTATGATTCTTTTAGACAAATGTTGGTTGTCTTTTTTTTTCAGTAAAAAATGAATATATTGAACATAATTAAATATTCCTTTGAAATTACATATAATATAATGGCCTAGGATAAGCACGTAATGATGATAAGGACATTAACTATATCTGTTAACATGTATTTTTAACTGTACTTGGACGCAAACATATATTTAACTAAATGAGTCATAAAGCTTATGCACTATGTATTTCACTAATATATGTTTGACACATATTAACAAATACAATAATGTGACTCATGTTAACAATTGAAGTACTTAGGTATCTGTTATAAACAAATTATAACAGATAAGTGGGATCATATATTTCATTACTGTATTTTGGTGCGGTGTGTGGTAATGCAAGGTGTCGATATGGTATGAAATTAAATAGAAAGGGTTATCTAGATTAATGAAATTGGTTATGCTTAGTCGCTATAGATCATATAGTTGAGATTTATGTCAATACACGTAGATAGGCATATGTGGTTTATTCTTGACGCGTCATTTCTTATGCTTTGGCTCGAAAAACACTTATAATCCTAGAGTTATGATGAAGAATCTAGCATGTATCTATTCATTTTTGCACACATTGATCTTTCCCCTGATGCTCAATGAAGTTTACCGAACTTTGGTGTATTAGCTGGCACCAAAAATTGAACATGGGAGCATGAAATACAAATGACCATTAGCTACCTGAGGGGTTTATTCTGATTGCAAATCTTAGGTTTTCAGTCAAATGAGTACCCACCTGCATCTCTATTGTATTATTAGGCTTTTAGTTTTACTATAAATATTTTTTGACATGTTTGCTTCCTGTCATTTTGATAGTGTGCTGCACGTGATCCGAAGAGTAGCTTCCCTGCATTTTTTCTTAATCTGAAGATGCTCTCCAGATCTGGAGTCTCTTTATTTGATCATTCAAAAGGTAGTCTTCCTCCTATCAAATACTTGGTGTAGTATGTACTACTAATTCTAGCATACACATATTATAGGATAAGCAAGTGTGGGTGGAAGAAAGAGGCTTGCACATAAAAATCTATCCCAAATAGGCTTATAAGAAAATCCCTTGAACTTTAGGTGAAAATGTACATGCGATGTGGGTTGGGTAACTGTTTCAGATAAAATAGTCAAAAATGATGGTTCAAAATTGAGTTGGCTTGACTACACTTTAACGCTCAATTTTTTTTTATTTTAAGATATCATAAATTATTAGTTTTTTAGATATTGTTACATGATCTATGAATATAATCTATTTGTATTCCAGTTAAGCGAGAATTCTTAACACTACTTTGGGTTATTTATGAACTGTTTGACCTGTTTCTTAGCTAACTTATTTAAATTTTCCACATTTAACCCATTTTCCACATTGACTACTTATCACATAACTGGACTAAAATTGAAGCCCTCTGTGTTGAGCCAGTGACACAATCTCAACACATAATTTTTCTTGAAGAAATAGATTTGAACTTTCAACCTTAATGTATCAGTTTCAAGCTTTACCACCTTGAGCAAAGCATAGTGAGTCATACACACATCTTTCCGGAATTCCAAACAAACCTTGAGATGAAATATTTATGCAATTATTGTAATTGTTTGATGATTCAGGAGTTGACAAGGCCAGAGTACTGGGAGTTGGATGAAGTTGAAACATGGAGAATCTTGCCTCGTCATCTAAAAAGGATTGAATTTCTTGAATTCAATGTAGAAACCAGAAACTAGATATAGCCCATTTATTACTCAAGCATGGAAATATAATAAAGGATATGATTTTAAGTTGGTATAAGAGAGTTGAGTATATTGAAAATTCAATGGAGATAATGAATGTCGTGTCAAAATTCTACAAGGCTTCTTCAATCGTGAAATTGACTACTCTTCTCGAGATATGATGACTGAAGTTGCTTACTTTATGTTAAAATTTAAAACATAGGTATTCATGATTTTTGAGTAACTAGATATCTGCAATTCTGCCAACTTCATGTTACCTTCATTTTTGTTTGAGAGTTAGTCATGCCCGCCCTATTGTCCATATACTGTAACACCCCCAATTTCGTCATAGGCAGCGAAATACAAATTGGGTGTTACTTCATGGCACAACAGTTATAATAATAGAAAACGATCTCCAATTGATTCGTTTTGAAAGAGTTATCATTCTAATTATATAAATTTCATAATGTTGTAAAAATTATATATGTTGTGTTATTAACCATCCACGCAAACCATACAATTATTTATAATTCTTAACAAAAAAAAAAAAAAAAACCAACAACTAAAAACCAAATAAACAATTGTTTTACAATATTGTTTGAGAATTCTAAAAAATATATTTCAGTTAACAAAAAAAAACAAACAAAAAATTATAAGTCATGCCACGCATTGGGCAGCTAGTATATATATATATATATATATATATATATATATATATATATATATATATATATTTTGTTTAATTTTTATGAATTAAAATCTAAATTCGGGTTTTTACGTTTTTAGGATTTTTTTTAGAGATTGTTTTTAAAAACTAATTTAACAAATTAAAGTTTAAGCTAAAATTTAAATAACAAACTACAACTATGACAATGAATATTAAGCTAGAATATGACAATAAAAGACTTAACAAATATAAGGCGAATAATTAAACATAACGTTAAACTAAGAATCTAAGATAAAAATGATAAAAAGGTAAGAGAATAAAACCCGGTGATTTATACGAGAGAAATACCACCCGATCTTATAAACTAAATAAATTATTAAAGTTTATTTCTTTATTAACTTTAATTTTGCTAATTAGTTAAATAAAGTTTTAAGCTTTATTAACTAAATAACTTAATAAAAGTTATTAAATTTGTACACCTTAATGATTTTTAAGCTTATAAGACCCGTAAGCTCCACGCCTTATGAGGTAGGATTGGATTACACAAAAAAATCAAAACTTTATAAAGGTTAGTTCAAATATATAAATATAATTCTTTTTATAATTAAAAAAAAAACTCAAATAATAGATAAACTAATCTTAATAAATCAAATCTTAACCACCAAACTATCTCAAGGAGATATGTTTCCACAAAAACTAATTTGGGTATTAAGGTTAAATATTTAAACTATAAGATTTTTTTTTTTTTTTTTTTTTTAATTATTTTTTTTAAACAAGAAGAGAAAGTATTAAATAACTAAAACAATTAGGAAATTTAAAATAAAATATTGAACTAAAAAAAATTAATTTTTTTTCACAAAATGAAAAACTAATTAAAAACCGATGAAATTAATTTCGTTTTTTTTTTTTTTTTTTTTTTTTTTTAAGGAAAGGAAATAAATCAAGGAAAAATATCACATGAACTCCGAAAATTACAAATATTTTTTTAGAAATATTAGAAAAGTGACATAAGCTTACATAATTTTTTTTTTATCATTTTCTGAATTAAATAAGTATTTTTTCGATTTTTAATGCTTAAAATAGCTAATAAAAAAAATAAATAGTAAACTAATTCAGAAAAATATGAAACATTTACACTATCTTAAGAAAACTATAAGAAGCTACCAGAAATTTTAAAAATATTTTTTTGACGTTTTTCTATTTTTTAAAAATAAAAAACGAAACAGTTTTTTAAAAGAAAAAGAAAAGAAACAGTTTTCGATTTTTTTAAAATATTAAAACAACTCAGAAAAATACGAAACTTTTATGACAAAAATAAAATATATTTTTGGATTTTTTGTAAATAAAACAAGATTTTTAAAGACGTTTTACTATTTTTAAGCTAAATAAAACAATAAAAAGGTAAACTTTAATGAAAATAAACAATAAAAAAGGTAAACTTTTATAAAAATATAAATATGATATGTTGAGCGTGTGCACGAAGCGTATAAAATACACTCACACAATCTTACATAACTCAACTCTTCATGGCATATTTTTATAAATAGTTTTATAAAAATAAAACAAAATAAAATAGATTAAGAGATGAGAAAAATAAAAGAGATGCAAAGACAATAAGTAAATGAACTAACTTGCAATAAATAAATCAAACTTTTATAAAACTACATAAGATAAAAAGTACAAGAGTTTTGGTAAGAAAATGAATAAAATAGATTTTTTAAAATGAGGTGAGGGAGGTGGGTATTTATAAACCCACAAGTTACCTTCTTTTTTCTGCTTATCCATTTTCCTTCTTTTTAAACATCTTAATTAATTGCAATCTTCGTTCGGTCTTCGTTTAGTGTTAAAAATTTTCTTCTCTTGCCTCGATGCTCCAAATAAATATATCAATGAACACGTAACTTTGTGCTCTTTCCAATCTCGTGCTCTTTTTTGTCCTTTTTGTCATCTTTTTGTCCATTTTGCAATATCCGTTATTTGCACATACATAAACACAAAAACACAAATATTTATGGCTTTAGGGGTTAGTTTTTGGGCTTTTTGATCCGGTTTTGATAAAGAAAAGGTATATGTTTTCACATATACCACGATCAACATCTCCTGATCTTGAAGTTCCGAGCTTGTTTAATTTTGGTTTTGGAAGTGGACTATCAGACAACATACATGAAAAGTTTATTGGCTATGTTGGTTATAGTGATGCAAATAGGCCAAGTAGAGGTATGTGTGACACACGGTAAATTTTCACTAAAATTTAACTGATAATTAGTAATTTATTATTACTAAGCATGAGTCATGAAGCATGTATAAGCTTTGCCTGATCATTTGAGTATATAACTCGCATACAGTAGATAAGTGCACCACTCTTGCATTCATATCATTTTATCAATATTTCATTTTTGTCTTATGATTTAAATTGTAAGACGAGAGGTTATCTCATTTTCCCCAGTGACCGACACTGCACGCGTACCAACACTATGATAAGGGCTTGATAAAACAAATGACAAACTTCCGTAATGAAAAATATTACAAAGATAATAATATCTCCGATGCGTACCTATAAGATACTACGTTATAAAAGTTATCAAACAATGATACTTTGGTCACAATATAACTTCGCGGGACACAAAAATAATAATACACTTACGCTTAAACAATAACCCTTATAAGACTCAAATACAATTGATACATAAGTATAATGTATATACATACATTTTCACAACTTGTACTATAAGTATAATACATATATATACATACACATTTTTCATAAAAGAAAACCTTTACTTAAAAATTGAGATAATATCTCTTTGTCTTTCGCTTCCACACACGACAAAACCAAACACAAAAGCAGAGAAAGAAAAGATATCAATCTTCTTCTTCTTCCTCTAGACATGCGCTTCACATAGGTCGAATCTCCCAAAGAGGATAAACCAACATGTTTCTTCCATCATATCCTCCTCTCTCTTACCAAAACCATGAAAGATTTTGCTTCTCAAATCTCTCCTTGATGCGCCTGCTACTACTCGTACGAATCCAAGGAGAATCAAGGCAAAGTCATCCAAGAGAATCATATCTTCACACCAATCTAGCTTGAGCCAAAAGTCCAAGATATTCTTAGTTTTGGAAGCTAACCAAATTCGGCTTCAAACCAAGACATAAGGAAAGAAAGATAGTCAAGCTCTTTCCCAAGATACTCCTTTATCTCTAGTAGAGATGCAAACGCCCCAAACTCAGTTTCTCATCAATTTTACCAAAACTAGGGTTTGTGAAACTTAGGGTTTTCAAAAATTGATTTGGGGGTTTTGCAATTGGAAGTGTATTGGAGCTAATTCAAGTTTTGTTTGGTTCGAATCCAAGAAGCCACGTTCGTCCCTCACCACTTTCGAATTGAGGTTAATAATCTTTCTTGATGTAATGTTTTATGTTGTTATTTTGAGGTCAAGTTTGGTATCTTGTATCAAGGATTTGTTCTATACTTGTCACGTTAATAATATGCTTGGTTGTTATGTTGAGTTTTGTTTTAATCCTTACTTGTTAAAATGATTGTTGTCGAAAATTAAGATGTCACTTTGGTATTGCGTTCGAGTCTCCTGTCGAATGGTATAACCAAGAAAAGAATTAGAAAAGTTGAGTTTTTGGCATTGTTTTGTTAACCTTGTTTTTCTTCTGTCGAGTTGTATAACCAAGAAATTAGAGCAGTTAAGTTTTTACATGTTATAATCCTTGGGTTTGATAAACAATCTTTGTTACATGAACTTATGTGGTCATTTGCACAAGGGTCCGTTTGGTTATCTGTCGAGACTAGGGAACAAGAAAAAGATAGACGAGTCAAGTTTTACAAGTCTACTAGCAACCCGTGTTGATACTCACATTTTCAGTCGACATTTATATCATTTAAAGTGTGTCGAACCTTGATTATAACTTTGCTTAAACATGAGAAACATGCTAGTATCTCATTGTCTTGTGACTCAAATCTTAGAGGTGAATCTTGTGTCTAAGTCGCTAGGTATGACAAGGGAGAAACCCAAGTCAAGAGTGCTCATGTGCTAAAATGTATTTCGAGTAATCTATACTTGTCTAGTTCCGTAAGAGTAAAATGGTTGACGATTAGAACCAAGTCGAGTAGTACTCAACTAACAAGAGGTATCGTCACCCCTTTTTGCTCTCATTTTCTAGTTAAAAATGTTAGCCAAATCTCGTTCGAGTCAAGTCTTGTGCAAGATCATTTTCCCTTGTTAGCTTGCCTTAATAAGTACATCGTAGTCATCAAATGTGCTTGGGTCTATATAAGTGAGTCGACAACTTCATTGTGGTAGTACCATGGTGATGGGTCGTACTCACTAGTCGAAGAGTTCGGCTTCACGAATGGAAGCATGAGCAAACGAGAATCTCGAGCCGAGTTGCTCACGTGAAGTCTTGAAACAACAATTCATACATGATAATATATCACTTAGTAAAGAAAATTTTATAAACTTCATTAGCAATATGTAGTAACAAATGTTGGGCCTACCTTTCCCTGCTTCCCTTCCTTCTCGTTACAAACACCACAATGGGCCAGGCCCAAGATTTTGTACCAAGTTATCTTTATGATTGGGCCGCAGCCCATAGTTAAATGGGTAACAACTAGTTGTGACCGAATGAGGTGATACCCGGGGAAAATTATCGGACGACAAACAACGAAACCCGTCCCCGTCAATTCTTTCTTTCCACCTTGTTGCATGTCGTCTTAATGTCAATTACGTACACAAGTCATAACTTAACGAAAAAGGTGTAAAGGTTTTTATACAAGAAACTAGTGCTTAAGAACATGCTATACTTAACAAATCTTAAAGCAAAATTTAACGACAATGTGTAAATAAATACAAGTCAAGTGAACCTCTCGTTAGAACTATATATATATATATTTATATATATATATATATATATATAAATATATATATATATTAAGATCAAATCTTGATAAATAAATAAAGATCACTATATCATTTTATGGTCCATTAAAATTTGAAAGTCTTCAAATTTAACTTAAATATTTTCTAAATACAATTAGAGAATAAATCAATTATATATATAATTTTGACAATACCATTTTGTGTCAACTTAAACGAGTATATACACATTTATATACTTACTAGTGAAATATTGTAATTATTTTTCCAAATCAAACATTGAATTTCAAAATCATATTATAGCGTCTACATGAAAGGTATATATACTTCGTATACTTATAAGTAAAATCATTTTAACGATTTTTACAAACTACGTTAAGTATTAGTACGATTATCAAAGCCATTGAACTACTTTAAGTAAGTGATACTTAAAACAATGAACTAAAACATTGCCCTCCTTATCTAGGTCGCGTGTCGGTGCCGCTTCACAACATTCACTAGATCCCACATTTGGATTTCGCTTTTGCTAAGGTGAGTTTTCATAGCCCCTCTTTTACTTGATAAATTGTTTTATACATTTTGGGGTGAGAAATATGCAAAACCTTTTTATGGACCTAAACTATTACATGAATACTATTACGTGGTTTAGCCTAAGCCCTTATGTCCCTAGAGAATGCCCTTTTTCATGAACCGTCAATTCCCCTTTGGGAAACGCGAATGTTATAAATAGATCTATTGAGGGTGACTCCTCCGTTCGGTTGGTCATGCTTAGGCCAAGGCGAAACGTATACCATGTCGGAACCGAGTGTCGAGGGACAAAACACTCGCTATGGGCCCCTGTATTGTATGACATCTTTTAGCATACAGAAACTGTCGTAGTATCGGTTGCATGAACTTAGAGCTAACGTAATAGACATTCATCCATATATCATTATATTCGTTGTAATGATTATATGACTTTGCTTATGGTCCAAACTTACTATTTTAACTTAAACCTATGAACTCACCAGCTTTTAGCTGACTTTTTAGCATATTTTCTCAGGTGCTTAGTTGTGATCATGGATGCAAGGCAAGGGGCGGATAAATGGTCATAGTAATATCTAAAGAAGTGTTTTTACACAAAAACGATGTTTTTATATTGGGACCACTAAAAGTATGGGATGTGCCCATTTATCTAAATAATGTTGTAAGATAATGTTTTAAAATATTTTATGAAATTAAACGGAGTATGTATTCCGTTCTTTATTGCTTGTGTTATGATTCACCAATTTCGTAACGCTCCCAAATGACACGTATGCTTCCGCTAAACCAAATTTGGGGGTGTTACAGTATGTCTCATTACTCTGGCTCACAACCAAAGATAATAATAATTATATGGTACATTCATTCGAATCATTTGCTGAAGAAAATGATTTAAACAACATTTTCGTTAGTTTTCCTGTTTGATTCATCTGTGTATAAGTTTATACCATTTGTTGATTTTTCGGGTCCTACGCATTAGGTGTGAATGTAAATAAAAATATAGTTGCGATTCCAAAAATTGGAGAACATAGGAAAGTGATTTAAGTGAATAAAACTTCATTGTAGCTTTTTTTCCTCACATGTTCTTCGTCTAAAGGCCTCTAGATCGGGTCTATGGTGATCTAATGTTTTATGCATAGATAACTCCAAAAACACTCAGTTTTAACGTATATAAGTCTAATAGATGTGTATTGAATTTTCAATAACAAGAACTCATCACTAGAATTTGGACAAAGGCTGAAGCAATTGGCATATAATGTCAAAAGTGTATTGTTTGATAACTAACCAGTGCAGACAAAAACCATGTATGCTGTTTTATGTAAAACATGAGCATTGCCGAAAGTGAGAATTTCCCAGAAGTATGTTGCTATTGGTATTTATACGTAGGCGTACATTGTCTGTTGGTTTAATGGACATAAATTAGTAGATGTGTGTTAGGATCGAACTCGAGATCACGTCGCACACTTTACGTATGAGAATTAAAGATTAATAATTTAATATAAAACATTATATTTAATTATTAAATATCATAAAACGAATAACGACCATTAGTGTTTAACACAAAATGACTAATGACCGTTAAATAAATAAACAAAGGACTATAGGTGAAAATAGAGGGACAAGAAGCTTCCGGAACCCTCTTTGGGTGCTATAGCCGATCGGTAAGATTATGACTTTCCTAATCCTACATCAACTTGTCCTCCAAGATATTCATGCTATATAAACAAACTTTAGGGTCATTGTTTGATATCTCTTGTTCACACACACGTAACCCTAAGTGTTTTCTTCTTTGTTTTTCCCCTTGGCCAATCGACAAACACCCTTGATAAGGGACGATCGATTTTTATTCATTAAACAAATCGTTTGGTTTAGTTTTTGTGATTCTTTTACTAGCATAACTTTAATTTGTTATAGCACGTGTGTACAAGAACGTGATATAATCACACTATTGATTATATCTTAGGTTGAATTACAAAACGGTAAGGGGTAATTCCAATAATCCTTATAAAACCTAATTAGGGTTCATCTTAATTGAAGAGTTGTTTGGATTGATTCTTGTTTAGCTAGAATCATAAGGTACGCATACTTTTATGTTTTAGTTAATTAATTATTCATTATATGTTCTTTATGCTTCCGCATGTGTACTTGATGTTTATTGTTTATATTTATGTTTAGTCATGTTATAACACGTAAAAAACGGATATTGTATTGTGTTTGATATGATTAATTCTAGGGTTTTGTTATTATTATGTAAACCCTAATTTTTTGGGTTAGGGCTTTTGCCCTAATTTTTCTATAAAGTTTTTTATGTCGATCCTTAAATTTTTTTAAGTCGTATTATAATTTTTTTTGAGTTTATAAAATTGTTTTGTTAATCGATATCTAAACCTAGAATTGTATATATGTTACGTGACTTAATTCATGAATAATTGTCATGTGACATGGAATTGTATGCGATCTTGTGACAACGTGAATAATCGTTATGTTAAATCCATGAAAACGTGCATGTTTGGCATGGATTATTGTCGATATATATTTAATTGTTAAGATTGGTTATGTGAAAATTAATTGCTAAGTTTTGTACACATGTTTATTGTTTTGATAAATCTTGAATTGGGGAATACCTCAATAATATTAATGAATCAATTATGTGCAATTTGGTATATGTTTGACTATGGCTTACGCAATCGATTTATCGATGTATGTGGCTCACTTACCTTATTAAGTGAAAGCCCTAGTTAACACATACATAATTTAACCTAGAATTGATTATTAATAGGTTTTATCGAATAAGTTGCATGTGGCTACTTGTTTACGCATATTAATTGTTAGTTATGTGCACATTGTTTTAGTTGTTTATTTTTTTTATTTTTTTACTTGTTTGTTTATTATGTTTGACAAGTTTTAAGCAAAGGGTAATTTCAAGAATAGAAAAATAAATTTAGACTAAACAATGGTGAAATTTGATTTGTTTTTTAAGAGTTACAATTTTCATAAGTTTAATTGAGTGATGAGTTTTGGTACAAATAGTGAGAACGGCGCATCCAATTTTGACAAACTATAAGAGGGGTATAAGGAGGGGAGCGCATTAAATTGTGACCCGAAAGAAGGAGGTTAATTGCTTCGCGCTGACCAAATTCTCCGCTTCTTTGTGCGTCAAATTGGAGTTACCAAGTAGGCTATTTTATGTACAAAATCATCTTAAGGGCGAATTAGCTTTAATTCCATGCACCACTTTGTGGTAATTATCCGAAACACTAAGTCTTTGGACTTATGCAAAAGTACGATATAATGGACGATAATTAAAGGTAAATTCCTTAATTGGCGAAACTAATACCTCAATCAAAACTTTGATAATTTAATCTTTGTGAATTGGTTAATAAAAATTTTTTCATTAAAAACTATTGATACGAAGTTGTATGCATGCTTCTTCGTACATATTTGATTTGACACCATAAATCAAAACTAGTACCCTTTAAAATTAAGTTAGTGCCATCTAGTAAAAGGAACACTCGAAGTTGCAATTTACGTCATGTGGAAACTTGGCGAGATTGTGATGGAAAGGTAAATCTTCATGTGAAGTCAGACCTTGCATGGACACATTTGCAGTTCTTTAAGTTAGACGACTTAAAATTGAGTAGTAAGTGAGAACTGGACTCAAGGCACGAGATGGGGATAAAACATGTTTACATTTGCAATGTTGTTGGTAATGTAAATCCCATAATGATCTAGGAATTGGAAAAAGGTTTGCCAATTACTGTTCGACAGATTACCTTATTATGTGCTTTCGTTACTAGCAGATCAACTGATGTAATGGAACTATGATAATTTGGATCCTAGTTTTCAAGAAAATTCTATGGTTATATGAAAATTCCCTTGGGTATTTTATTTTCTTGAAAAGTTTAATTATTGAAAATACTAAAATTGAATTTTGCTAATTCTTTAAATGTAGTAATGCAACATTAAACCGTAAACATGGGTTATTCTTGCATCGGTAAATTGATCTACACCTGTAAGGGTTTTTGGTAGAGTCAACTTTACTAAAAGAATAAACCTAGTCCTCTTTTCATGAGAAAAGAGTGAGATTCAATCCTATTCCTTTTCATGAATGAGAAATGTATAATAGGAAAATCAGAATTATCTAAATTCTAAATACATAACTGATAAGAAAATTTTAATAGTTAAGAAAATTGCACATTTTCTGAGTTATGAAATTAGAAGCTAGACTAATTTACCGCAAATTTGGAAAACGGCAAACTAGCATAATTTATCTAGTTATTGTGCTTTGACCATTTAAAAGTACTACATATAATTGTTGGAATGGTAGAACTATTAAAGAAGAAATTGCATGCCCGATTTTCAAGTTAATAGCATTGATGGATAGTCCAAATACACTCTTTTAGTACATAAGTAATTGTTATGTATAGACTATCTCAAAGGTGTAGGGAAGTAAATAGCACACTATTTTCTTTCACTTGTTAATAAAACACTTACAATGTTGTCAAATCCAGTGGGAGCATGGTGTTCTTATTACTAAATAAGGAATTAATGTAATGATCTCTAATTCAGTGGGAGTTACAAGCTTTGTTATCTTGGTAGTTACCCAGATTATCTCTAGAATGTCTTGAGATAATTATTTTCCACTTGTAGACACTTATGATTTTAAGGATAGTCATGAACGTTTCTTTACTAGACAATGAAGTGGTTCTACATCTACTAATTATGCTAATATCAATGACACAATCATATTGGTCACATAAACAAACATATGTCGTGTTGTTTATCTACTACATGATGTTGTTCCATGCACAAGTGGGAGAAATCTTTATTGCGTGCAAGGTACAACACATAGAAATATGATTTAAAGGATTCTCTTGACTGCAAAGTAAGAGACTAACGTTCTAATATGACTTATTCATATCTAATTCAAGAAACACTTGGTGTTGCAATTTACGTTATGTGAGAGCTTAACTAGATTGCAACAACAAGGTAAATCTCCATGTTATGTGTTATCGTATCTGGAATAAATTTACAGTTTCTAAATTAGATAAGTAGATAGAACATGTGTCAAGATGATATATAAGACTACTTCAAATTAAATATTTAAATATTATTAGAATGACATAAATAAATGAAGTAATCTAATACTACTTCAATTTGTATATTTATAATTTTTGGAATGACATAAATAAATGAAGAAATAATGTAGTCCTATATTATTGTGAAGTAATAAATTAACTTGAAATTACTATTGAAACCATGAGGTGGTGTTCATAATTACTTTATTTAAATATGTTTAGGATTCATTGTAAAGACATAAACATGAAGTCTTTTAACACTTATAATAAAGTAAGACGTTAAGTTGTTATGTTTTTAAATTAAGACATATACAAGAAGTCATTGAGTTGATCAATGATTTATAACGAATAATGGGATTATAACAGTTTATGTTTTCTTGATGAGACATGGATATGAAGTTACTTGGTTAAAGAGTACTTGTGTTATAAAGCATGAAATTGGCTTGGAAAGTCTATTATACCATTAAGTTGACTTAGTTGGTAAATAGGTAAGCCAAAAAGAATATGTTTATCTTATATATTGTTAGATTATCTTACAATATTAATTCTAATGAATACCACAAGTTGATGGTATGTTCAGTTAGGAGAATCAAACTCTATTTGTTTTGTTTGATTCAAGATAACCATAACTTCATTCTTAAAAGTAATCAAGGTTATAAAATTGAGTATGGATTGAATATACTCAATATGACTCCAACCTATAAGATTAATAAAACACCATTTTATTATAGAATGTGATGAATCACATTAAGTTTTAAAATTGAAATTCTGAATTGTTAAACTTCTTATGAAGAATGATTATTAACAAACTAAAGTCAGGAACTGTCAACATGTATTTGTAATGTCTCAAAAGAGAACATTTTATTGTTGCTCTACTTGCTAATTAAGTATTTTTTTTTTAGGTAAAGGGGAGTAATCCTGCACCCTGGTAAATATATTAACCAAAAAAAGTTTAAGTACAACGGATGAGAGTGAATCTCTCACCTCGGCCCGTTACATGGGCAACAAACACACACTAAAAGTGCACTTAACCAAATAAACATAAGAAAGATATGCCAATCTTATGAACTACCAAACAACCAATTTTACTTCCTACCACGACCTAAGAGACTAACATCATACATGTCACACATATCCTCCAAGTGCCTCGGTAGATCGTAGACTTGTTCAGCATAATCCTCACAATCTTCAAGATCAAAACCCCCACCACCCCCAGAAGCCAAAAATGACGCCATGGGGTTATCTGTTTCCAAAACCTCATCTTCACTGTCAGAGCAAGTCACATTCCCAACTTTAGAAAACGGATTACTTACCTTGGTAGCAGAGGAGGTCCCAGTCTCCGAAGGCTTAGACGCCTCACCAATAACAATACGAGGGTCCTTCCCCCGAGATCCATCAATACCTGCTTCCTTAGTAGTACCAGAAGACTTCCCAGTCTTCACCGTTTTAGTAGAATCAGCCACAATACTTGGGATGCCCGAGTCATCTTCCACCTCAAGAGTCCCAAAAGAATTTGACGTAGTAATAGGTGTATCTTTAACAATGCCACTAGCAGCTGCCTGTGTCTTTGTCTTTGCAACATATACCTGCTTCCTAGGTGCAAATCTAGGACCCTTACCCATATTAATACCACCAGTCATCTTCGTACCTTTAGGTTTGGCTTTTCCGATTACGCACCACCTTAAAACCATCATCAGGTTCATCCACATTAGAGGTGGGGGGAACATCATTATTCTCCTTAATACTCTTAGGGCAACAAGCATTATCATGCCCAAACACTTTACATTCCGTACAGTGTGGTGGCTTCCATTCATATTCCACCTTTATACTTGCCGTAGTAAAGCCACTATCATCCTTTTTAGGGATCGCCATAGTCACCACATGTTTAAGCTCGAAATCAGATGATACTTCCACAAGAGCACGTGCAAAACTAATACGACCCCATGAATCGACACACATGGAACTAGTAAAAGCATCTAACATAATCGGCTTACCCACTTGAGTAGCAATTAAGCTCAACCCATCTTCGAATACATAAGTAATGGCACATTATGTAATTTAATCCAAACGGGAACTCGAGTTACCTCACTTTTAGACAATAGCACATCAGGAGTCCATTTAGTGAGAATGAGAGGAGAATTGCGAATAATCCAAGGGCCCCGTTGAAGAACATTCTCAACACCCTCTTTAGAATCAAACTTAAAGAGGAAAACACCATCATCATTCTTCATTAGTTTCTGAAAACCAAACTTACCCCACGTGTTGGAGACGTAGTTCTTAACCAACTGAAAAGCAACATTCTTGCCAACAAAGAAGCCAACAAGAGTATTTTCATACCGGTTGAATACACCTTCCATAGCAGCCTTTGGAAGCACCGTATCATGATTTTCAATACGTGTCTCATTAACCAAGGCACGAAAATTAACTTTCCTAGAGACACGTTCTGGATTTAATACATTAGCAAATGACTTCACTTTATTATCACATCCAATCACACTAGGACCTGAAGTAGATGCATTCACCATGTTAGTACCTGAAGTAAAATTATTCACCTCGTTAGGACCAGAATTCACCACATCATCAACTTTAGTGCTCGAATCAGATCCACCCATGTTAGGACCATCCAACCCACTTACAAACGAAGCACTATAACTTGTGTTATCCAAATTAGTAGTATCCCAAACAGAAGCTGACTCAACATCAGGCGTGCTAGGGTTTAGAACAACCCTAGCAGCTTTACGCAACTCAGGACCAGCTTTGTCACCCTCGATACCACGTTCACCTTTGAGACGTTTAAACCTAGCTTCCAACGCCTGAATATCAACCCTAGGATGCGGATTCGTGTCAGTGTTCACACCAACTTGATCGACCAAGTTGGTGGCTGTTTTAGAAGCCATCCCTGAAGAACCATCTTTGTCAATAAAACCTTTCTCCATCTCTCTAAAAACCCACAAACAATCCAAACAAACTCTAATACGGACCAATAAGCAAACAGCAAACGACCAAGTACAAGAACGAAACCCTAACTAAAAAGTTAGGGTTTTGAGATTACGCACCAAATCCTAACCTGCTCCCATGGTCAATCAATGTTATAATGATAAGAATAAGACCAACAAGGAGATTAAAACCAGGTAAGGATGATCAAAAACCAACGCAACAAAAAACCAAAACCGTTTTTTTTACAAACCCTAAAATAGCGATTGTGCAAAGCTGACACAAACCAAGTAAAACTAAGCACGAATTCAGCCAAGGACTAATTAACAATGAATTTAATTAGTAACAAAGATCAATCAATGCAAAGAATCACAAGAGTTGAGGCAGATTTGAAAAAAACGATTATGGTTTCAAAAAACGATTTTCTAAACCCTAATAATAACGAATCACCAAAACTGAACCAAAACAAGAGGAACGCAGCACGAATCCAACCAAGAATCAATTAACAATGATGTTAATTAATAACAAAATCAGGTAGATGCAAAGAGTTCCAAGTTATGGCCGATTTGAAGAAAAGTCGATTAAGGGTTGTTAGGGTTTTAGAAAATCGCCTAGAGAGAAATCGCCAAGAGTTTGTTCATGATACTTGCTAATTAAGTATATATAGTCTATATATTACAAAAGGCAAGTGGTAGTTTTTATCTTGAAAGATAATATTACAAGATACATAATCTTATAAAATACACTAGTGAATATCATGATGAGGTTAGACATGTAAATGATAGACCTCAAGATGATGAAATTCTCATTCATAGATATCTCAGATATTTGTTTGATATGTTGAGAAATATGAGTTCTGAGGATTATGGTAAACCTGATAATCATTATGATGTATTACCAAATATTGAATTGGGTAAATTACTGATACTGTGAATGTTAAAGATGTTGTTCATAAAGATAATCAATTTTTTTGAAAATTTGGTTTATCTTATTAGTTAGACTAGAGAATGAATATGAGTTTCTTCGAAGAGATGAAAAACCCTAGTGGTTTAATCTCTGTGTAGAAATCATATGGACAAAATTGTACACGTATTTAATGCATGTCATATAACAAGATTATTAATCATACTTAAGCAATTAATTGTGATTGAATATTCTTTCCTAGGCAACATTAAATATATAAAGATGATTATTGTCATTCTTATTTTCACTAATATGAAAAATGACAATGGAATATCAAAACTCTTTCTTGAAAGATTACTTGAGCGATGACAATAAGTAATCGAAAGGATTTTTGAATTCATATAATCTTTGGAAGTGTAAAAAGTGCAATAATTCATGAATAGATTAATGCATGCATCTATGAAATTATTCTTATGTTTAATTATTAAATTCTAGTTTTTATTTATAATTGAAATAGAAATTTTTTAAGTATTCCTGAAAGCTAGTGGCAGTATTATGGGAATTTTCTTAAATCTTATATGTTGTATAACATATAAGAAGTTACATTCCATGTAAGATACATGTTAAGTCTTAATTTGTAATGAAACTTCACTTGTAAGATTTAAGAATTAAAACATACAACCTTGGAATACATGTTTATTGTTAATAAACATGTGCGGTAAAAATAAATGATTATAATAAAACATGATATATCATTTGGGAAATGGATACATATCTTTTGACAAGATAGAACATAAATGAAATCTAAGTTTGACCTGTAGATTCATCATGTACATCATGTTATGTATTAAAATTTTTGTATCATTCTTGAATGATAGATGATTTGAGAACATTGATATCTAACTAAAAGATATTAGATAACTTGTGTAATGAATATTCTAATAGAATTACATCCTCAGCCTGGAATTGCTCCTAGATTCTATGGATGAACAATATGTCAATTGTTGTGCAAATTGTCATCGGCTACAAACATTACACAATAAGATATTAAAGTTTACGGATTTTTTTAAAAAGAGCATTTTATTGTTTATATACAATGATGCTGGTTTAATTGAGATGACACTCAATACTAGTCATTGTAGGATTTCATCCTTGTTAATGGCCATGTGACCTAGTTGTACTTATCTAAGAGCACAATTGCATTATACATTAAAAGAATAAGAATACTTTAAACTTTAAAAATGCTTGAAAGTTTAATTGTCATAAATTGGTGGTAGAGGATGTCACACACTTTATGAATTATTATGTGAATTGTTGAATGCACATATACAAGAACTTCACTAATTGAATTCTTGAAATAAGTATTCTCAAAATTACGATAGATCAAGTTGGTTGATTTATGCCTTGTCAACAAGTATGGTTGTCATTACTTGAGGCATAATTCATCAACTAAAATTTTCATGCATTGATCTATTTACTATTTGGATAAGGGATGTTAAACAAGTATTATAATAAATTAAATATTTGGTATTTTTAATTTTATAATATATTGTATCCTATATTTGCATGTTTAATCCGTGAATAATTTGTTTATTCTAAATCGTCCATTGTCAATTAATGATTTGAGAGTATCATTAAACTAAGACAAATCTGAGTGATTTGGTAGAATATACTTAAAAGTATATTGATGAGAAAGCATACCAATTTCAGATGATATTCAATGAATTGAATATAGGACTTATCCCAACTACATGATTTTACTTTATGGATATTGTTATTAAGAAAAACAGGAATAGTTATTCCGACTTGCGATACCAGATAAGTGTCATGAATGTAGTGCACTTCTGTGGAACAACTTAATGATATACGTAACTGGCAGTCATAAGGGTTGTTTCCAGAAGTGTTACAAAGTTTGTGAGTTATTCTTGTAGTCAAGATAGAATTTGTTCCTTCAAATTTATTTTGGAGTTTAATACTGTTGGGCCACTCGTAGGGTTGACAAGATGTTTGTGTGGCCACGCCCAAGATCTTCCCTGAATATGTTTAGAAGATTTGGTAATCTTGCTCAATCACTTATAACGAGAAACATAATGGTTGAATAAAGAATGACTTAAATCCATATCTTTATTTAACATGGTATTAGAAACAAAATGATAATAATAATGAGAAATCATTAAAAGGTTTTTCCAGGAGCCTTACTCAAGTTGTACTAGAGGCATCGAAGTGTTGCTAGAAGCTAACCGATATGATCACACTATTAAGATATGTCCAAGTGGGTGCTGTTGGTTTAATGGACATAAATTAGTAGATGTGTTTTAGGATCCAACTCGAGATCACGGGATTGCACACTTTATGTATGAGAATTAAAGATTAATAATTCAATATAAAACGTTATATTTAATTAATAAATATCACAAAACGAATAACGACCATTAGTGTTTAATGGAAAATGACTAATGACCGTTAAATAAACAAAAGAAGGACTATAGATGAAAATAAAGGGACAAGAAGCTTCCGGAACCCTCTTTGGGTGCTATAGCCGATCGGTAGGATTAGGACTTTCCTAATCCTACACCAACTTGTCCTCCAAGGTAGTCATGCTATATAAACAAATCTTAGGGTCATTGTTTAACATCTCTTGTGCATACACACATAACCCTAAGTGTTTTCTTCTTTGTTTTTCCCCTTGGCCGATCGACAACACCCTTCATAAGGGACGATCAGTTTTTATTCATTAAACAAATCGTTTGGTTTAGTTTTTGTGATTCTTTTACTAGCATAACTTTAATTTGTTATAGCACGTGTGTACAAGAACGTGATATAATCACACTATTGATTATATCTTAGGTTGAATTACAAAACGGTAAGGGGTAATTCCAATAATCCTTATAAATCCTAATTAGGGTTCATCTTAATTGAAGAGTTGCTTGGATTGATTCTTGTTTAGCTAGAATCATAAGGTACACATACTTTTATGTTTTAGTTAATTAATTATTCATTATATGTTCTTCACGCTTCCGCATGTGTACTTGATGTTTATTTTTTATTTTTGGGTAAAGGGTTTTACCCCGGTAAATATATAACCAAAAAATAATGTTAAGTACAAATGGAATGTGGCTAAAATACCACATTAACCTCAAGCGAAAGCTTGATAAACTAGTGTTTATGACATGCCATAAACACAAAGGACCTAGCTATATTACATCAACTAACTAGGCATAAACAAGTAAAATACTTGTAGCAAGCGAGCATCCCGCATCCAACCAATCCACAAAGGGAGCAAGTTAACCCAGGAAGTTTGCCTCCTTAAAAACCCTTTCCAAGAAAAACCCAAAGGGAAAAACCTTGGAGTAGGGAAAAAGAGTACAACCCTTACCCGGCACTCCCTTCGTGAGAAATACAAATACTTGGAATCTTCCATTTATCAAGGATCAAACGAGACCGCGAGGTTAGCTTCTTGAACTTGAAAGTAACCAGCTTCAACCGAATAGTAGAGACAATGATGCTAACCACTTCCGCATAAAGAGACTTCTTACGCTTGAAAATCCTAGCATTGCGCTCCATCCAAACAAAATATGTAGTAGCATAGCAGAACGAGAAATGATGCTACCAACCGCCCCGGATAAAGGAATAAGAACAAGTAACAATACTCTCCAAAGAAGGCGGATCGCATCCATGCCGAGATAAAACCCGGACTGAAACCAAACTGCATAGAAAACCGACACTCAAAAATAAGTGAGAGTGAGAATCGAAACCAACTCACAAAGCGGGCATCTAAGCGAGTCCAAGTCAACATTAGGACCAACATCCCATTGTCGCATCCTATCTTGAGTCTTCGCCTTAATAGCGAGCCATAAGTATATTGCATGCCTCGGGATACAATGAGAGAACCAAGGAACATTACACCAATCAACCACATCAGCCCTAAGACGCAGAGAATCCCATGCACCGAAAAAAACCACTAAAATTACCATCCAACTTAGCGCCATAATAATCCATCGACAAGATCATTAAGAATAGGGACCGAATTGCAGCTAATAAAGGAAAACGAGATAACCAAATCCACGGCCATCTCGGGCACCATTAGCAATCGGATCACAAACCAAATCGATAAATGAAAACACCTGCACGGGCAATATCTCTAGCAGTAAACAAATCACGAATTGGGCTTAACACACACCACCTATCAAACCAAACCGATCGTCCCTTTCCATTATTGATCTTATGCCAGATAAATGAGCGAATCTTTGGACGAATCGCAAGAAGCTTGCGCCATCCCGACTAACATCCCCAAACATGGGACATCCTAAAAGCTTCTCCCACGAAGTTTATAAGAATGAATCCATTGAACCCATAACGACTCTTTATGTGTCAAAATACTCCAAATGTGTGTAGTCATGAGGGCAATGTTAAAATCCTCCAAACGTCGAATACCAAGACCACCTTCTTTCTTTGGCTTAGAAACAGATTCCCAAGCAACCTTAGCCTTTCCCTTTTTCATTTCTCCTTGACACCAAAGGAAACCCCTCATAAGCTGCTCTAACTCATGTATAATACGAGTAGGAAGAATAAAGACTGAAGCCCAATACAGATGCATCGATGACAAAACAGGACCTTACCAATGAAGCCTACCCGCAAGATATAAGAACTTATTACGCCAATCATTCACACGACCTTCCAACTTTTCAACAAGCACCTTACAGTCCCTATAAAGAAGTCTCGAAGATATTAGGGGAACCCCAAGATACCGACAGGAGAGTACCTTCGCAAGCGGCATAGACGGAGAATAGCACTTTAATAGCATTAGGCACATTACAAAAGAAAGTCGTACTTTTAGGGATACTTGGGACAAGACCGAAAAGTTTTGAAATCCTCCAAAGCATGCATAATGACATTAACAGAATCCTGATGGCCTCTAGCGAACAAGAAGAGGTCATCTGCAAAACAAAGGTTAATAATTCTCATTTGTTCACACAAATGATGGAACGAAAATCCACCGCATTAGAAACCTTTGCACGCAATATAAGAGTTAAAACTTCCATAACCAGGGTAAACAAATAGGGAGATAACGGGTCACCTTGTCGAAGACCCCGCTTACCTTTAAACCAGCCATGAAGATCCCCATTAATACATATAGAATAAGATGTAGATGAGATACATACCATGATCCAATCAACCATTTTTGCGTGAAAACCAAACCCAATCAGAATAGCTTTAAGAAAAGCCCAATCAACCGTATCATATGCCTTCTGAATATCAACCTTAAAAACGCACATCTAGGAGGACCTCTCCCTCTATGATAATTCCGCATAAGCTCTTGGGTAAGTAATATATTATCGGATATACGACGACCGAGGAACAAAGGCGATTGATTAATACTAACCAACTGACCAAGGCCTTCTTTAATACGATTAGCAAGGATTTTGCTAATGCACTTATACATGACATTACAACAAGAAATAGGCCTATAGTCATTAATCTTAGATGGGGTAGACACTTTAGGGATCAACGATATAATGGTATAATTAATCTCCTTAAGAAGCTTACCATTCATGAAGAAATCCCGAACAGCAGATATAACCTCAGCACCCACAATATCCCATGCTTTCTTAAAGAAAGCAGACGTGTAACCATCGGGACCAGGAGCTTTATCATCCCCCATAGAAAATATAGCCTCCTTTATCTCCGCATCCGTGACATGACGAATCATCGAATTAGCCAATTGGTGTGAAAGAACATTAGAAAATATACCGTACTCATCAAATGGACTACAATTGCCTTCAATACCAAGAAACTGCTCATAATGAGCAACAAAAGCACCTGCAACCTGATGACCCTCATACAAGACATTGTTTGCATCTCTTACCAATTCAATTCGATTACGGGCACATTTGCTTTTAACAATATTATGAAAGTAAGCGTATTAGAATCACCGCATGAAGCCATTGAACTTTAGATTTACGCTTTAAAAACCGTACTTCATCTAACGTAGCCTCTTTATAAGCAAGAAGATAGTGAGCATGATCATCACGTGGTGCGAATTAGACGGATCTGTATCAATAGCCTTTTGGACCTCATCTAACTCCTTCCGAATCATAACCACCCGCTCATGCAGATTACCTTGATTGTGCAAAAGCTTACGGAAAGGAGATTTCAGCCCCTTTAAGCGTTGAACCACACGATACATAGCACAACCATGAACATTAACATTCCATCCCGCAGTAACCGTATCAATAAACGCAAGAAGTTAGAGAATTTGAAAGGTTTAGGCTTAGGCTTAGTTACCTGGGGAATACGCAGAACACACGGAGAATGATCTGAAATACGATAAGGTTGAAATATAGCAAAAGAACCTGGAAACAAGTCAGCAAATGTCAGATTGCCCATCACCCTATCAATTTTCTTCAATGTACCAAATGAGCCTCTTGGCCGATTCCAAGTAAAGTGAAGACCAAGTACTATTAAGATCCTCAACCTCCATTTTCGAACACAATCTTTGAATTCACGCGATAGCAATGTCGAGCATAACTACCACATGAATGATCCTCCAATTTAAGCCGCGATTAAAATCACCCAACAAAACCCAAGGCCTACTACGCATAAATCCAAAGATGGCAAACAAGGTTGGACCAAAGGGCACGCCAATGAACATAGTAATTATCTGCGTACACAAAAGAACAAAAAAAAGTTTTGCTATCCGTCCGAGTATTTACCTGAACATGCATAACCTGGTTAGTTTGAGACATAATCATAACATCAGCAATATCATCATTCCAACCAAGAATAATACGGGACCCCTTATCACACAGACTACCATTTGACGTCCACTTCCACCGACGGCAAACTTTACGACATGTATCATACACCACCGATGCATCAACATGAGATTCCAAGATAGCACATACACTAAGATTATTATCATTAACCACTGTTTAACCTCTTTTGTTTAGGGGAATGGTTCAAACCCCTTATATTCCAAGAGGCTTATACTAAACATAAGGAACATTGAGCAGGAGTGCTTGCCCCAGATTTGTCAAACAAATTACCAGTTTCATCATAAACATTCTCAACCACATCATCCTCATCTAACTCATTATTATAATCAACATCGTCATCAGTAGCCAAAGAACCAAACGGGTTAGATGTAGACACCTTAGCACCTAAAATCGGGTTACTAGTTTTAGGTGTAGGATAGTTAGTGCTAGAAGTAATTTTAGGAGCAGATTGGTTATCCTTATTCACCTCAACATTTATAGCAGTAGGATTAGAAGTATTATGTGAAGTTGAAGGACCTACCGGGTTAGATGTATTCACTTTTGGATTAGGGGGTTTATGTTTATTTTTTATATTTATGATTAGTCATGTTATATAATTCCAACGTTGTCTATATGAGAATTGACCAACTATGTTTTTAATATCTACATTCATCATCATCAGCATTGTGCTAGCCTTATCTCTTGAAGTCTTAACATAATACTGAATGATACATTGCTACTTGGCTTCAGGTATTGCTGCCTAGGAAGATTGTCACGTAAACACAAATATGGATGATTGTGAATTAAGATACATATCAGTTTTTAGAAGCCGGTACATTTGGTTAGAGGTAACGAAGCACTTGCTATATACTTGTTTCTTTTGAGTTTTCGAAATAGGCTTTTCTGAATTGTAAGTTATTATGGATGTAACTTCAGTCTCGAATTATATTATGTCATGAATTCTTACGTGGCGTGAATTTAGGTGATATTTTACTGTTAGATTATAGTTTCTTTGATATTTCACTTGTAATGTAATTGTTTGATGGTGTGAATATTGTTCTTTGATAATCTTTTTATGAAGGTTTTTATTTAGATTATGACATGAATAACCAAAGAAGTGTCTTAACATAGTAAACTACACGAAGTGATACAACATTTTACCAATTCTTTGTTTTTCACTATAGAACCATTTTTTTTAGCGGCGGATTTTATTAAGACATTAGCAAGAAGCTAGAAAGAAACTATTACAAGGAAATAAGCGAATGATTTTTAAGCCAATCTACCCAGCTAAAGTTTGTGTTACATCTAAACTTACACCAAGAAATCGAACGAGCCCCAATATCATCAAAAATCCTATTTTTAGCCTGCGGGGTAGAACCAAAAAGGAAGTTGTTGTGGAAATTCCAAACCGACCAACATGTAATGTAGAAAACACCTTCCAATCAACTTGAGTTTAGACTGAAGACGCAAGTTTGTGAACCAAAACCACCAATCATCATATGAAGACATCAACAATATGTTTATGTCCCACCAATTGGCAATCCTCGCATATATGTCATTAATCATGGAGAAATAATAAAATAAGTGACAAAATGATTCAACTGCTGAATTGAAAATAGGATAGAGAATGGATTCGAGCTCTAAACCTCTAAGAGAAAGGTTAAGACGAGTAGAAAGATTATCCAACTTAACTCTCCAAGCAAGAATATTAACCTGTTTCGGGACCGCCTTGATCCAACGGGTTTTGGAAGAAATCTCTTGAAGGAAGTGACCGTCAATAAGCTTCTAACAGAAGCAACTAAAACTCTCCTGTTCTGGACAACGACCAGAACCATCTGTCACACATATTAGGAAGAATAAGACCCTCCATGTGAGACCACAAATAGGCAAGTTACTCTTGCTCTACCCCTCCTCTCGGGCAACGCCTCAAAGAATAACACATGTTAGAATGAGCCATTTTAGACGCAACTGAAATGTTTTTTTTTTTATAATTTAAGAGCATAAATCCTTGGATATAAGGATTTAAGAGGAACATCTCCCTTGAATTAATCTTCCCAAAACATCGTATGCTCGCCATTTCCAACCTTTTTCCTTATAGAACTAAGAAGATCAATCCCTTTGTTAATAAGATGAGAAATGTAACGCACAATATCAGTCTAATTAGAAGAGAAACCAGAGAATGAAGACTTGCAAAGCGTACCATCCTCACCATGAACAACTTTTATAACCCTAGACCAAAGAGAGAAGTTTTGATATTGGAAGCGCCAAACCCACTTTTAAATAAGGGCACGGTTCAACGCGTAGAAACTCGAAACACCAAGACCACCTTTCTCTTTTGAAGCCAAAACATCATTCCATTTTACTAAAGAAAATTTCCGAGCATTATGATCCACCCTGTTAAACAAATGGCTACGAATAGACTCCATTTTTTTCAACACCTGTAAAGGAACTTTGAACATTGACATATGAGAGATAGGCATCGAGCCTAAAACATGTTTAAGAAGCGTTAACCTACCTCTGATCGAAAGAGTCTTCATCTTCCACTTCGAGAGCCGACGAAGAAGATTGTTAATGATCTCATTACATGAATTTATACAAGACATGAGGCCGCCAACTTTAACACCTAGATATGTGAAAGGAAGTTTAAGAGTCTATCAACCAATATTATGAGGTGTTAGGTCTACTTTGGAATTTTCCATGGAAACTCGCATTAGTTTACTTTTTTGAAAGTTGATTCGTATACCAGAAGCTTAAAGAGAAACATTCTAATACATGAATGATAGTGGTGATATTTGAATCACACAATTGACACATGAAAACCACATCATCTACGTAGAAAAGGTGAGACAATTGGAGCGAAGAGTCTAAAGATACTCCTTTGAATAAACCGGCATTTACGGCTTTCTAGAAAGATAAGTGAAGACTTTCCATGACCAAAATAAATAAAACAATGGGATAAGGGATCACCTTGTTTAAGGCCTTTGTGGAACTGAAATTCAGTTGTTGGGCTTTCGTTAACAAGAAACGAACCCCTTGAGGATCTTAACCAACTTTGGATCCAACCACACCAATGATCACCGAAACCAAAGTTCTTCAAACCATCAGCCAAAAATTCCCAACGTACAAGAATGAAGACGCCGAATGGCATTTTGTTAGAGCTACCTAGTAGATGGGTTCACTGAGCACTTACGATATTTCGAGCAAGCACATCAAGCACGATAGGGGAGGTGCTACTAGTTGGCTTGGTTCTTCCTTAATAGCAAACTTAGTAGCAAGAAATTTCCTCACTTTAGTGAGGAATCGAAAGCCTTCTCAAAGTCAACATTGAATATCATAGTTTCTCTCTTCTTAGCTTTGCACCACTGAATTAGTTCATTCAAAATAAAAGGACTGTCTAAGATTTATCTATTTGTAATAAAGGAGGACTGCACTTCATTGACAAGGTCACCCATAACAGGCACTAACCGGTTCGCTAAGGTCTTAGCTATAATTTTGTAGAGGCTTCCAATTAAGCTTATGGGTCTGAAATCCTTCACCAGCTTAGCATCTTGAGTTTTCGGAATCAAGGCAATGAAAGAATAATTACATCCTTTAGGACAAAAACCATGTATAAAAAAATGATTCACAGCTTCCTCAACATCAGATTCTAGTAAACACCAATACCTTCGATAAAAACCGAAAGTGAAGCCATCTAGACCCGGGGATTATTCAATCCAAAATCCCACACGTCACCTTTGATTTCTTCCTTCATAATAGGACTTTCTAAGTCATTCAGTTGATCGATGGATAACTTATTAGAAAAATCCATATCAAGATTAAAACGATTCAAACTAGGACTGTTAAACCTTTCCTTGAAATGAGATAGAAATTCATTTTTCATAGCCTTAGGATCCTCGATTCCAACCACCATCAACAAGGATCCCACGAATGGAAAGATTATTTCTTTTTTTTTGTTGAGCATACTGTGAAAATATTTAGATTTTTCATCTCCTTCAATCGACCATCTAACTTTAGCTTTTTGAGCTAATTCTAGAGAATCGATGTTATCCAAATCTCTTAACTTATTCATAATGTTCATACGCTCTTCCAATATTTCTGAATTCCCATCTCCAGAATATAGAGTCGATGTCAGCTTGCCCATGTTTTAGACTTTTCTTCTGATTCTGAGACTTATACTTATGGTCTTTAACCCACGTACGAATCTGCACCTTTAGGATTTTTCACTTTTTTAACAACCTAAACATAGCATTAGGTTCAGAGGTAACCATATTTCGCCATGAATCTGCCACATAAGAATCAAAACCTTCAAGATTGAACCAATAATGATAGAAACGGAACGGTGTTGGCCTATAGTCAAAACTTATTTCACACAATAAGATGGGTCTGTGATCAAACACATAGCGATATAAAGTAATAGCTGAAATATTTAGACATGACCTCATTAAGCCTTCAGAAATAAGAAATCGGTCAAGCTTGCTCATTTTAGAGGCCGAATTATGAGACCAAGTAAAAAAATAGCCACCAGAAGTCGCCTCTACCTAACCTCCTAACGATATAAAAGAGTTAAGAGTAGCAGCCCCTAGAACATTGAAACTGGAGCCATATCTTTCTTCTTGAGAGCGGACTTCATTAAAGTCACCCATAACGATCACATCGCCTTTCCATCTATCAATTATATGAATCAAGTATTGCCAAAGTAACTTCTTCTCCGATACCTCTTGAGGAGCATATACCGAAATGATAAGCATGTTCTTATCATTAGGAGTCCACTTACCCATGATTGCAATAAAGTAGTCGGACACCGTAGAATGAACCTTTTGAAACACATTTGGATCCCAAACACATAGAATGCCGCCTGAATTACCAACCGAAGGACTAACAACAAAATCAAAAGCGAAATTACCCCAACAAGACTTAATATTAAAAAGATCTACCTTCTCCATTTTTGTTTCCTGAAATGAAAGAAAATTAACTTTATTGTTAAAACATAGATCCTTTACCCAGTATTTTTTGGCCTTTTGGGCAAGGCCTTGAACATTCAATGACATAAAATTCATTGATTAAACTCCTGATGTCACACTCCGCCGAAGGTGGAAACGCGAGGTGCAACGAAATCAATATACATCGCAAAAGAGATATAGTACAATACCATAATTAAAATTTAAGGAAATAGTATATTAATACATGTTTTCATCATTTTATCCCACCATCTTGATATATCCATTTTATTAAAATTATATTTCTTCGTATAGAAATCTAGTCGCAGATATAGTGGATTCGCGTTCTCCATAATGGTGAATGGAAGAGTCAATGGAAAAGTTATGAACAAACACACAAAGAAAAGATAGACTACGAGAAAGCTGCAAAATAAAAATAAAAATCTCACTTTATAGGAATCTAGTGAGTAGACCTAAACGAAATAGAAATCAAACCTAAGCAATAACAAGTCCCAGGCAGCGGCGCCAAAAACTTGATAGCGGGGGTTCAAGGTCGAAAAGACTTCCTTTTCTACGAGCAAGTTTTACAATCGTTGTAGTGTAGTATGGGGTAAGTCCAGGGGGTTGATTCGTTCTCTAGGGGAATAAAGATGCTAGGAGGAGATGTATGACGAGAAGGTAAGGTTGAGGGGGATTCTTTTTGGTCTTTTATATTTTTTAAAAAGCAAGGTAAATATCTCGGGGTATAAGAGTGGGGGGTGGTACTTCTACCAATTTTAACTACTTTTAATTAAAACTACTTAACTACTTAAACTAAGGATAGATTATGCTAATGTAGGTGTGCTCTTATGATGATTAAAAATGTGTTTACTTAGATGTTCTTACTCCCTAGTTATCTCTTTTTGGTCGGTTGAATTGTCACCTCCTCATCTTAATTGATGCGTTGTATTCCGTTTGGTCATAGGGGGTGCCTAATTCCCTAGTTCTATGAATTGTAACTCTCCTCTACACTATCCGGGATTGCCAAGTACCTAAGTATCTCCCCTGAATACTCTACTATCAATAAGCTACAACTCACGTAACAAACACAATGATGGCCTAGGTGCACTCTGTAGGATCATTATTCTATGTTGTTTGATGATTCGGGTGGTCTAGGATGATGATAGATCAAGTAAGCCATTTTAGAGAGAGAAAGTAAAGAGAGGGTGTTTTCTAGAGAAAGAAAATAAAACAAAAAGAAAAGGTTAGATTAATGAAAAGCACCACCTCTTCCCAAGTGGGAAGATGTATTTATACTACAAACTACATGCCCTCTTGTCGGGCTATGGATCAGGCATACAGTGGGTAAAGACCCGTCCATCCTCTACAGTGTTGCTCTAAACTAACTAACTAACTAACTAAATAACTAGTAAATAACGTAATGTTTACAAGCTAAGATATACTAGACAATAGTTGGGGTGACCGACTCTTCAACCTGGATTTTCTAAATCCCAACAATCTCCCTCTAAGGGAGGTCAACCCATGATTTACATTTCAAATCATAGCATTCTATCTTTAACTTTAGTTCCGAGCTCGTAGACTTCAATTCTTCAAGTTCCTCAATCTTTGTGCTTTAGCAGTGATTCTTCAAAGTCCGAATACTTTGTACTTTCAGTGGAGGTCTTTGAACTAATCCACGTCTTGATGATCTTTGAGCTTTCTTCGAGATCATCAGTCATAATAAATCTCTGAATCATCCTTTGTTGTATCGCCTTCATGTAATGTTGTGACTTTAGGACCGACATGTTCACACTTACTGGATCATGACATCTTTTCGTCAGAGTAGCGGAAGCATTGTTGTATGTCTTTTGATTTTCATGATTTTCTTCAATTAAGCGTGTGTCTTTGTGAGCATGCGGTTCTTTGTCCGTTGAGGAACTAATTACCGAATTTGAACGCATACACATGCGTTGTGGTGCGGAAGAAGATGACGAACAGGTGATTGCGCGTTTTTTGGGTATTCTTCGCACAGATATTGCGGACATTGTTCCATTACAGCAATACTACTCGTTTTCTGACGTATGCCAACTTGCTTTGCGGGTGGAACGCCAACTCATTCACAAGAATAAGATGTCCTCCAAGTTCCCTGCATACCCCCGAACGACACCTGGGAGTTCTACCAACAACCGGGTCGGCCCAATCAAAGTTGACCCACCAGTTATTCCTACTCCTCCAACATCAAGTACTCTTCGGTGTTTCAAGTGTCAAGGGTTGGGTCACATTAAACGGGATTGCCCAAACAAACAAGTCCTCGCCTTTGTGGACGACACTGAACCTAAATATGACACGGAAGAGGAGGAGATTCCGGAAGTACTTTACCCCGATCGGGGTGAAATCCTTATTTCTCGCAGGTTGCTTAGCACAGTTTTAGCTGACCCAGATGATGACACTACCTGGTTACGCAACAACATTTTCCGTACTAAGTGTACGGCCAAAGGGAAAGTATGTACGGTTATTATTGATGGCGGAAGTTGTGAAAATATGGTAGCTACTACCATGGTTGAAAAACTTGGTTTACCCATCCAAGACCACCCCGAACCGTACCAGCTCACATGGTTAAAGAAAGGTAACATGGTTAAAGTTACTCATAAATGTTCGTTGAACTTTTCAATTGGCAATAAGTATACGGATGAAATTTGGTGTGAGGTCATTCCTATGGATGCGTGCCACATTCTTTTGGGGCGTCCATGGCTCTTTGATAGGCGTGCCAAACATGACGGTTTTCGAAACACCTGCTCTTTCAGAAAAGATGGTCTCCATATTACTTTGGCTCCCCTAAACCCACGCGATGAACCGCAACATATAGCCCCATTAACAAAGGGCGACTTTGTGGGCCTTGCGAAACACCAATCCTCTACACCTGTTTTCGGTTTGGTTGTAGTCGAAGAAAACCCAACACCAGGAGCGCTGCCCACAGAAGTGCTCCCACTAGTCGATGAATTTGCAGATATTTTTCCTAATGACATTCCTGCAGGGCTACCGTTGATGCGAGAGATACAACACTGTATCGATTTTATTCCCGGTGCTAGTATCCCGAATAAACACTACGAGAATGAACCCTAAAGAGTTTGCAGAGTTACATCGTCAAGTTACCGATTTGCTTGAGAAAGGCCTTATCCGGGAGAGTATGAGCCCTTGTGCGGTACCCGCGTTGCTCGTCCCAAAACCTAATGGTACTTTTCGTATGTGTATCGACAGTCGCGCGGTGAACAAAATTACCATTAAATATCATTTTCCTATACCACGTTTGATGATCTCCTTGACCACCTACACGGCGCCAAAGTATTTTCCAAAATTGATTTGAGGAGTGGGTATCACCAAATTCGTATGAGAACTGGGGACGAGTGGAAAACAACATTCAAGACGCGGGATGGACTTTACGAATGGATGGTGATGCCTTTCGGCTTATCAAACGCTCCAAGTACTTTCATGCGTTTAATGAACCATATTTTCAAACCATTTATTGGGCGGTGTGTAGTCATTTGTTTTGACGACATCTTGGTTTTTAGCAAAACTATGGAGCTACATTTATATCATCTTCGCCAAATTTTTGAGGTTCTACGAGCTCAGAAGTTATATGCCAACAAAGAGAAATGTCAATTTTTGTCACAGGAAGTAATATTTTTGAGCTACTTGGTATCTGGAAGTGGCATTCGCTTGGATAAAAAAAAAGTCTAAGCTATCACAACGTGGCCGACACCAGCTTCTTTACACGATGTGCGAAGTTTTCATGGCCTTGCATCTTTCTATCGGCGTTTTATTCGGAATTTTAGTACCTTGGTAGTAAGTTTATGTGGTCTGCCACCTCTTAAATGTAGTAAGTTTATGTGGTTACGCCACCTCTCAGGCTGCCTTCGAAAGGCTAAAAAAAGTGGTCACTGAAGCTCCCGTACTCGCCTTGCCAAACTTCGACCATGTGTTTCAAGTTGAATGCGACGCTTCCGGGTTAGGTATTGGTGGTGTTTTAAGTCAATTAGGTCATCCAATCGCCTTCTTTAGTGAAAAGTTTAATGACACCAGGCGACGTTATAGCACCTATGACAAAGAATTTTATGCTATTGTTCGTAGTCTTGAGTACTCGAGACATTATTTACTACCAAACTAGTTTGTTTTATATTCAGATCATCAAGCTTTAAAATTTATTCAAGGGCAAGCTAAGCTCAATCCGAGGCACGCAAGATGGGTTGAAGCATTACAGGACTTCACTTTTGTCATCCGCCACAAAGCAGGAAATGCAAATACAGTCGCCGACGCACTTAGCAGACGACCAGCGCTCATGACATCGACCACTATACATGTGGCCGGATTTGAACCACTAAAACCGTTGTACGTTGATGTCCAGATTTCAAAGATTTTTTTTTTTTTTTTTTTTTTTTTTTTTTTTGGGTAAAAGGGTTAATTCACACCGGTAAAGTATATTACGCCAAAAAACATTGAAGTACAAAGGATGAGGGTGAATCCCTCATCTCAGTCCCTTGGGACACTTACAGACTCTTCTATAGGAATGCACATCATTCCTATAGCGACAATATAAGTGTGACATACCACACTTATAACTAAACATCATACTACAATGATAAAAAGAATAAAACTACATGCACTTCAAGTAAAAATACTTGAATCTTCAAATCACCATAGTAGTCCAAACTTCGGCGTCGTCCAAATATACAATATCAAGGTCCTCAATCTGAAGTACTGTCCACAAGTTTCACACAACAGTTGGTGGGGACTCTAAAACCACGGATAGAGCGGCAAGCTCGAACTCGCTCCAAAGGTGTATGTTGAGATGCAAAACAGAAAACCAAAAAGAAAACCCAACAAATACGTATAAAACCAACGCACATCAACTCCATGATCATGTAATCAGCAAAAGAGTCGAGTTCACAAATTTCGCACAGCGATTGATGGAAGACTCTAAAACCACGGATAGAGCAGCAAGCATAAAACTCGCTCCAAAAGTGTGCGTTGAAATGCTAAACCAACAACCCCAATGTGATACCGAGCATAGTAAAAGAACCGGTTCAAAGAACCACTTCCATAGTGAGCACCATGTCTTCAATGTCATCATTGCTTGACCCGCGAGTGACACCAACTTTCAGCTGCAATCGTAGCAAAACACGTCAAGAGTTGTATCTCCAAACAACTGACACCCCCTAGAGCATGTCGAAATTTTTGGAAAATACCACTCATCAACACGAAGGATTCGTCCCCGTCATACACAACAACAGAATCCTAACTCCCATCAAATCGATCACAAAGACCAAGATAAACCATTATTTAGATGTCTTTGATAATCAGATTACGCATAGGGTTTTCAAAACCCTAACTTCCAATGCAACATCCTCTCTCCCATAACCCACTTTCAAACCAGCAGCATCCATATGTAACGAACCAATAACCAAACCCTAAAGAGGGTTACATGCAAAAAGATGATATCGAAAGCCAAAAGGCTATCGAATATACAATACAATTCAATATATCGAAACCCTAAATAGGATATCTGAGAAAACATGTTAGGGTTTTCAGCAACAGAGATCGACCCTAAATAAGTTAGGGAATCGATCCAACCATGTACAAACCCACAGATCGTATAAAAATAAGATTGTTTAAATAACAATCATTAAACCGACATAAGGAAGATACGATTGCAATAACCATACAACGAAACCCTAACGAGAATAATAACGATACCCTCAAACAGGATCGATTGAATAAATAATAGTTAGGGTTTCGGTAGAGAGGATTTCAAATAGATTAGGTGAGAAAAAACGCATAACCAACCACCCTAAGAAGAAACCCACCCTGATAACCCGTATTGCATACCAAAGAGGTAGAGAGGACGGATCAGGATAGAGTGTTTGGCCGGAAAAAGAATGAGGGTGGCGGCCGGAAATCCCCTCTAGGGAGAGAATCGACTTAGGGTTCAGATTTCAAAGATGTATGGGGAAAATGTGGAGTCGCCCCGTTTCGAGATTTTGTTCGACGTGATGGGTTGCGTTTTAAAGGCCATCGGTTGTGTGTCCCATTATCGTCATTCCGGGAAGCTATTGTTGTTGAGTGTGACCAAGGTGCTTTGGCGGGATATTTTGGCCGTACCAAAACAGTTTCTTTAGTTAGCGAGCGATTTTTTTGGCCAAAACTCGTTCGCGATGTGATGAAAGTTCTAAACAGGTGTCGCGTCTGCCATGTTGCCAAGACTCATCATACCAACCAAGGGTTGTACACACCGCTACCACGCCAACTGGACCATGGGAAGATGTAAGTATTGATTTTGTCCTAGGATTACCGCTTACACAACGAAAAAAAGACTCCATTATGGTTGTTGTGGATCGATTCTCAAAAATGGCTCATTTTGTCCCATGCTCAAAGACGTTTGACGCGTCTGAGGTGGCCCGGTTGTATTTTTCTGAGATAGTAAAATTGCATGGAATTCCAAAAACAATCACTTCAGGGATGTGAAATTTGTTAGCCATTTTTGGCGTACACTTTGGAAACGTTTGGGGGCCAAGCTGCAATTTAGTTCTTCACATCACCCACAAACGGATGGTCAGACTGAAGTCACTAATCGCAGTTTGGGTAATCTTCTTCGTTGTCTCGTGGGTGATAATAAAAAGCAGTGGGATCTTGCTCTTCCACAGGCTGAGTTTGCTTATAACAGGTCCACTTATAGTTCAATTGGACGCATTGATGTGGTTCGTACCTGGAAACGACAAAAGATCTCGGCCAACCGAGATGTATAAACAATAACACTTTTTTGATCCTAAGAAACTTCAATAAAATTCAGCCATCCAACCAAAAGAGTTTACAATGCTTAAATAGAAATCCTAAGAACAAAAGATAAACATGCAAAATAAAAGGGATAAACACAAATCCCAGCTTAAAAGAAACATAAACAAACACGAACTAAAACTCTCTTCATTACTGGTTGGACTGGGCTTTATTCAGTGGGCTGGTTCTAGCCACTTTCAACAACTAGCTCGTCCTGTCTTCTGGCCTGCTCACTAAAGTCCGGATCCGTATCAATTTCGTTTAGCCCGTGCCCGTTCGCGCTCGAGCCCGTTTGGATGCGCCTGTTCGGGCTCAAGCCCATTTAGCCTGTTGCCCGTTCGGGCTTGAATATTATTTGTATTAGTGATATTTAATGTAGGAATTTTGTTTAATTTTGTTGTACAATATGCTTGATAATTTGTATTTATTATGTTAAGGGTGTTTTAAAAACTGTATTAATTGTATTTATTGACCAGTTAATTAATTGACTATATTAAAGAGCATTTATGTGATTTTTTTTTAATATGTGCATTAAAGTGGTGTACGCTATGCTTCTTGTCTTGTACGTCTAAAAACTATTTGTATTAAAGTGTTGTACATTATGCTTCTTTTCTTAATTATATGAAATATGAATTACTAATTATAGTAACATGTGTAGGCTTATATTTTTAAGACTTCCTTTTATAAGAAGTCCTAAATACATTATTATGTAGTATATGTAATGGGCGGGCATGACTTGTGATTATTCTTTGAGTGTATTACTTTTTGAATAGTAAGATATATATGTATACGAAGCTATTAGTAGTGTAAGAAGGGTGAAAAAACATGGACTTTCTTCCAAAATTTTTAAAAATAAAATTTCTGTGCACGTGCGTATTTAAGAAAGAAGTAAAGGTTGTTAGCTTTAACAAAAAGATTGATCACCTTTTCATCCGCAACATTCTCATCAGCCGAAGCAGCATCAGGAATGTGAAGGCGAGTTGCATAGAGAAGGGCAACATCTTTTAATGTGCATGCGGTCTTACATTGAGGGCAATACTGACATCAAATAATAAAGAAGAGTAAAACTTAGATATTTGTTTTTGGTATAGATGAAAATTTGAAATAGTTATATTCGACACATCGGATGACAAAACCCGCCCTCTCACTCCCAGGGCGACCGGTCTTAAGCCATGTCTCAATGCATGAAAATCCATACATATGCCCACAAGGAAGACAACTGCAATAGTCATTACACAACATAAGAAAGTTATAAGCAGTTTACATTTAAGCAATATAGCCAAATCAAACAAATTCAGGATAGGCTAGACTGGTACCAGATATGATGGGTTCCGTTAGTAGTCCAAACATTGTAACAAATGGGACAAACATCTACTGAAGTTTGATTTCATCAAATTAAAGTCAGAAAAGGAAGTACAAACCTCATGAAATAGAAATAATACTATATGACATACGTAACATGTAAAGTTGTAAATAGGACAAAGAAACATTACCTCTTCAGTTGCTTTGTAGCACCAATGTTCCAATTCAAATAACCCTGCCTTAATATATTCTCCATTACTGAAACTGTAGCATTCTCGTCTCAACAAAAGGCTGCAAGCATATATTATAAATTATAATTACTAAGCTTGCGCTTACGTAAGTAAATATGCATATCCTTGAAGCATATATTGAACCTGTTGAATAATTGTACATTGATGACCCAAAAAATATGCATGAAGATTTTGCGAACCAAAAAGGATGGTACCTACAAAGTCATACATGTGATGGAGATGTGTAAATATTTTGCATTAAAATTAACCATATCATAAGAACATAATATTTATGAAAAAAAGATATGGATAAATATTTAAGCACCAGATTTCTCACAATGAACAGGTACACTAACTACGGGAATTTTCTTACTTGCAACTGTTAGCCTAATCACCAGATTTCTCACAATATGAGCAAGATGCTTCACGTCCGTTGGCATACCGATTTGTATTTCCTCTTCTTCTTCTTCTTCTTCTTCTTCTTCTTCATCTGCATTGAAAAGTGTGAAAACCAAGATCCGGACTCAACTAGGGTATAAGCAATATTGATTGAATGATTGCACAGTGGAATAATAACGACACAATCAACATCACTAATAAGGTTTTCTTTATTAAAACATAAAGAAACTAATACTACTACTACTACTAAACGCTCTATGCGTTAATTAGACTCTCATTAGGAGAAGTCTACTATGAAATAAGATGAAAGGATGAGTAAGTAACCCTAGCCGTCATCCCTCTTTATATAATAGAGGGAGGTTACAAACCCTAGCTTACTAGAAAAGCTAACAATTACATATTAGGTCCTCATTGTTTCTTCTTTCTTCATTCTTGCTCGTGGTTTTGTAATCATCAAATCTATAATTCCCAACAATCTTCCCCTATTTGATATTACTAAACAACCTGTATAAGAAACAATGCTAAAACATGACATCACAAATAATAAGCTGCACATCATGAATCTTCTTCCCCTTTTTGTAATCATCTAATAGGGGTCTTGTGCAACTCGTAGACGCTTCCCCTCAAGTGATGCATGTAGATGATAAGTATATAAACCATAAGCTTCCTCTTAAAATTATACTAACCATTTTTTTTAACTAAACAAAATAAATAAAGCATAACAGCAGAGAAGACAAATCAGCAGCAGCATCAAAATAGTCTACCAGTAGAAACACCAAAAGCATGCGTCTTATATCTTGTACTATCCACGTGACTCCAAACTCAGATGATGCACTAGCAAATGTGAGCATTAAGCACATTTTCTATAGATCTCGCCCCTTCACTAACACTGAGCACTACAATGTAGCTCCTTAAAAATGATAGCAAATACGAGCATTAAGTACCTTTTGTAGATCTCACCCCTTCACTAGAATCATCAAGTCTTTGTCACATCATTAACGTACAAACAAGTTATCTCAAAAGTGCCTGACTCACTTTGAGATATGATAAGACACGCACCTTCAGCAGAAACCGGTCAGCAGAAACCAAAACCTTCAGCAGAAACCGGTCAGCAGAAACCAAAACGAATCAAAATATGCAGCCAGAAGGAACACCAAATCAAGCCAAAAATATGTTAATTACTAGGGTTCATTGTTGAATAAAAATTCAACTCACCAAGACTAGTAAAACATTAGAAGCACAAACTTAGCAAACCCATGTGATCTTTTACTGGAAGCCATCAGCAGCAACAAAACAAATATTGACCAATCGAAGTAACGATTGACCATTTATTCCAATCTCCTAAGCTCACGTACCAACAAGAGGAGACCATCGATTGAATATAATAAATATCAACCCATACGTATCCAACCCCAAACATGGGACCTATTTTCCACCGTCCCACTTAGCCAATTAAAACATTCGAATAGTACAGTGGGGACTACGATGAGAGTAAAAACACATGATATCCGCCTCCCTTGAAACCAATAAACTCACGTGAATATCTCATACCATCAATTCACACCAATTGATGTGAAACATCACGTGAGATGAAAATGGTGGACCAATTAAAATGCAAGACCAGCGAAGAGTCATAGACCGCATCACATCAAATATTCGAACATAATGAAACCAATAAAGAATAATTGTGAAGACCAGCATGAACAAACGAGTGGGACCAGATTACACAAGTCATATTCAAAACAAATGATAGTAAACGAGAAACTACTCACTCGTTTAGTAGGGAGCCACCAGTAGCCAATCAAAACGTGTACAAAACCACGTTACCAACATTGATTTCCAAGCATCACCATTTGATTAATAACAACTCCACGTGAATCATCAATAAACGAATCTGATCTTCAAACTGCTACTCGCCATTAAATTCTTTATGTCTGCCGCCTCCTTTGTTTTTCAGATCTGCTGCAAAAATCAATTCGGGTATAAACCCTAAATAGAGGAAAACTTTATAAACCCTAGATCGAGAGCCACGAGGCTCTGAAACCATATGTGAAAACCAAGATCCGGACTCAACTAGGGTATAAGCAATATTGATTGAATGATTGCACAGTGGAATAATAACGACACAATCAACATCACTAATAAGGTTTTCTTTATTAAAACATAAAGAAACTAATACTACTACTACTACTAAACGCTCTATGCGTTGATTAGACTCTCATTAGGAGAAGTCTACTATGAAATAAGATGAAAGGATGAGTAAGTAACCCTAGCCGTCATCCCTCTTTATATAATAGAGGGAGGTTACAAACCCTAGCTTACTAGAAAAGCTAACAATTACATATTAGGTCCTCATTGTTTCTTCTTTCTTCATTCTTGCTCGTGGTTTTGTAATCATCAAATCTATAATTCCCAACAAAAATTTAAAAATTATTTAACTATCAGATCCCATGTTAATAAAGCTATATTTATAAAGTTCTAACTTTAATATGCTGCAGAAAGATATGTATGATTTTTGTGGCTAATTTGGTTGATTCTATCATCTGTAGAAAGGCTATAAGTGCCATATTTGTCATCCCAATACATAGTGCTGATTCGGTATAGCTGCTGTAAGCTAAGAACCTGCTTCAGGACATTATTAAAGTGATGTTACCTCGTCACATGAGTGCATATGGTCCAACGGAAATACTCATTTCTCTGGTGGTACTGGCCGTGCTCCTCTGTTCCCTCCAAACGCTCCACCTGACAGTTACAAATACGATAAATAATAGTAACGCGGATACTCGATATCAAAACTGAAAGTGGAAAGAACCTGATCCCATTAAACACGTCCAACAATGATTTAGACTCTCGGCTTGCAGTAACAAAGTACTAAAGCTTAATAATAACTTGATGGTTTCAAAATTGATCTAAGTGATACAGGCATGTTTAACGCTCAATCAATTCTAATAAGCTTTCCAAGAAAAGGGTCCATCTGAGCATCTATTTAGAATAGTTGGGTCAGGTCATAATCAATTAGTTAACCTAAATTTAGTTGGATTGCATGTTGCATATACAACATTTTGATAAATGCGTCTGTTTTTTAGAGATGTGTAGCCTTAAAGAGGTAGTCTTACAAATAGTCGTGAAAATGATGAGTGCGAATAATATTTTGAAGACGAATAATAAAATAACTAACTTTTCCATACGGCATTCGAGATACGTCTTTGAAAGATGTCTGCATATCTCAGATTTATGGCCTGATGTTTTCAAGAAACTTATATATTCTTTCTTTGCCTGCATATTATCACCAAATAATTAAATAAAATGCTGGACGTGCTTTGGAGATGCTAATTTTCAGGACATTATTAAAGTGATGTTACCTCGTCACATAAGTGCATATGGTCCAACGAAAATACTCCTTTCTCTGGTGGTACTGGCCGTGCTCCTCTGTTCCCTCCAAACGCTCCACCTGACAGTTACAAATACGATAAATAATAGTAACACGGATACACGATATCAAAACTGAAAGTGGAAAGAACCCGATCCCATTAAACACGTTCAACAATGATTTAGACTCTCGGCTTGCAGTAACAAAGTACTAAAGCTTAATAATAATAACTTGATGGTTTCAAAACTGATCTAAGTGATACAGGCATGTTTACTTTCCTTGTAATTTTTAATTTTGAATGCAATTTAATTTCAGTTCCATTCCAGTTTTAAGGTTTATGCAGCATTTATTTTTTTTCCAAGTTCTTTAAATTTTGTCTAATTTAAATATTGGTTAGAAAGTTGTGGCAAGCTTTTAAAAGCTAATTTGATACCTATAATTAAGTTTTCAAAACAGTTTTTTATAAGTTTCACAAGTTGTTTACCTCTTTTCTGCCCTTATAGGGTGTTTGGATCAACATCTGTTTGGGTCAAGTTGATACTTTTGACCCATGATTGGTCCCTTAAACAGTTTTGTTATAGTAACCTTTAGAGTGGTTTAGTTATTTCAGTGATCTTAAGGTGTTACATTAGCTTTAGAATGTTTTTTTTTAATATCCACATCTGTCCCAGAAGCTCATCTTTAAGCTGAAATTTAAGTAATTTAGACATAATGTTAGGATTTAATTTTGTATCTATTTGTAGTTAGTAGTGTGAATATAGTATTTCTGAAGGTAGGTGCATATTTGAGCTTGATTAATAGCTTATTTTCTGCCTTAAAACTGCCCTTAGTGCTCATGTCCACTGATCGATCAACAACCCCTTTTAAGCTCAATTTTAAGTAGGTTAGTGCTAGTCTTAGGATTTGACTTTTGTTGCAAGTAGTAGTTTGTAGGTAGTTCTAAATCAGTCTTAACTTAAATTGGTCTTTAGAGTTTGTTTTGATTAGCTTGAGTGCCCTTGAAAACACCCACAGCAGCCCCTCCTGTCCACTGTTACAGCAACAACACCCTTGGATCATATTTTTTAGCTTAATGGCTTATTTATTCTTTGATAATACTTATTTTATGCCCATTTAGTTCTTTTAGACAAGTTAGATTAGCACTTTTACATGTTAGCTTATTAGAAGCTTATTGGTATGATCGATCCTTTAGTATCTTTCTGGTAACTTGATATGGGAAAATTACCCACCACCACATGAGTAAAAACGTTTTCTTAAAACTATTACTAAGTTTAAGTCTGCCTGCCTATGTAGAATATGACCTAGTCCTCTAGTCTCTTTCTTTTTTGCAGTAATGCAAGAAGAAACAGAAAAAAGTAACAGCGAGGCCCTTGTCAATCTTAATGTCACATTGATCTTCAGTGCAACATTCTCAAGATATTGGTTACTTATCTTCATGACATGTTGTGGCTTACAACACTCAGACATAATTCCCAACTCAGTTTCACATACCCGTTTGATCCTTGCTGAGAAAAAAAAGTTTCAAATGTGAGCGACAAATACGTCTGTAGACTATCACACACTTAATTTTAGGTATCTAAAAAAGGGAACTTACGTTGATTACGTACGACCTAAAACACAATAATCATATACAATAATTAGCAAAAAGCCTTTTAAAACACAATTGCAAAATTTTAGTCGCTAATAGTTGGTATACCTACTGGTGTGCTGCTTTAACCAACTGGTCGTACCTAATGCTACCACTTTCCAATTTCTGAACATATGTCCGCGTCAAAAACAAATTCCAGTTAGGCAAAACTATCAAACAAACATAATTAAGCAATACCATCAAACATACAAGCGCATATTGCAAAGCACACCCAAAAGAGAAAAGCACTTTGTAAAAAAACAAAAAGGGTTTGAACTACCATAAGTTATTGAAAGTGTAAAAAAACAAAAAGGGTTTGAACTACCATAAGCAGCAATGTGTGCAACACCACCGAGTTGTTGCTGGTACCCTGGTAAAAAAAAATATCAATTAAATAAAATTAAAGTATGTTGCTAAAACATAAACTGGAACAATCCCAACCACCAGATGAATCACTTCCAGTAGCGAAGACGGTGGCGGTGCGAGGTTGATGAAGACGTTTGCCAACTATGAAGATAAGATTGAGATTTTTTAATCTTGAAATCGTGATAAATAACCTGACGATAATAACCACAATAACAAAAAAAATCATAGACCCAATCCGACAGATGAAACAACAACCAATTTCACAAAAACCCCAAAAATTAGATCGAAACCCTAACTCGCAGATGAACAAAAAATCACAAATTGAAGCTCATCACAACCAACAAAATCCGATAACAACAACTAATACCTCAAGATCCGATTATACCAGTGTTGCGAAGAAACCGATGTGTAGAAAAGGGTAGAAGAAAGGAATCGATGAAGCTTATCTATAATTAAAGTGATGGTTGCACACTGGACCAAGAAAGAGAACCCAATATATACCTCAGAAGCCTAACAACTAAAAAACAATAAAAAAAAGGTTTAAAATAATGCCACCGACGTAGCGGTTTAATATAGATATATAATGGTGCAGAATGGAAATGGAGCCTGGAAAGTTGTTCATTGGTGGGATTTCATGGGACACCCATGAGGAACGTTTAAAAGAATATTTTGGAACATTTGGTGATGTAACTGAAGCTCTTATAACGAAAGATCGAATCACTGGTCGTGCCCGTGGGTTCGATTTTGTTGTTTTTATGATCCTATAGTTGCTGAAAGAGTTGTCAAAGATAAGCATGTCATCAATGGCAGAACTATGAGTTTTAACAATTTATAACATATGTTAAAAAGACTTGTTTTAAATTATATGTTATCTTAATATAAATGTAACAATGGATTTGATGCAATGGATCTAATTTAGGTAGAAGCAAAAAAGGCGGTTCCAAAAGATGATCAACAAGTATTTAACATAAGCAATGTGAGCAGTCAAGGTAGTTCACCTCGTCCCATATGTACGAAAAATATCTTTGTTGGAGGGTTAGCTGCCAATGTTACAGAAACTGATTTTAAATCTTACTTTGACCAATTCGGCTTAGTAACAGATCTTTGTGGTGATGTATGATCACAACACTCAAAGACCTAGAGGTTTCGATTTTATTACTTTTGATTAAGAGGAATCTGTTGATAAGGTATTGCTTAGGACTTTTCATGATCTTAATGGTAATATGGTGGAAGTGAAACGAGTTGTGCCTAAGGAGCTGTCTCCTGGGCCTAGCCGGAGTAATGTTAGTGGATATAATTATGGTTTGAGTAGAGCTAGTAATTATGTTAACGGTTATGCTCAGGGATACAGTCCAAGTTAACATGGAAGTTATGGAATTAGAGTTGATGGTAGATTTAGTTCTCTTACCGTGGGCCGAACTGGCTATTCTCATTTTGGACCCTCTAGCTATCTTTTAGGCACAAACTATGATTATAGAAACATTAGTTCTAATATCGGACATGAGCGTGCAGTTAGCCCTATGTACAACACAACTCCAAACATCTTCCTTAGTCCAATTGTAAACTTGGCAAATAACATGTGGGGAAATGGGAGTTCTCTAAGTTTTAGTAATTATTGCCTTGGAAATTTTAGAATGAGTCTGGTTAATTCTGATTTTAGTGAAGGAGATAATGCCAATGGTGATGTTGGTTCTATTTTCATTGGTAGTGGTAATGGAGAGAATGCAATTGGGCAATGGGAGAAACACCGGTAATACTGATGCACCTGCCTCATCATACAGTGTGATAGATGATGCTGATAGCAGTGGTAGTCCATTTCACATGAACTCCACTTGGCGATCAACATCTCCTCATCTTGAAGTTCTGAGCTTGTTTAATTTTGGTTTTGGAAGTGGACTATCAGACAGCAATTGGGCAATGGGAGAAACAACGGTAATACTGATGCACCTGCCTCATCATACGGTGTGATAGATGATGCTGATAGCAGTGATAGTCCATTTCACATGAACTCCACTTGGCGATTGATTCTTAGGAAAGAAACCAATTATAGAGAAGTTTATAGTTTTGGGAAACTCAAATGTATTAGATTTGAATCCCCGGTTCGTTCCAAGCGAAGGATGAATGGAGTTTAAAACTCACGCCGCGTTATTCGGGATTTGAATGGGTAAAAAGGATTTTTGTGTGATTTCTAAACTATGGGGCAAGCAATAATAGTAAAAGGCATATAAATCTACTAATCCTAAGGTGCAAACAAGTAATCTCAATTAAGTACGCAAATTAAACTAAAGACGCAAATTACTTTATGCTAAAAAAAACGTATTCTAAAATGCAAATTAATCTATTTTAACCCCTAAAAGTGATCTAATATTTTTCTATAGCTAAAAATTATCTAAAATTTAAAACTAATTTTTTTGGTTTTCGCTTTTTGATTACGTTCTAGATTCTAATTAAACAACGGAAAGAAAATTAAAGCACGTAAATAACACTTAATTCAAACTAAAGCATATAAACTAAGGAAAGTTACCTAAATGCAATTTATTCTAAAAATGTAACTACGGGAATTTAAAAACGCGATTTAAAACCAAATTTTGCAAATTTAACTTTAGGAATGCAAATTTATTTTTTCTACACTCTAAATGATAAAAGATAATTTTAGAAAAAAGCGGAATATCTCTATATTATATATAACAGTAGACATTTGGCATTAATGCCACCTCAATGCCACATAATCATTTTTCATGCCACCTAAGCATTATATGTCCACCTAAGCAACCAGTAATTGTTTTTCATGCCACATAAGCATTTATTGTCCAACTAAGCAATATTTTTATCCACCTAAGCATTAATTATTAAATTTCGGATTTATATTAATTTTTTTGGTAATTTTCTGATTTTTATTAAAGATTTTTGAAAATTGTTTATAAAAAAGGTGCCTTGCAAGGATTGAACCTTGGTCATTTTGGATAAATAACATGTGTGTTTTACCACTAAGGCAACATGATTTTTTGGAATATTTGTTGCAAGTCCAAAATTATAAATCTATGCAACCAATTATGTAGGAGAATCCCTACAACTTAGGTAGCCCTAAACAAAACATATAAAAAAAAATTCGGTACTTTCATATTTTTTTTTTCTGTACGCCTCTTTTTTCCTAGAAACCCTAATGGTCTCTGTTATATTTTTTTTGCAGTTTGGTTGTGATGGTTCATGAAGTAGATGATGATGTTCATGGGAATTATGTTTATAGAACTAATGATACCTCTACCTCACATAAAGGTTTCATAAGATAAACTTTTTATTAGTATAATATGTTGTTAAAATTTTCTATTAATCATGTATATCTACTGTCATATGATTTTTTGTTATGGAAAACCTCAATAGAGATCATTATAAGGAAGAAGATGATGGTAAGGATGTCATGTAGGAGCACGACTTCTAGTCTAGCTACAAGACTCATAAATAAAGAAAAGCGCTTCGTGGGAGGCAACGATGCTTAATTGTTTGCTTGTTTTGTTTTTCAATTTGTGTATTTATATATCTTTTCATTGTTGTTTATTCTTATGTTATACTTTTTGAAAATGGTTTATGTTGTCTTTAACCTCGTCTTAATTTCATATAAAGGTATTGTTCAAAAAGATAAGTGTAGGGAAGATCACATGTGTTTTTAAGAACATGAACATGAGAATTACAATAATTGAAATTGATATATGTGTGTTTGTTAGAGTCAAATGCTTGTATCGAGTCATAATTGATGTTTTGCAGAAACCCTAAAACCGATTGCTCTGGAGAAAAAGTTCGAAACCCTTATTCACTCTAAGATCGACATTAATTTAACTCTATCCTCCCTTCTATTGCTTGAATCTGTTCCAATTATGTGATTACACTTTTGTTTTACGTGATTGATAAATGGTTTTTGTGATTGCTAGGAGTTTAGGGTTTCTTCTTGTCGCTTTTTATTTTAGGGTTTCGTTACTTTCTAATCGATAGCTATTATCATATGTGTTCATCATGACTGATTTTGGTTAGCTTATTGGTGCTTTAATTCATGCCTTAGATGTACTAAGGCCCTCGATTTGGAAGATTGCCGTGGTGTTCCTGATTTTTTTGTTAATCGTCTTTTTTAGGGTTTTTAGAGATTCGTGTTAGGATTTGGAAAATCCAGTAGTTAAAGTGTCGGTCACCTCAAGTATATGTAATCGTTAGAAAGCTCGTAGTCGTAGTTATTTAATGTTAAGTAGTATTTAGTTTTGTAACACCGTGGAGGACGGATGGGTCTTTACCCACTGTATGCCTGATCCACAGCTCGTCAGGTGGCGTTTTATGTAAGTACTATAAATACTCTCTACCTCCCAAGGTAGAGAGTTGGAGCTCATAATAAGATTTTTCTTTCTCTCACTAAAGTTCCCAAACCTCTAGCTTTCTCTCTCTAAAACTCATCTCTTTGTACACCTACTTTGCTTGTGTTATGATCTGTATGTGAAATTCAATATGTTACAAATGGTATCAAGAGCCATGGTTAGATCATCTCTTACATATCTTTGGATTTCTAGTGGTTTTTAGGTGGTTTTTGAGTTTGAGAAAGTTTAGTGGTTTTTGCATCATTTGGTTGATTTCTAGTGTTAAAGTTTGGATTTTGATTGTACTTTTGTGTTTAGGATCATCATAAGTGTTTAGTTTTTTATTTGGAAGGCTTGAATCATCGTGGTTGGGTTGTTTTTGAATTGAAAAGTGTGTTTTTAGAAGTTTTTCATGTTAGCGACTTGGCTCTCGGTATAATATTCTTGGTAGCGACTTGCTTTGTAAGTCTGTAGCAAGTTGTAGTGTTGTTTGGTGGCGAGTTGGTCCTAGTGACTTGCCTTTAGAGACAAGCCGACAAAAAGTACTGTTGGTGGATTCTTCACTACGGGTAGCGACTTGGTAAGGTAGCGACTTGCTTTCAATTTTGATAGCGACTTGCTCTTTAAGTTTCGTAGCGATTTGGTGGTAGCGATTTGGTCCTTAGCGAGTTGCTATTTAGCGACTTGATCTCATAGCGACTTGGTGCATAGCGACTTGCTGTCAAAAGTTTGTAGCGACTTGGGTACTTAGCGACTTGTCTTAGCAACTTGGTTTTAGCGACTTGATTCAAGAAATCTTAGCGACTTGGTTAACTTTTGTTTGTAATACGGTTTTCTCTTGATTTAGTAAAATCCCGTGAAAGAATCTATTTCCCGGTTTAATCATAGAGTTATAAAATCCCGTGCAATCTTTTAACATGTCTACCAACGTACCTACAATCATCTCCACTGTTGCCGAGGATGTTCAAGCAGCAGGTTCAGACACCCGTCTACCCATGCTTGACAGAACAGACTACGACTCTTGGGCTCAAAGAATCCGATGCTTGTCTTGGAAAGGAAATGGGGTCAACATTCTCAAATCGATTGATGAAGGACCTTATCAGGTTGAGACTACAAGAGACATAATTGACACTGCTGCAGATGGAACTATGATTTTTGGATTGGACAGGCAAAATACGTATGATGAGCTCAGTGATAAGGAGAAAACGAGATTCGATGCTGATATCAGGGCTTCTAACATCGTACTTCAAGGTCTTCCAAAAGATATCTACAAGCTTATCAATCACAACACCGAAGCCAAGGCGGTGTGGGATAATGTCAAGATGCTTCTTTCGGTTCGAATTAACTATGGAATACAGAGAATCACAACTTTATGATGAATTTGAGCACTTCAAGATGAAACCAGAAGAGAGTGTTTATGAGTATTATGTGAGATTCCACAAGCTTGTTAATGACATGAGGAACATCAGAATGACCATGCCAAACATTCAGCTGATCTCCAAATTTGTGAACAACATGAATCCCGAATGGCATAAGTTTGTCACCTCTATGAAGCTAACCAAAGGATTGAAGAATACAAACTATGAGCAACTCTATGCATTCCTTCTTCAGAATGAGAGACATGCTATGTTTGAAAAAAAGGATTCTTCAGAATGAGAGACAAGCTCATCAAATGATTCAACTGCTTTCTACTCAAACATTGGAATTACCACCAAAGCATCTCAAGTTATACCCATGGGTAATGGTAATCACAAGCTCATTCCCGATCCTATGTTCAAACAAATCGATGCACACGTGGGAAGCTTCATTAATCAACTGGCTCTCTGATTAGTCAAAACATGAACTCTCTTCCACACACCAACAACAATCTCGAGCGCATCCAATCCACACAATTAAGCCACTGTCAGAGATGGGAAGGTTATGGTGCAACCAATTCAAGAAAGGCGATGAACAAGAAAGAGGTGGAGTGGTAGAGGTTATGCTGCAAATCGAGAATAGGGAAGGAATGGAAATCAGGGTCAAGCAAAGCCAATCAAATGTTACAACTGTGGAGGTGAGGGACACATTGCGAGGCGCACATCACCAAAACAACCTCAGAATGCAGAGTACTTCAGGGATAAGATGTTGCTTGTGCAAGCTCGGGATAATGGTGCAGCTTTGGATGAAGAAGATTTGTTGTTTTAGGAAATGCTAAGATATATGATGCAGATGTGGATGAGCAACCAATTCAGGAGATAGGCCATAATCATCAGAATGCCTTTCAAGTAGCTGATTGTGATGCATACGACTCGGATGTTGATGATGAACCTACTGCACAAACCATTTTCATGGCTAGCATTTCTCCAATGGTCTCTCCTAAAGTCTCTTCATCACCACAAGCTGGTCCATCCAAAGACAAAATCATCTCTGAGGTACTAAAACTATACGATGATGCTGATGTGCAAAAGATGCATGACAAAGTACAATCAACTGAAACTATTGAGTCAAATATTGAAAATATGGGTAATATCAATGTTGTCCCATATGATCAATATGTGAAGCAAAGTGAAAGTGAGGTCGTACCAAGTGATGCATCTTCTGCAGTCAATGATGACTATGTTTGTGATGAATTCACCATATGTGCCCCTGATGATTCTGTTATCTCTGAACTTAATGCCTATAAAGAACGAGTTGCCATTTATGAACAACGTGCTAAGTTTGAGCTAACTACTCGTGAGCAGGAGTTGGATAACCAAATGCGTACAATTATTAGAAAAAGTAATTTTAGAGAAGAAGTGTTAAAACAAGAGTTAAACTCCTTACAAGAAAAGCTTTCTAAAACTGCTAAGCAAAAACAAGAACTTCAAGAAAATGTTAAAGTGCTTAAGCAAGAATTTCATGCTAAGGAATCAAAACTTTTGAATGATTTTTCTAATCTAAAAACTTTGAAGAACAAGCTTGAAAATAAGTTGTACGTACAAGGGAATACCATTCAGACTGCTCACATGGTCACTAAGCATAGAGTTCTAAGCGATAAGCATAGTGTTCCCATTATAGATAAACCTAACCACGAGTACGGTAAGATTGTAAAAGCAGCTCAAAATGTAATTTATGATGGCAATGAGATTCTTAAACCTAGACAGAAACCTAGTTGCATTGAGTGCGCTGAGGAAGATAGAAAATTAGATGATGCATCTAGGGAGAAAATGAATAAGAAGCTAGAAGATCCTGAATGTAAAAGAATAACATCACGATCAAACCCCATGATTACAAGAAGGAAAACTGGATCTCCTTAAACAAATTTAAGCCTCAAACATTGTTAACACATGAACAAGTTTTCTGGAAAAGGGACTTAGATAAGCAAACAGCTGACAATCTTGTTGAAACAAACCCTCCCCTTAGGAAAATTCCTGCAGCGACTGTGTATCCTCCAAATACACCAATGCATTTAGTTCCTAGAACTATTGCCACTAAGAGCAAGACCTTAATCAGTCAATATGTTATTTTTCAACTATTTGTCGATTTTGAGAAAACTTGTAAGAAAAGGATCACACCCACTGGGATAACTGAAGGGGAAAGGGGTTTTGAGCAAACAAAAGAATGCTATTTAACTGAGGTCATGCCTTTCTTTAAACAACTAAAAGATCATTTTGAGAGTTTTAAAAAGGGGATAGATTCAGACATTAAAGGAATGGAAAAGGAATTTGATGCAATGATAGTGGAGGTTAGTGACTATGAGCGAGCATTAAAATATAATGAGATTGAGAGGAAAAACTTGCATACCTTGAATGTATTGGTCAAGATGTGTTTTACCTTGAATGAGAATCTTACTTCTGAATGTATTGCTCAAGATGTGTTTTACACTGCTATAAATTGCTCCATTAATGCTTCTCAATTTCATGAACTATCTGTTGCTTTAAAAGTCTCCCATGGTCGTGTCATTGAGCTTGAAATCAAAAACTCTAAACTAAGTGAGAAAATTGAACAGGATGATCACGATACTTTGGTAAAACATTTTTCTAAACTAGAAGTTGAACATTTTGATTTACAACTTAAATATCAACATCTCAAAGAAAATGTTAAAACCTCAAATATCAAGATATCCACGGATGTTCCAGAGTTTGATGCAGTTTTTGAAATAAACAAACGTGATGAACGATTCAAGCTCATTGTAACACGATCGAAAAGTTGAAAGCCCAAATTTCTCAGTTAAAAGGTGAAAAGAACAATGTGACTGGCTCCCAAATGCCTCCTCCTTTAGATTCTCGGAATTCTCAAAATTTTCATCTTCAAAATTTGGTTAATACTTTACAAAAGGAAAATGAGAGGTTTCTAGAAGAAAATGAAAAGGTTAAACGTCATTTCAATGAGTTATTTGAGTAAATAAAAGTCACTCGTAACAAAAATAATGAAAAAATAACTTCGTTGCAAAGACAAATTGAGAATCTGAAGAGTCAGGTCAAAGGGAAAATGCCAATGACCAATAGAGAGAATGGTGCTTCAAAGGTGCATGTCTGTAATAAATATGCTTTGTCTGTGAAATATGTTCCTCCTCATCTTAGGAATAACAAACTTGCCATTCAAACATATTTCTCATACCTTAAGGATAGTCTAGAATGTCTTCGTGAGATTGTAGAAGAGGATAAGATAGAGAAACCACATGATAATGCAATTGGCCATGCATGCTTATATGCCAAACGATCTCAAGAACTTCTAGAATGCCTAATTACAATATGCCCTAAAACCTTAGGTGAACAATTCAATCCCTTGATACCTTGTTCCATGCCTAGTGTCAAGTATGCAACTCATTCAATGCCCAATGTTATGAATGTCAACCTTAGTATGCCTTCAAGCATTTCAGATCCCAGCACATCTAGTGTTAAGAAAGTGAACTTCATGCGCCTTCAAATAGCTCACATCCCAGCACATCAAAACAAGAAAGGCAAAAAGTAGCAAAACTAACTAATGTTCCCATTCCCTCTACAGGAGTAATCGGTGACATTAAAGCAAGCAGGTCAAAGTCTCAAGACAATACAAGGAATGATAGGACCTCGCAAGCTAAGAATGTGCATTGGAAGAAAGTAGAAGATCACCGTAGGGAGAATTTGAATAAAACGAATCGTGTTGATTCTAGTGTTAGCTTTAAGCGTACTGTAATTAATGCGAATTCTACTACTTTTGGCAAAACATGTAATGATGATTGCGTGGTTTACGTTACTAATTTTGAATGTGGTATGAATGATTTGTCTAATCTTTGTCAAATGCCCAGTTGAAATTATTAATGAAAAAAAATCATGCTAAGAAGGCTAGAAGGCAAAAACGAAAGAAAGTTAGAAAACAGTGGAAACCCACAGGAAGAACATTTAGTAAGATAGGTTATCAATGGATACCTGTTGGTCATAAGATTAATTAGACAATGCCCACTAGAAAATGGATGCCTACTGGTAGAACTATTCCCTTAAGAAGTGAACATACTTTGAATAGGTCAAATACGGACACTAGTACTACATCTATTCATAATGATTCCATTGCTTCTATTTCTGATATGGATGTTTCTATTTCTGATGTGGGTGTTCCAATCACTGTTACTAACCAAGTGGAACCCATTCTTGCATGGGGATCCCAATTATCCAGTTATCCATTCTTGTCGGTGTTCAACTGCAGATCGTTCAAATCGTTCGTGGTACTGGACTCGGTTGTTCCAAGCATATGACTGGAGACCGGTCGCGGCTCATGAACTTCGTGAGCAAATTTATCGGGACTGTTAGATTCGGGAACGATTATTTCGGTGCTATTATGGGTTATGGAGATTATGTTGTCGGTGATAGTGTTATCTCCAGGGTATATTATGTTGAAGGTCTTGGTCATAACTTGTTCTCTGTCGGACAATTCTGTGATTCTGATCTAGAAGTGGCCTTCAGAAAACATACTTGTTTCGTTAGAGAACTTGATAGTAAGGAACTTTTAAGAGGAACACGTTGTTCAAATCTATACACCATCTCTATCGAAGATATGATGAAGTCCTCTCCAATTTGTTTGTTGTCAAAGACTTCAAAAACCAAGTCTTGGTTATGGCATCGTCGTCTCAATCACTTGAACTTCGGCACCATCAATGATCTCTCCAGAAAGGACTTAGTTGTAGGGTTACCTAGACTAAAGTATGAAAAGGATCACCTTTGTTCACAAGATGCCAATTGGGAAAAGGTAAGAAGTATGCCCACAAACCTAAACCTACAAACTCTGTTACAGAAGTTCTTCATACAATCCACATGGACTTATGTGGACCCATGAGAGTGCAGAATATCTTTGGGAAGAAATACGTGTTAGTTGTGGTTGATGATTACTCTCGATTCACTTGGGTTAAGTTCCTCAGGACAAAGGATGAAACTCCAGATATCATCATCAAACTTATCAAGCAGTGCGGTTCGACTTAACAAAACTGTCAGAATCATCCGAACCGACAATGGAACTGAGTTTGTTAATAAACAACTTAATGAGTTTTATGAAAGTGTTGGAATCAGTCATCAAAGAAGTGTTCCACGAACTCCTCAACAGAACGGTGTAGTTGAAAGACGAAATCGAACTCTTGTGGAAGCCGCAAGAACAATGCTTATTTACTCAAAGGTTCCAATGTTTCTATGGGCTGAAGCCATTGCCACTGCATGCTATACTCAAAATTGGTCCCTAATTCACACTGCTCATGGAAAAACTCCATATGAACTTGTCCACAATAGAAAACCTAATCTCTCATTCCTTCGTGTGTTTGGTGCACTGTGCTACCCAACTAATGATGGTCAAGACTTAGGTAAACTAAGAGCAAAGGCAGATATTGGAGTTTTTGTTGGTCATGCACCAAACAAGAAAGGTTACCGTATCTACAACAAGAGAACCCGAAATATCATGGAAACAATTCACGTTACGTTCGATGAGTAGACCGGTCAAATGGCTCTGGACAATCCAGTTCTGGACCCGCACTTCAAAACAGTCCCATTGGTTCATCCCTTGTACCAAACTCATTTCCAAGAACTCCATATGTACCTCCATCTGAAGATGATTTAAAGAAATTGTTTGATCCAATGTTTGATGAACACTTTGAACCGAATGCTGATGAAATGTCAACTCCGTCAACAGAGGCTGCTCCTATCCCAGTGAATGAAGTGAACCCTTCAGTCTCAATATCATTAAGTCAAGAAGCGCCTGCTGCAGATCACTCTGTCTCATCAACAAATCATCAATCATCAAATGTACATCATGGAAGTGTTTCTGGCATCAATGATGAAGTTAATCCCTTTGCAACTCCCGAAGATGCTCCATTTGAAAATATCTTTGCTCTGAATCATCATCAGAACCTTCTTCATCAGGAGATATCGACTCTGCTACTTCGGTTCCACAACAACAACCACATGAACACCTTAGAAAATGGACACATGATCATCCACTAGATAACATCATTGGAAACCCCTCTCATCCAGTATCCACACGGAAACAACTTGCAACCGATGTCTTATGGTGCTTCTTCAACTCCGTACTCTCTAAGGTCAAACCAAAAGACATTAAAACAGCCATGAATGAAGACTGCTGGTTCAATGCCATGCAAGAAGAAATTCATGAGTTTGATCGACTTGATGTATGGGAGTTAGTACCTGCTCCAGATTGTGCTATGATCATTGCTCTAAAGTGGATCTTCAAAGTAAAGCTTGATGAGCATGGTGATGTGTTGAAAAATAAGGCTAGGTTAGTAGCTAAAGGATACCGTCAAGAGGAGGGTATTGACTTTGAAGAATCATTTGCTCCAGTTGCTCGTATTGAAGCAATCAAAATCTTCTTGGCTAATGCTGCTAGCAAGAATATGGTTGTGTATCAGATGGATGTTAAAACCGCCTTTCTGAATGGAGACTTAAAAGAGGTGGTTTACGTCAGTCAACCAGAGGGTTTTGTGAATCCAGAGCATCCTACTCATGTCTATCGCTTGAAAAAGGCTCTTTACGGTTTAAACCAAGCTCCTAGAGCATGGTATGATACGCTGTCAAAGTTTCTTCTATCCACTGGATTCAGAAAGGAGCAATGATCCTACATTGTTCAACCGGAAGTCAGGCAAACATTTAATTCACGTTCAAATTTATGTTGATGATATTATTTTTGCCTCGACTGACCCCAATGAATGTGATCGCTTTTCAAATGAAATGGGTTCCAAATTTCAAATGTCAATGATGGGACAAATGTCATTTTTCTTGGGATTACAAATATCACAAAGTCCCAGAGGCATTTTTATAAATCAATCTAAATATGCAAATGAGATTTTAAAGAAATTTGGATTTTTATCATGTGACACCGTTGACACTCCCATGATTGAACGTACTAATCTGGATGAGGACCACTCAGGGATCATGGTAGATCAAACGAAATATCGTAACATGATTGGATCCCGATGTACCTCACGCTAGCAGATCAGACATCTTTTCGCTGTGTGCATGTGTGCTAGATATCGGCTAAGCCTACTAAATAGCACCTTGAAGTGGTTAAACGGGTCTTTCGGTATCTCCAAGGAACCATCAATATGGGACTATGGTACCCGAAGGACACCGGTATGTCACTAACAGCCTATGCAGATGCTGATCATGCAGGATGTCAAGATACACGTCGAAACGTCGAGGTGCTCGTTTTTGGGTGATAATCTTGTGAGTTGGTCTTCAAAGAAGCAAATGAGTACTTCTATTTCCTCTACAGAGGTTGAATACATAGCCATGTCATCTTGTTGCGCTCAAATCCTTTGGATGAGATCACAATTATCTGACTATGGCTTTGAATTCAACAAAATCCCTCTGTGATAATAAAAGTGCTATTGCTCTCTCATGCAACAACGTTCAACACTCAAGAGCAAAGCACATCGACATCCGACATCATTTCATCAGGGAGCAAGTGGAAAACGGTGTGGTGGAACTCTATTTTGTGAAGTCAAAATACCAGTTAGCAGACATCTTCACCAAAGCTCTTCCGATAGAACGTTTTGAGTTTATTCTTCCTCGACTTGGCTTGAAAAGCCTTCAACCAGAAACACTCAAACGTCTTCAGGAGGAAGACGAGGAGTAAAGGACTTTCCTTCATCTATATCTTTGTATATATTTATCCAAAAAGCAAAATACAAAATTATAAAACCTTATAAAAACAAATAGAAAAATATAAAACTTTCAAAAATCCATAAAAATCTGAAAATCTCGAAAAATCTCAAAAATATTATCTTTTTTGTCTTTTCTTTCTTGATTCGATATATATCTACGGTCTTTGTGCTGTCAGTCAAAGAGTGACACGTGACTTTAGATGTTGTTCGAATGTTAAAAAAAAAAATAAAATAAAATAAAATAAAAAGGGAGAAAGTAAAACAATGATTTATTGTCATTTCAGGCAGTAACCCGCTTTTCAAAGAAAGAAAAGAGCCATGCTTTATCTCATGTTTCAAACCTAATGCTCTGAGTCTAAAAACAAATGTCTGTCATTAACAAGACAAATAATTAATTTCAAAATTTTTTCCTTCTAATGATTCCTCTGGAAAATATTTGCAATCTTATGAAAACTCAATTGTTTTGAAAACACTTCGGACTCTATTTTTGAAAATCAAAAGAACTTATCAAGTGTCAAAATCTCAATTCATCAATCAACGACTTTCGTCATTGATTGAGGGGGAGAATGATTTTTCAATTAAATCAAAAAGTGTTCTTTTCAAACAATTTGCACTTAAATGAGTAAGGTCTACTCTAAATGTTTTACAAAATGTTACACAATTGGTTCCAGACCTTGGTTACTATTATGTTTTCAAAAGATAATTATGCAGTTTTAATCAATGGAGTTTAAAGTCTCAATAACCGATCCTTATCAGTTAAAAAGTTTTTCATAATCAAGTCACAATTCTCCTTAAAAGCTTTCAAAATCAATTTAAATCTACTGAGATCACAAATCTCAAATGATTTGATAATTGTGATCGGGGGAGAATTTGTGATTTAAATTGGATTTAAACTGATAATTCGATAAATGGTTTAATAAGTGTTTAGCATGTTTTCCTCCCCGCAAGTGACAAACGATTTCAATTTTTCCATGCACATGTTGAGGGGGAGCAACTATTTTAAACCTCAAATTATTGAAACGTAACTAAATTGTCTCTAAGTGCAGGTTCCCTCTAATATGTGTAAAATTCTTTCAAAATTCGAGGCACATATTGAGGGGGAGCAAATTTTTGAAAACCTCATCCTTCCTCAAAATGTTTTATCTACTCAAATTGATTGGGAAGTGATGATGATGATTTTAGAAAATGTTAATCAAAAGATTGGACCTTTCACTCTTAATCTAACGATTTCAAAGATCTCTTGCCTCCATGTGCTAAACAATTTATAAATCTTTATGCATATGTTGAGGGGGAGCATTTCTAAAATATCAAAATAATTAAGATACAAAATGCTTTGATTCTATATCACAAGTATCTTGATTGATTTTTGAAATGGTTTTCAATTGGTTCCAATGGCAGATGAACGATTCCAAAAAAAAGACCGACCAACTCTCTAGGGGGGCGATTTCCGAAACCCTTACACCCTTAATTTTTTTAGTCGATTTTCATTTAATTCGTCCATATATCATGTTTCTTCTTCTATGATTTGATTATTATCAGATTTATTGATGGTTTTCATGATTCTTGGTCGTTTTTTATGGAGTCGATTGCTTTTGTTAGGGTTTTGGAAATCGTCCCTTGATTAGCCATATTATACTAAACTGATCCAACTACAACTTTCTTCAGTCGCCTCTCTACTTTGGTATGCAATCGATTGGCTAAGGTTTGTAGTCTTAATGTTATGGCGGTGGTTGTGTTACTTGCCGCGATTTGGACTTTAAGATAACTAAACCCTCTTTAGGGTTTGGTTATTGGTTGCTCCATATGGATGCCGGTTTGAAAGTGGGTTATGGGAGAGAGGATGTTGCATTGGAAGTTAGGGTTTTGAAAACCCTATGCGTATCGATTAGCAAAGACATCTGAATAATGGTTTATCTTGGTCTTTGTGATCGATTTGATGGGAGTTAGGATTTTGTTGTTGTGTATGACGAGGACGAATCCTTCGTGTTGATGAGTGGTATTTTCCAAAAATTTCGACATGCTCTAGGGGTGTCATTGTTTGGAGATACAACTCTTGGCGGTTTTGCTACGGTTGAAAGTTGGTGTCACTCATGGGTCAAGCAATGATGACATTGAAGTGCTCACTATGGAAGTGGTTCTTTTGAACCGGTTCTTTTACTATGCTCTGTATCACATTGGGGTTGTTGGTTTAGCATTTCAACGCACACTTTTGAGCGAGTTTTATGCTTCTTATCCGTGGTTTTAGAGTCTTCCATCAATCGTTGTGCGAAATTTGTGAACCGACTCTTTTTGCTGATTACATGATCATGGAGTTGATGTGCGTTGGTTTTATACGTATTTGTTGGGTTTTCTTTTGGTTTTATATGCATCTCAACATACACCTTTGGAGCGAGTTCGAGCTTCTTCTATCCGTGGTTTTAGAGTCCCCACCAATTGTTGTGTGAAACTTGTGGACAGATTGAGGACCATGATATTGTATATTTGGGCGACGCTGGAAGTTTGGACTACTATGGTGATTTGAAGATTCAAGTATTTTTACTTGAAGTGCATGTAGTTTTATTCTTTTATCATTGTAGTCGATGTTTAGTTATAAGTGTGGTATGTCACACTTATATTGTCGATATAGGAATGATGTGCATTCCTATAGAAGAGTCAAAGTGTCCCAAGGGACAGAGATGAGGGATTCACCCTCATCCTTTGTACTTCAATGTTTTTTGGCGTAATATACTTTACCGGGGTGAATTAACCCTTTTACCCAAAAAACTTTACTTTATGTATGGTGATATAAGGATGATAAGGTTAGGTTGAGGTCCCATGATCCGCCAGAACCGGAGGGATCTACCCAGGGATAATCCACTAGATAGCGTAGAAGTCCTTAGGTATGATGAAAAAAGGAGAAAAGTGAGATATGGGAAGAGTCGGACTGAGACTCCAGCTAGTCGGAATAAACCCAAATAAGGTTCTAGTAATGAAGTCTCGGTAAGCACTGAAGGGGTTGAAGAATGAAAAAGAATTGAATGTGAAAAAGGGTGAAAAGAAATAGCCCTCCATTTATTCAACCTTAGGGCAGAAACCGGGTTCAATTCATATACTACTGGTGGTTACCAAGGTAACATCGGTATTGAAGACAAGTCGTCATGGACCCAGCCGCACTTCAACTTTCCACACCACTCAAGTTCCTCTTAAAAGGGCTTGTTTCATTCTCACGGGGAACCAACATAATCTATCGACTTTCTCTTAGAGATTGTTGATATTGAAGAAGGAGACCCTCTCCCTAGTCTCCGGCATAGGAACCAAATATGCACAATTGAGTCTAGAGCCACGAGATCATCAATAAATCTCATTAGGACACTTTCAATGAAGACTCTCTGTTTCACAAAATGTGGAAAGAGAGATTATATCTTATGAGTCCTACGCATTATCCTTGTGGTATTGCCAGAACATCTAAGTGATATGCATTCATATTCACGATGAAGATGGAAAGCCTTCTGGAGCCAACATCAAACAAGCAAGCTCCTGGTAGGTGGTATGTGAGATCTATCCAATAGATCAACCATGTGACAACTGGACAGAAACAATGAAGAGATTCAATCTTTTGAATCAATCCTGGTTCAGGTTATGGATTGACGGATACCTTTGAAAAACCAGTCGTTATCTTGAAAAACTCTTTTCTTTAGCACATCGACTGTGTACTTATTTCTCAAAATAAAGGTGTTTATGATTGATAATTGATTTTCATTAAAACCTTCGTTGTATTGCAAAAACAATTTCTATTGAGCAATACACGATTGTTTTTCAAATCTCTTTTCATCAATCGGTGAATCTCGTTTAGCTAGTTCACTCACTCCGTGTTGTCTTCTTTGAGACGCTTCCGGTTTGAGAACAGCTAGAAGCATGCGAAACCCTGTCAAGGAAATTCTTCGAATTATACCGATCACAGCGTACTTGTACTGATCAACGGTGAACCATGGGCCGTGTACCTCAATTCATCGAAAGTGATCAAAGACACTTTCGTGCGCTTTATTGCTAACTGTTTTATGCAGTACACCCCGACGTTTGCAGTGATCGAATGGAGCGGTCAATACATAGCCGCATGCTCACACAACACATTCATATCTAAAGAAATCATGATTAGTGCATCAATGACTCGAATATTTTCACTCCATGCTTCTGCTATGCTATTGCCAATATCATGAATCAACGAAAGCTTCCGCTACTCTGATAAGAATAAATCATGATACAGAATGTGAGCATGTCGGTCCAAAAGTCACAACATCACATAATACCAACACCACAATGGATGAGTCGAGATTTAATGTTGCGATGATCTCAAAGCGGCTCAAAACTCGAGATCACGTGGATCGCTTAAAGACCTCCACTTAGATTATCCAAAACATGCAAAAATGAAGAATCAAAGACTACGAGCTACATAACAAGAATCAAAGAACAATCTCAATGTAATATCTGTTTGTTTTCTATGAAATTTAATGTATGTTTGAGGTGACCTCTCTTAGGGGGAGATTGTTAGGATTTGGAAAATCCAGTAGTTAAAGTGTCGGTCACCTCAAGTATATGTAATCGTTAGAAAGCTCGTAGTCGTAGTTATTTAATGTTAAGTAGTATTTAGTTTTGTAACACCGTGGAGGATGGACGGGTCTTTACCCACTGTATGCCTGATCCATAGCCCGTCAGGTGGCGTTTTATGTAAGTACTATAAATACTCTCTACCTCCCAAGGTAGAGAGTTGGAGCTCATAATAAGATTTTTCTTTCTCTCACTAAAGTTCCCAAACCTCTAGCTTTCTCTCTCTAAAACTCATCTCTTTGTACGCCTACTTTGCTTGTGTTATGATGTGTATGTGAAATCCAATATGTTACAATTCGCTTTTTGTTTTTTGGTTTCTTTGTGGTTCGCTACTGTTCTTGCTTGCAACTAGGATAAGAGTAGTAATGTTAACGTTGATTTGGAAGCCTTGGATGATCGTATGCAAAGGCTCAAAGGGAATGATGCTGATTCTAATGATGCGCCTCAGCCACGTAAGCCTCTTAGGATTCTACGTAACCCCAACTTAGCTACTTCAGAAGGTAACTCGACATTAGCTCCTGGTGGTTCTTCTTCTGCTGATTCGTCACATGATATTACTTTGAACTATCGTGAGTTTAACATTGACTCGAGTGCTAATCCAAAAGTACAACCTGGTGAACATGATTCGTTATTTTGGGGTGACACGGGTTTTGCTTCTAATCAATATACTCAATCAGATTTCCTAACTCTTGAAGAGGTTCTTGGAGCAGCTAAAAGTGATACTATGGTGGTTAATCAAGACACGAGTGTTATTGGGGCTGATGGGGCCTCGTTGGATACTAGACCTATAACAGGGAGTCAAGTTATTAATCAGGATATGAGTAGTCCTTCTAATCCTGCAAAAGATAAGTCTAACTTTCGTGCACTTAAAGTTGATAGGTTTAATGGTGTTGACGTGTCCATTCCCCTTAAGGTGGTACAAAATATTAGCTCTAAATTTGATAACACCTTGTATGGATACTTCATTGGTAAGCGTATTGCATTTCCTGTGGTTGAGTATTTTGCACGTAACAACTGGGCTAAGTATGGTCTAAAACGGATCATGATGAATGCAAAAGGCTTCTTTTTCTTTAAGTTTGACTCTCAGGTTGGTTTGGAGGCTGTTCTTGAAGGAGGTTTGTGGATGATTAAGAATAGTCCTATTATTCTTAAAAAGTGGACCATGAGTACTAGTTTGATGAAAGAGGAGTTAACCCGCATTCCGGTATGGGTTAAACTTCATGATGTTCCGTTGCAGGTATTTTCTGAAGATGGCATTAGTATTATTGCAACACATATTGGTACGCCTATCATGCTTGATTCTTATACTAGCTCTATGTGTGTTGAATCTTGGGGTAGGAGTAGTTTTGCCCGTTGCTTGATTGAAATTGACTCTCATGTTCCCCTTAAGGAATCTATTACTATCGGGGTACCATATTTGGATCGACCTGGGTTTTCTTCTGAAACTATTATGGTGGAATATGAGTGGAAACCTCCTAGGTGCGATGTTTGTTTGATTTTTGGCCACTCTGTTGATTCTTGTCCTAAGAAAATTGTGACTGAACCGGTTGTGGAGGATATTTCAACTAGTTGGGAAAAAGGGTAAAGCTAAGAGGAATACTAAGGAAAATAAAAGTGGAAATGTGTTTAATGGGGTTCCAGTTGGTAAAAATATGCAGTATAGACCCAAAGTTGTTAATACTCCGTCTACTAGCAAACCTCCTCAAGGAGTTGCTAGTACTAGTGCGGGTCATTCACCCAATCTGGTAGGTAATTTTGTTTCACCTAATAACTCTACATCTAATGACCCTACTGATGTGTCTAATAAGGGTAGTCGACCTGCTCATGCTTCACCTACGGTAAGTAATCCAATTCTGGCTCCTAATATATCTACATCTAACCCATTTGGTTCTTTGGCTACTTATGATGATGTTGATGAGAATAATGGTTTGGCGGATGATGATGAGGTTGAAAATGTTTATGATGAATCTGGTAATTTGTTTGACAAATCGGGGGCAAGCACTCTTGTTCTGAATGTCCCTGATGTTTAGTATCGCCTCTTGGAATATAAGGGGTTTGAACCATTCCCCTAAACAAAAGGAGGTTAAACAGGTGGTAAATGATAATAATCTTAGTGTGTGTGCTATCTTGGAATCTCATGTTGATGCATCGGTGGTGTATGATACATGTCGTAATGTTTGTCGTCGGTGGAAGTAGACGTCAAATGGTAGTCTTTGTGATAAGGGGTCCCGTATTATTCTTGGTTGGAATGATGATATTATTGATGTTATGATTATGTCTCAAACTAATCAGGTTATGCATGTTCAGGTTAATACTCGGGCGGACAGCAAAACATTTTTTTGTTCTTTTGTGTATGCAGATAATTATTATGTTCATCGCCGTGCCCTTTGGTCCAACCTTGTTTGCCATGCTGGATTTATACGTAGTAGGCCTTGGGTTTTGTTGGGTGATTTTAACGCGGCACTCAAATTGGAGGATCATTCATGTGGTAGTTATGCTCCTGACATTGCTATGCGTGAATTCAAAGATTGTGCTCAGAGAATGGAGGTTGAGGATATTAATAGTACTGGTCTTCATTTTACTTGGAATCAGAAACCAAGAGGCTCATTTGGCACATTGAAGAAAATTGATAGGGTGATGGGCAATCTGAAATTTTCTGACTCGTTTCCAGGTTCGTTTGCTATATTTCAACCTTATCGTATTCCAGATCATTCTCCGTGTGTTCTGCATATTCCCCATGTAACTAAGCCTAAGCCTAAACCGTTCAAATTCTCTAACTTCTTGGTTCATAAAGATGGGTTTAGTGATACGGTTACTACGGGATGGAATATTAATGTTCATGGTTGTGCTATGTATCGTGTGGTTCAACGCTTAAAGGGGCTGAAATCTCCTTTTCGTAAGCTTTTGCACAGTCAAGGTAATCTGCATGAGCGGGTGGTTAGGATTCGGAAGGAGTTAGATGAGGTCCAAAAGGCTATTGATAGAGATCCGTCTAATTCAGACTTGCGGGATGAACATGCTCACTATCTTCTTGCATATAAGGAGGCTACGTTAGATGAAGAACGGTTTTTAAAGCAGAAATCTAAAGTTCAATGGCTTCATGCAGGTGATTCTAATACGGCCTATTTTCACAATATTGTTAAAAGCAAATGTGCCCGTAATCGAATTAAATTGGTTAGAGATGCAAACAATGTCTTGTACGAGGGTAATCAGGTTGCAGGTGCTTTTGTTGCTCACTATGAAAAGTTTCTTGGTATGGAAGGAAATTGTACTCTCTTTGATGATTATGGTATATTTTCTAATGTTCTTCCTCATCAATTGGCTGGCTCGATGGTTCGTCATGTTACGGATGCGGAGATTAAGGATGCTATATTTTCTATGGGGGATGATAAAGCTCCTGGTCCCGATGGGTACACGGCTGCTTTCTTTAAGAAAGCATGGGATATTGTGGGTGTTGAGGTAATGACTGCTGTTCGTGATTTTTTCATTAATGGTAAGCTTCTCAAGGAGATTAATCATACCATTATATCTTTGATTCCTAAAGTGTATACCCCGTCTAAGATTAATGACTATAGGCCTATTTCTTGCTGTAATGTCATGTATAAATGCATTAGCAAAATCCTTGCTAATCGTATTAAAGAGGGCCTTGGTCAGTTGGTTAGTATTAATCAATCTGCATTTGTTCCTGGTCGTCGTATATCTGATAATATATTACTTACCTTGAGCTTATGCAGAATTATCATACAGGGAGAGGTCCTCCTAGATGTGCGTTTTAGGTTGATATTCAGAAGGCATATGATACGGTTGATTGGACTTTTCTTAAGGCTATTCTGATTGGTTTTGGTTTTCACTCCAAAATGGTTGACTGGATCATGGTATGCATCTCATCTACGTCTTATTCCATATGTGTTAATGGGGATCTTCATGGCTGGTTTAAAGGTAAGCGGGGCCTTAGACAAGGTGACCCGTTATCTCCATACTTGTTTACGCTGGTTATGGAAGTGCTAACTCTTATATTGCTAGAAAAAGGTTTCGAACGCAGTAGATTTTCAGTTTCATCATTTGTGTGAGCAACAGAGAATTATTAACCTTTGTTTTGCAGATGACCTCTTCTTGTTCGCTAGAGGCCATCAGGATTCTGTTAATGTCATTATGCAGGCTTTGGAGGATTTCAAGAATTTTTCGGGTCTTGTCCCAAGTATCCCTAAAAGTACAGCTTTCTTTTGTAATTTTCCTAATGCTATTAAAGCTGCTATTCTACAGTCTATGCCGTTTGCAGAGGGTTCTCTCCCTGTCAGGTACCTTGGGGTCCCTCTTATATCATCAAGACTTCTTTATAGGGATTGCAAGGTGCTTGTTGAAAAATTGAAAGGTCGTATGAATGATTGGCGTAATAAGTTCTTATCTCTTGCGGGTAGGCTTCAGTTGGTGAGGTCTGTTTTATCTTCGATGCATTTATATTGGGCTTCGGTCTTTGTCCTTCCTACTCGTATTATCCATGAGTTAGAGCAGCTTATGAGGGGTTTCCTTTGGTGTCAAGGAGAAATGAAAAGGGGAAAGGCTAAGGTTGCTTGGGAATCTGTTTGTAAGCCAAAGAAAGAAGGTGGTCTTGGTATTCGTCATTTGGAGGATTTTAACATTGCTCTCATGACTACTCACATTTGGAATATTTAGACACATAAAGAGTCGCTATGGGTGCAATGGATCCATTCGTATAAACTCCGTGGGAGAAGCTTTTGGGATCTCCCTTGTTTGGGGGATGTTAGCTGGGGCTGGCGCAAGCTTCTTACCATTAGACGCAAGGTTCGTCCCTTTATCTGGCATAAGATCAATAATGGGAAGGACACTTCGGTTTGGTTTGATATGTAGTGTCAGTTAAGCCAGATTCGTGATTTACTTACTCCTAGAGATATTGCCCGAGTGGGGTTTAATTTATCTGACTCGGTTTATGATCTGATTGCATCTAATGTTTGGCGATGGCCGTTGGACTGGTTATCTAGATTTCCATTGTTAGCTGCTCTCCCGGTTCCTACTCTAAACGATACTGACGATGGATTATTATGGCGCAACCTAGATTACCTTTAGTTGTTTTTCAGTCTCGGGTGCATGGGAAACACTGCGTCTAAGGGCTGATGTGGTTGAATGGTGTAATGTTCCTTGGTTCTCTCATTGTATTCCAAGGAATGCTATACATCTGTGGCTCGCTATTAAGCAGAAGCTAAAGACTCAGGATAGGATGCGACAATGGGATGTTGGTCCTGACGTTGATTTGGACTTGCTTAGATGCCCGCTTTGTGAATTGGTTCCGGATTCTCATTCTCATTTATTTTTTGAGTGCCAATTTTCCATGCAGGTTTGGTTTCAGGTACGGGTTTTATCTGGTATGGATGCGATCCCACCTTCGTTGGAGAGTGTTGTTACAGTTCTTATTCCTTTATCTAAGGGGCGGTCGGTTAATAGTATCATTTCTCGATTATTACTTGCTGCTACTACTTACTTCGTTTGGATGGAGCGCAATTCTAGGTTGTTCAAGCGTAAGAAGTCTATTGTTGCTGAAGTGGTTAGCACCATTGTCTCTACTATTCGGTTGAAGCTGGTTACTTTCAAGTTCAAGAAGCTAACCTCGCGGTCTCGGTTGATTTTGGATAAATGGAAGATTCCAAGTATATGTATTTCACACGAAGGGAGTGTCGGGTAAGGGTTGTACTCTTTTTCCCTACTCCAAGGTTTTTCCCTTTGGGTTTTTCTTGGAAAGGGTTTTTAAAGAGGCAAACTTCCTGGGTTTTTTTTTGGGTAAAAGGGTTTAATCACCCCGGTAAAATTCATTACACCAAAATACATTGAAGTACAATTGACATGGATGAATCCCATGCCCTCAGCCCATTACATAGGCAACAACACCTGCAGAATGCAGTAAAACAACCTAGCTACATGCTAGAACTAACAATTACATTTAAAAACATCTAAATGTAAAGAAAAATAGGTTCAAAGAACCACATCCATAGTGAGCGACTCGGGTCTTCAAAAATCAGCAAATCATAACCCTTGAGCGTGCCACCAAAATCCAGGACCACAATGCGGTTTAACCAAACCACAACTTACAAGAAAACCACCATGGAGTGTAAGGAACCAACAAGGTCACAAAACAACCCCAACAAGTACCCGATCAATTGCGGCAACATCCCAAGGTCGCATTGCTAATCATAATGATAACGGCCTTGTAAAGCCGAAGTCAAATGCAGTAAAAACCGCAACTTACCAAGAAAACGTGGTAACCTCCACATGGAACCACAAACCAGCTGACAACTCCAAACGCGAAGACAAGAACCACCCAACCACGAGTAGTAACATTAACGGTAATTGAACCCAGGAAGATGAACAACGGTGTTGTGAACAGAAACTAGGGTTGAACAAACCCTAACGTACACAAAGATCCGATAGCAAGATCAAAACATCAATGAACAAGGATCTACAGGGAATACCATATGACATATGGATCTGCACCTCTCCGTTAACCCACGAACAGTACCAACATCCCAACCACCACACGCAGCAAACCCCACAACAGTTTACATCCAAAGAACCTTCTCCATCGTGCATAAAAATACAACCAGGAAAGGGTTAGGGTTTAGACAGAACCGTCGACATCATGGAGAGAACAGATAGATAAATCAAGAGAAAGTACACCAGCCGCCACCCCCTGAATTAAAAACGCAATTCCAACCAACATATTGCGTGGTAGGACGGTTTCACAGCCAGAAAAAGAAGGGAGGGGGGCAGCCGGTTATCTCCATGGGGCAGAGAGAATTAGGGTTATAACTTCCTGGGTTAACTTGCTCCCTTCGTGGATTGGCTGGATGCGGGATGCTCGCTTGTTACAAGTTTTTTTACTTGTTTATGCCTAGTTTGATGATGTAATATAGCTAGGTTCTTTGTGTTAATGGCATGTCATAAACACTAGTTTTATCAAGCTCTTCTCTTGAGGTTAATGTGGTACTTCAGCCACATTCCATTTGTACTTAACATTATTTTTTGGTTATATATTTACCGGGGTAAACCCCTTTACCCAAAAAAAAATAATTGATGTTTTGCAGAAATCTTTCCAGGTTGTAATGAGGTAATTTTTCCAGAATTTTTCCAGAAAAACGCAGCAGACCAGTTTTTGTCAAGACAACCTGACGGCATCAAGATTAACACCTGACGACGTAACACAACCTGACGGCATCAAGTTTCGTTTCTGTGCAATTTATAATTTTTGGAAATTCCCAATTCTTAATTTTCCAAAGAAAAACTACAAACATTCATTCCACAAGCACTATATCTTACTTGCTTTCTAGTGTAGTTTTGTGTCATATATAGTTTTACCGCCGATTTTATGCGAAGGTTTCGTTTGTTTTTTTATAAGTATGCAGTTTTTTTTTTTTTTTTTTCTTTTTTTTTTTTTGGTAAAAGGGTTAATTCACCCCGGTAAAATTCTATTACACCAAAAAAACATTGAAGTACAAATGACAAAGGTGAATCCCATGCCCTCAGCCCGATCAGGGCGACAAAAAAGCACAACATGTGTAACTTACATGTAAACACTATATAAGAATGACAGGCCATTCTTATAACATACAAAAGAATCCAACAAGGTACATTGACTATATTAAAGAAACCAACATATGTATGCCCAACTCCGGTAAAAACCCGAGCCTTCCAAAGCCATAGTAGCGAATCCTTAGATCTTTCATGCCATAATCAACATGAAAAATCAATACGATGCAACCCCTCAATATGATATAAACTTAAGCATGCAACTTAACTTCCAACAAAGTGGCGCGACACGGGACTACAAACCTGTCATGGATAACCATGTAATTCAGATCGGACCACAAGAAAATAGAGTATAAGACCCTAACTTCCAAACCATCAACCCACGAAGATCAAAAATTACGAGTGATCACAATGGCAGCAGGTCGATGAACATAGGGTGCACCACCCTAACTTCTAGCAATAACGAGACAAAAACCCACCGATAAATCGTTTGGTAACAGTAATGCTCGTCTCAACCACAAAACTGCCCCAACAAAGCATAGGAATGCTAATATAATACATGGGAACAGAATCGAATAGGGCATGTGACCAGCCCTAATGCCAAAATCCAATGCACCTCTAGTATTATTATTGCCAATAACTGTATAATAATTACCAATATAAGAATGATACTTCATGCATAAGATTTGAACCAGAAAAACATAGGGTTAAACCCTAACTTCCATAAAGCAATTCACACCCTCGACACAGTCTCCAAAACGCATCATGGAAACACTCGAGGACCCAAACCACGCTGAAAGCCTAAGGATGACGATAGTCTCTAATAAACTTCAACAAAAAATGTGTCGGTAGCAATGGAGCACCACAAACACAACTTGACACGAATCACAACATGATAAGACAGAAATCAGCATGCCAAATCCAAAAGACAAAGATCATATGCGAAGACCATAGGAAAGAGACGATCAAATGCAGCAAAAATAAAAGAATACTGCTCATATCAAACTGCAGCAAATGATCGAACACATAAGTAGTAGAGTTGAAACAAACCCTATCATCCATAAACCATCCTACCAAACATGAGGATTTGAATAAAGAACAGGAAGCAGATCGGACCCACATAGGGTAAAGTAAACCCTAACTTGCATATAAACATCCACACGATCTAACAAATATAACAATGTAAAAACAGATCTGTGAGAATCGAACAGAGTTTTTTGAACGAGATAACCCCAAAACTTTTTTTTTGGGTAAAAGGGTTAATTCACCCCGGTAAATTTATTACGCCAAAAACATTGAAGTACAAAGGATGAGGGTGTATCCATCATCTCAGTCCCATAGGACACTTACATGCAAAAAGCAACTAACCAAACCAACTATATAAGAATGATAGGCCATTCTTATAACAAACACAATAAGATAAAAACTACCTATGACGGACCTTAGGGCGACTCTCAAAGCCATGTGCAGGAAAATCATAATCATAACCATCATAGGACTTCAAATCATCCAAAAACCAGCCCGGCATGACCTCAGGCATATACACTTCATCTTCATCCGACGAACCAGCTAATGACAAGGATGAACTTTCCTTACGAGAAGACACCTTGTGGATCTTAGAGAATTGATCCCACAAACTTCCATTGCCACTTTTCGCAGGTACATCACTAGTAGAGACATCACAAACGATATACGTCTTGTCACTATCATGTGGTACCCCCACCACCACCTTGCTCGGACCAGCATCACCCTTAAACACTCCCGAAGTAGTACCAACAGAATCATCCTTTGAAGGCTGATCCACCGGAGCGGCCTCCAAACTACGCTTAGTAACATTGGCATTCTTCTTCGTAGTACGTTTAGAAATAGGTTTATATTCAAAATTAGACTTCGGTTTGAAAAACCGAGGCCTTTGGTTGACTTTGGTAGCCTTATTACCAACCTTATCCAGGTGAACATCCCTATTAACACCAACATCTTTAGGAGCCGAATCTGAACCCTTAGTAGCCGGCATTCTCCTAAGAGGGCAATTAACGTCCTCATGGTTAAACACCTTACATTTAGAACACCGATCAGGCCACCATTCATATTCAACTTCAAGAACTTCCATATAATGACCTTTACCCTTCGGCAAATGTATAGCCACTTCAATTGATTCCAAAACAGAATTTTCAGCAGATAACTCAACTAGGACCCGTGCATAAGAATAACGACCCCAAGGATTACTACACATAGCTCTAGTACTGCATCCATTTGTATAACTCGACCAATCTTTGCAATCAAACCAATACCAACTTCAGAATATGTAATCGCCGGTACATTATGAATAAGAATCCATACCGGTACCTTAGTAATCTTCTCCCTCTCCATCCTCGTATTAGGATCCCAAATTTTTAAGAATATGGGACTCGATTTGACAAACCAAGGACCACACTCAAGAACCTTGCGCATACCATCTTGAGTCTTAAACTTGAAAAGGAAGAAATTTTTACGCATCATGACACATTCGAAGCCAAACTTAGCCCATGCATGCTTAACATAATCATTCACAATAGGAAAAGCTAAACGTTGCCCAAGGAAATAGCCGCATAGAGTATGATCAAATTTAGAGCGCATATCATCAATAACGGCTAACGGTATAACAACTTTAGCACCACCAACATTACCTCCATTATTAGACTTCAACCCTATAACCTTATGATTACCCGTGTTACCAGCCCCCAACAAATCACCATCAGGTTCAAGAACAGCCCCCAACGAATCACCATCAGGTTCAACAACACTTGCAACTTTAGGAATATCAGAATCAAGCCCAAATAAACTTACACTTTCATGACCAGCAGGTATTGGGTCGGACACACCAGGAGCAGCCATGGGAGATGCCGAAACAGAACCAAATTCAGAAGGAAGAGCAAAGCTCCACGTTTGTCCACCCAAACCTGCACTTTTAAGTATAGACTTCAATGGCTTATGCTCATTAACAATCACCTTACCATCAATATTGTTAATCTTTGTAGCCAAGCCAGAATTCTTTTTAGCCTGCTTACCATTGAGGAACCCCGATTCCATCTCTCTTATTACCCACTTGAACACAAACGTGACTTTCAGCAATAATCAATCGCACCTTAAACGAACTGAAACCCTAGACCCTTTACGTTCAATACAGAAAGTAGCAAATCCCTTTACGGAATTTTTTTAGCAATACAGGTCACCACCACACAAAACTGATGTAGAAAGAAAACCAAACCCTAAGTCAAGTTTAGTACAGCAAAAACGCACCAGAACCAGTTGCGCAAAAAGGGAACACGAAACCCTAGATGGGAGTCGTATAACTTGATAAGCAATAAGCAACACAATCAAGATCGTCCTTATATACTTAGATATCAGTGGAAACTGACTAAGAATTAAAAACAATAAGGAAAACGATCTGAACCAAAAGTTGGCGATTGAAAAACCTAAAAAGATGTAATACCAAATTCGACCAGAAAACCTTTAAAAACAAGCAACAAATTGGATTAAACCAATGATAACCACAAGGATTAAACACTGGAATAATCAATTTGATACACGAATTAAAGGAGATGAGGCAGATTGGTAAAAATCGATTAGGAGGGGGAAGGGAAAAAAATTGCCACACTTGAGAGAACAATTAGGGTTTTTTTAATATTCCCCAGGTAAGAAGTCTAATTCTCAGATAACCCCAAAACTCGACTTGCACTCTCCAATCCCACATGCAATGATAATGAACCTGCAGCAACACTAACCATAGGGACGAACCAATTCTGGTGCGGATTTACTTGCACATTGAAAAGGATAACGAAACCCTAAAAAAAAGGATTTCCCTATAAAGAGATCAGCCCACCACCAAGAACGAAAGCAAGTAACCCCAAAAAGCAGTCGATCCACCCAACCAACCTAAATCAGCAAGGAAAGTCGATCGTATCTATAGAGTATAGGGGTTACGAAGCAAATAACCACATCGACCCATACTTATGATAAACAATAAAACAGAGCCCTAATAAGGGTTTAAGCTATTAAATAGCCACGTACTTTCTCAAATGTTCCGATATGGTACCTGTACTTTTTTTTCAACCTGGTTAGGTAGTGTACTTTTTTTTCTGTGTCGATATGGTCACAAACGTCATACGTGGCACGGCAAGTAAATAGATCGAAACTTACGTGGAATTTTTGTTGTTTTTCTTTTTTTTAACCCTTTACACATGGTTGCCAAGTCACTTGGGTTTGTGTGACGTGGCTTGCCAAGTCAATTGACTTGCCTACGTGGAAAAAAAATTAAAATTTTAATTTGGAAAAAAAATTAAAATTTTAATTTGGAAAAAAAAATTAATTTTTTTTAAAAAAAATTTACGTTTAAAAAACCTTTAAGTTTTTTTAAATCGAAAAAAACCTTTACGTTTTTTCAAATAATAGTTTCGCGAGTTAATCCCTCCGTTAATAATAGTTTCCACCCGTTTTTGTCCGTTTTTATCCCTTCTCGTTCGTTTTTTATCCGTTTCCCCCCGTTTTTTTTACGTTTTTCGTCCGTTTTCATTCGTTTTTTATAGTTTTTGTCCGTTTTTCTTACGTTTTATCCGTTTTTCTTATGTTTTGTCCGTTTTTCTTACGTTTTTATCGGTTTTCATCCATTTTTGTCCGTTTTTCTTAGATTTTTGTCCGTTATTCTTACGTTTTGGCCGTTTTTCGTACGTTTTTATCGGTTTTCATCTGTTTTTTTCTTTTTTTTAGATTTTCTTACATTTTGTCCGTTTTTCTTTCGTTTTTTGTACTATTTCAACATATTGAAAATTTTTTCCAAAAAGAAAAAAAAAATAGAAAAAAAAAATTTCATTTTCAAAAATAATGTTTCCAATCGTGTAATTTTTTCATTCTTTTATAAAAAAAAACGTAAATTTTTTTAAAAAAAAATTAAATTTTTTTCGATTTAAAAATATAGGTTTTTTTTAAAAAAAGGTTTTTTTTTTTTTTTTAAACGTAAATTTTTTTAAAAAAATTAAAATTTTTTTTCTGATTAAAAAAAAACGTAAATTTTTTTTTAAACGTAATTTTTTTTAAAAAAAATTAATTTTTTTTTCTAAATTAATTTTTTTTTCCACGTAGGCAAGCCACATAGGCAAGCTAATTGACTTGGCAAGCCACGTCACACAAACCCAAGTGATCAAGCCACGTAGATTGGAGAAGTACAGGTACCATATCGACACATAAAAAAAAGTACACTACCTAATCAGGTTGAAAAAAAAGTACAGGTACCATATCGGAACATTGGAGAAAATACGTGGCTATTTAATAGCTTAAACCCCCCTAATAATTAGGGTTTAGGTTCAGATGTGAGAGGCGATTTCAGAAAAAAGAAAAGAAAAATATACATAACACGTCTCTACCCAGAACTTTACAAACCATCAAAACCGATTGCATATCCCTAAAAAGAGAGTGAAAGAGAGGCGATTTAGTGGTTGTTTTTTGGCCGGAAAAGTAGAGGTTAGAGGCGGCTGAAAATCGCCCCTAGAGGGGAGAGAATTTTCTTGTATATATAGGGATTCAAATAGATACTTGTGAGTTATTACTTATGCATTCTTCTTGGAAGAGGATTTAACCGCAACTTCAAACATATCCTACCGAGCTAATCAGGGGAGTATTAGTTTCTTTTCCTTACTTACCTTCCTTTATCATAACTTTGATACTTTTGGGGAACATTGGGGACAATGTTCAGTTTAAGTGTAGGGAGGGAGAATAAAACAGGAACTTATAAACTATTCACTCACTTGATTATTTGTCTTGTCCTTAGTAATTAGTGTAATAAACCATAAGAAATATTTGTTAGGGCAATTTTAATCCAAATTTAAAATTTTTATTGACATTTACGAGCTAAAATTTAGTCTTAATAAAGCGTCTCATGGATAGGAATTATATGACTAGTACAAAAACTGTATACCACTCATATTCCACCCAAAAAATGTGAGGTTCGCCCCTAGATCTTTAGGAATAAAAGCATTCATCTTTAATGCTTAGTAAGTGTACCGGTAGTATAATAGATTCCAGAACTTGTTTGAAACCTGTATTATAATTACATCTTCCACATTGGTTGAGTAATTTCCCCACACCCTTGCGATGTACTCATCTTTAGTACACGATACCCCTAGTTAACCCCTCAGAGCCTATCCTTTTCGCGGTTCTCGTGATGTTTTGGTTTTTCGGAATATCAATGAAGAGAATTGTTTACAATCCACCCCCAAATGTACACCCAAATCGCCTTAGCCTACCTTGTATGCACTCATCTTTAGTGCATTATTATTATCACTATTAAACCCTTAGTTCAATTATCTAGTTACTTGCATGGTTGCTAAGTTGAGTCATATCTTTTGTATACGGTTTTGGGACAATTGGGACTCATGGGTAAAAGTAATATTTTATAGAGTAATGGGAAAGAACGATAAATTCAAATTCCCTTTGTCTACGTAATTAAATACTCCAAGTGTTTTGATCTTTTCAAATCGGGTCAATTAGTGTTAGTTAAATAAAAACTCAAGTGTAAGGATGCTCCTATAAATCCTTTATATTTTGATGTAATCATAGAGGATGGTAGATTAAAAAAAAAAGAAAAAAAAAAAAAACGTACGGGCTACCATCCTACATCTATCATTTATGTTTATGTTTTTAAGTTTGTGTTTTGTTTCAAGTTATCTAGTATTAGTGAGTCGAGTCTTGCCTTAGCAACGCCATGCTTTACATGGTTGTAACATAAGATTTTTGATTTGCCACCACTAAATATCCCATATCCAACAAAACCCTTTATTTCCCTACCCTAAGCCTAACGTTACAACCCTTGTAAAGACCTCTTATGTAAAACCCTAAAAATCTCAAACAGGTTAAATGACCAAATTGCCCTCAAGCTCAATAATTATGAAAACTCGTAAACACATCAATCTCAGTAAATATGTTAAGCACTTATATCACAAACAAGTTACACAAGACTATGATAATGAATGTCACTTATGTCTATTAGATATGATTCATATTACACAATTTTAAGTTAAATGGACCTACAGTAAAACCTCTATAAATTAATACTCGATAAATTAATAAACTCGATAAAATTAATAATTTGTTCAGTCCCAACTTGGGACCAGTACAAATTTGGACCTCAATCGATAAAATAATAAAATAATAACTTTTTTGAAACCCCAATGTATATATGTTAGTCCTAACGAAACTATAAATTAATAATTACTAAAATTTTTATATATGTATATATATTTTTGTGAGTGATACACTTCAAAATCCTAAGATTGTTTAGTAAAAAATGAATTTATAGTCACATGTTTTTTGTTGAACTTCAAATCTATATTTACTTTATCTTAAGATTTATCCTTATTGCTCTAAAGAGTTGGTGCATTTACAAAAACTGTTAATTTTATTTTCATAAAATGTGAATGGGAATTTATAAAATGTAAATTAGAACTTGTTTTTCAAATTTATTTTTCGTCACTAAAGTATACATTGTAACTAGCTAGTATATTAGACTTGAAATTTTAATGGTTATACGTAAAACCACTTTAAATTAATAAATTATTAATTTATCGATATAATAATATCTCTCTAAATTAATAAAATATTTCGGTCCCAACAATATTAATTTATAGAGTTTTTACTGTATACTACATCATGTACTAGATACAAAAAGAAAGTAAAATTAAAATAAATGTGAAAGACTAAATATGCTAGTATGGAAAGTAATTAGTCTCCCTATAATTTCTCCCCTAATTCAGCCAACATTAAACGGCCATGCCCCCTATTTGCGTCTAAATCGAATCGCCATATCTCCAAAATCTTGTTCCATCATATCACCCTTTTATCCTTTGTTTATGCTAGTACTAGCTTATAGACCCGTGGATTCACGGGGTTTTTAGAGAAGTTATTAATTAAGAACTTGAGTGTGCGAATAAAGTAACAAACAACAACGTACGTAAACATGTTCTACTATTTTTATAAAAAATAATAAGTAATAAGTCAACGATATTATAAACAATTGTATTTGTAACTCTTAATAAAAAACGTCCATGCATCGTCTTCTCCAATAACTGCGGCTAACGCCAACCACTTGAGTAATCCATATTCATTCCGTAAACACCTAAAATTTTAAAAAAGGAAGAAAAAATAATATCAAAGAGAAAGTTGTATATGTAAAGTTAAAAAATGGTACAAAATATGTAATTTATGTTGTTGTACATGCCGGTTGTCAATTATATCAATAGTTACAGGAATAGTGGCTCCTTAGGTTCATTCAATTAATCTACAAAACGGGGATATTTTGATAGATATAAGAGAACTTTTTGCACAAAAGCAACTATAGGTTTATAGTTTTCTATCTCAACAATTTGTTTCCTATATACCCGTGAGATATTTGTGAATTTCATTTTTTACTCATTTACTTTCTTTCCTTACTGTATGATTTTGTAATTATGATGCATATATGAATCCAATTATTTTCTTTTTTTTCTTCAATGCATAGTTCTTTATATAGACGTCATAATAGTTATGTATGACAGAACTTGAAGTGGAACACCGAACACATATACAAAAACTAAAAACACCAAATCGATATATAAATCAATTTGCCGTACTCAAGAAGTTTTGTGTTGTATATGTTTAGGAATGAAATAGATGTTGTGTCTTTCAAACTCAACAACCAATAAGATTACAAACACATCATTGTATTGATTGAATGACCTGCTTCAAAGAGCCGTAAAAAACTCTTGTTTAGATAGATAACTTTTCTCGTACAGTATCAAACTGCGTATGTAGTTCAATTGGTATTATAAATTATTATTGATATAGTATGACATCAAAAAGATAGTTTAACTCACACCTAACTTGTAACCTGATTAAGAACTTACTATTTATAAATATATAAAATGTACATGTTCTACAGTTAATAGAAAGGGGCGGATGTTCAAATACCAGTTCTAATATCAAACAACCCCTATAACATTAATTCAACCTCTATAGTTTAAATAAGCACTCCAAAATAGCCCCAATAAGTAGTTTAAGTAAGCACTTCAAACAGCCTCTACAAATAGTTTAAAAACAGCCTCTATAAGTAGTCTAAATAAGCCTTCAAAATATTGAGAAAAAAGGCATTGTGTTTATTATTCTAATATCATGATTTGTACTCCGTGAGATACGCGTATATCATTTAGTACCTACATTGTTCCTTCAAGAAAGAAAATACCGGTGAAAAACTTAATTGAGAAACTTATGAACCAAATTCATTAAAAATTATTCAATCAAAACGGATCACCTCAAAGCAACAAATCACCTTGTCACTGATTATCTTTATGAGAACTTATTAAAAATTTTATTGGAGTTACCTTTAAGCAAAATTTCACCTCTTCATTATTGTGATAAACATGTGTTCGTTTCAAAAGCATATGACCGTTTCAAAAAGAAAAATATAAGAATTTGTATTATGTCGAGACCAGTATAAGCCTCAAATTACCCTACAAACTGGAAAAAGAAGGCATTTATGGAATAAAGCATGGTATTATGATACCTGGAAAATAACAAATGTTGATTCGAAGCCATTTTTATTTATTTACCAACACATAATTAAAATTTATGGGCTAATAACTTACTGGTATATTTTTTTAATAACTTAAACCATCATAAGAAAGCTTGCTCTATGTTAATACTTAGTCCCAAATCGACATTACTTTAATATAAGTAAAAAAAAAACACCTGCTCGAGCATAGCAAGGTTGGCACTTTTATAGCTCGCCAACTATTGTTTTGAGGCAATTTTTGAAATTTATACACCCTAAGACCATATCAGTTATCTAACATATATTGGCTACAATATGCTTTTGATCAATGTGTTATTATCGTCATATTTATTTAAAAACATTGAATTACTAAATTTAAAAACAAATAAATAAATAAATAAATAAACATATTACCTTGGTTCACAATGTGTATGAACACTCTAGAAGATCTATTCCTACAATTCCACCCATCAGGTCTTGCATAGGTTGCACATTGCATTTGAAGTGATAAAGGGACAAGGGTTGTTAAAAAAGATTGAACCTTTCTCATGAGTCTTCAATATCACCCGTTGTTCTCCAACAATTACCAACATTGCATGTCCCATAGAGCACATAAAGCAAGATCATCTTCACCCCTACCCAAAACATTTTATCATAAACAAATACAGTGGTTCATGAAAGCATTTGTCTATATGGCGATGGTAGGCGAATATGAACAATATAAAAGCTCTTACACCATATGTTAGAGTTTAGCAAAAGTGGACATCCATATAGTATAACAAAAAATATTTTCGGGACCAAACCATCACATAGTGTAAAGTAAATTGAAACCATCCTAATCAAATAAGTCTTATACTCACACTATTAAGTTGATATTGTGCTTCTAAAAAGTAAAGATGCCTTAATTGGAAATTGAGCATAAGTTGCATGCTAATTTCGGCAATATGCTAAATAAAGAATGCCACAATAATATGAAGTGGCTCAATGTGTATAAGTGGACTCAAATGAATCAAGTATAAACAGAATTTGTTGCACATGTAAAGTTACACGTTACTATTATGTTTGAGCAATTCCAGAACAATCGTTTAGCTATCATTAAGTAATCTAAGGAAAAATATCTACATTAAGATCTTCAAGAAATATGTGGTATGTGACAGATTCAGTTACATTGTGATTTTTTTCTGTGGAGTTAAACGAAGCACACTGGAAATATTTTTTTTCTTTAGGAAAATGACTTCATAATAGCAACTTGTGAGTGAAAGAACTTTCCAATCACATAGTCTTCCGCATTGACATAAATGCTAAAATTAGAGATATAGATTATGAATAGAAATTAACTAACAACCAAATGATAGTAAACGATCATACATAACAAATTTTCTCTGAACAAAATGTGTAGTGAGATTTTTATTTGTAAGAAATGCAAATTCATAACTTTTTGCTCAAAGTTTTATTTTGACTATACATGAAGGCTTGGTATAGTGGCCCACAACGTGCTTCTTACTCTTTATCTTTCATTATACGTTTATATATCTATCTATCAACGTCCAACATAAACAACCAAATAGATTGACATAAGTTGATCTAAATATTTAAAAGGAAGTTTTAAATTGATAAAACTATTCAACCCCACTTCTAGTTTTCCACACGGGGTTCAAGGATCATTTCTGACTCTGATAAACTTTGGGGACCTATTTTATTAAATTATGTTTTGGGCCTAATATTTATACTTTTGGATTAAATGTTTTGAATACTTAAATTTGGGATTGGTTTTGAATGTTAAATGACTATCTTTTGCTATACTTGTGTGAGATACCAATCCAATAGTAACGCCCCGAAAACTTGATTAAGTCTTCCGCTGTACCGAGATTTAGGGGTGTTACATGGACCAATGATGTTGAAATCGAAACTGAGGTCTTGATGTTATTATGGTATATGGTATTTGTTGTTGGTCGTGGTCGAGTCTTTCAAGTTTACGCATAAACCTTTCATTGTTTTCATTTTCTTTTCAGTTCTTAATGCATAAACATTTCTACGCGTAATATTTTTTCAACCTTATGTGTAGGCCGAATTACTTATGCGTAAAAATAGGTCATACGCGTAGCATTCTTATGCGTAGAAATTTCTGTTACGCGTAAGTCTTTCTTAGGCATAGGAATTTGCTTACTCGTAAGCTTGTACGCGTATTCCATACGCGTAAGAATGTCCATAGGCGTAGAAAACTAGGGTTTTGACCCTTTGTCCATTTTCCGGCGAATTTTCCGACCATGTTTCCTGACCATCTTCAAAGATAACCCAGAAAAACTGCTATGATGCTTAATATGTGCCCGGTTTGACCAAGAAGATAGACCTATTGACCACGAAGATTTTTCACGGATAAAGATTGGTACAAAAAGTCATGTAAATATGATAAAAAATACTGACTTGGACAAAAAATGACACAAGACAGATTGTACACTTTAATAACCCACATGACATTTTTGACCAAAAATGATACACAATCTTTGTTTAAAACTGTTTTCCAACAAAGTAGGAAAAAAAAATTCGGACCATAAAAATGATACAAAAAACAGTTTTAACAAGATACAAAAACCACAATAAATCAACAATACAATAACCATGGCTCTATACCACTTGTTAGGATCGAAAACTTATAAGATTTATATGGTTTTGGGAGGTCTTGGTTGGTGGAAGAAGATGAAGATCTTCATCTTTCTAGAGAGAGAAAGTAGTGAGAGAAAGGATAAACAAAGGATAACTTGATTAAAATGAAAACACTACAATACACCTAATGATTAACCTCACCCCTCATGGAGAGTCATGAGGGGTATTTATAGGCTCAACAAACCATTACTTTGCCACTTAAACAATACTAGTCCCTATGGGCAAAGTATACTACGCATCTAATCCAATTCACGTAAGTGACGTTATCTTTATAAAAAAACGAGGCTAACAATTGTCTATACAACTATTAAACACTTAAAACACAATCAAATAACTATAACAATTGTCTATACAACCATTAAGTTACCCTTTAACATCTCTAATCATCATATAATCATATATTGATTATATGATAATTAATCCCATAAAATTACTAACTTTATCCATATAAAACTTATACCAAAATTACTATAACTTTATTATTTAGCTTAAAACACCAATTACCTATTTCCCCAATTTGGGTACATAAACCCTAACATTTAAATTTATAATTAATTCAAGAATAGAGGTTACTTACTTGACATAATGATTGTAAAGAACAAAATGTTTGATTATGGAACATTAATCTTCTTCATACTTTGATAATTAAGCCTCAAGCTTGATTTACCACCTTTTCTTTCTTGCTTCTAAACCGACATCACAACACACACTTGAAAACACTAGAACTCTCTCGAGAAGTCCAAGGAATAATAATACTTATCTAGTTATAATATAAGATTAATTATGTCTTTGGTCTATTGGCAAAGTAGTCACTTTAGTCCTTTTTTTTTATGTTTGTGACACATAATACTTTCTAAAACCATTTATATAATATTGTTTGACTATCGGGTTTTACTAACCAATCCTGTAATGCTTTTAAACTTCTAAAAGTCATTGTCAAACTATTCAAATGGCATTCTCATAATTAAATACTTAAAATCGAGTTTCGCTATAACACTCAGATGACAAGCTCTTTTGTTCATCATTTCTAGTTTCAGCAGTTTGAGTATTTCCAGTTAATGGAATGTCATAATCTGTTAAATGGTTAAAGTAAATTTTAAAATATCTTCTAACAACTCATCGATGAACAAAATAAAAAAATTCAATAATCATATAAGGATTTTACTGATCATGTCTGCATCTAGCCATGGCTGCTCTCTAATGTCATCTATATGAACATTATCTATTTCTTCAACTGTACGAAGACCATCCTAAACTTCTTGTTCATTAGTTTGATGTTGCTCTATATTTTCAATCCTTATGAATTCAATAGCAGGCTCTACAGTTTTTACCTTAGCCTCAGTGTAACACCCCCAAAATCGGTACAGTGGAAGCAAACAATTTGTAGGGTGCTACTGAATTTATATCACAACACAAGTATAGAACAACTGATTTTTATTAAGAAATTTCATTTATTGTAGTAAAACAAAGTTTACATCATTGTTTTAGTACGGAAAATATGGCCCATAATAAAGTGGTCCCCATTTAGGTTTATCAGAGAAATCCATGACCATGCCATGCCCTTGCCTTGCGCCTCCAAAATATGCTATCGCATTTTAACCTGAAAATACATGCTAAAAAGTGTCAACATGAGGTTAGTGAGGTCATAGGTTTAATCAAATACATTTATAAGTTCAAAAATGGTGAAGTAACCTTTCAGTTTTGTGACCAATGTGTCATCGTGTTTACTTTAAAATAATTCTTTACATGTGGACCGTGTGTGAGTATATGACCATTACAGCGAATATAATGTCATATACTGTGACTATTACGCTAGCACTAAGTTCATGCAACTGAAGCTTAACCATAGTGTGCATGCCTCTAGAAGCATGTTAAAATAAAGGCCTTTCAAGTGTTGAAATCCCTAACCACTTGAATCTCGACATGATATACGTCCGGTTACCTATCTGGTCAACCCAAACAGGGGAGTCACCCCTAACAGATATGTTTACGGTTCATGAGTTTGGCCAAAAATTTGAGATTTAGGGCTTAGGCTACTCTGCGTACATATTTTAATCAATAAAACATTTTGTATGGTCCATAAAACATTTTGCTTGATTCTCACGTATATAACCTTAAACAGTTAAGTTTTTTTTTTGGTAAAAGGGATTTTTCACCCTGGTAAAATTCATTACACCAAAAAACATTGAAGTACAATTGACATGGGTGAATCCCATGCCCCACAGCCCGTAACATAGGCTACATCTACTGCAAAATGCAGAATACAAACTCAGCTAAACGCTAGACCTAACAATTACATTTAAAAAACAATCCAAATGTAATAAAACAAGGTTTCAAGAACCATATCCATAGTGAGCGACTCTATCTTCAGTAATCTTCATTTCATAACCAGCGAGTGCACCACCAACTACCACACAATAACCAAATATTGGTAAACAATGTAACAATGAGTCACAAGAAAGTAGGACCCCACTACACCGTTTGCCAAATGCACACATTCAGACCCACTGCAACCTCTATTATTATTATTACATATGAATCGAATAAATAACCAATATACGAATGATACTCAATGCAAACCAGGTCTGAACCATAAAATATAGGGTTATGAACCCTGACTTCCATACAAATGACCAAACCCTCGAACTAGTCTCCAAACGGCAGATTGAATATAGCAAAAATACAAAATGAAGATGAACCAGAATGAAGATGAACCAAACACCCAATTTCAGCCACCACGCTAGAAAAAAACCCGTATTAGCAGGTGTAAAGATAGTCTCCAACAGCTTCAACTTTTAATGTGTATAGTACTAACGAAACCACAAAACGCAACCTGTCCAACACCAAATCCGAGCCATAAAACATATGGCATAATCAATACATAGGGAATACAAACCCTAACAAACAGTAAACAAACACAAGACCAGAATAATCTGAACCTTGACTTCCCGCTCTCTTAATCCCACATACACAATCATAGATCTGATATGTGCAGATCCGATTAAACAACCAAAAAGATATAACAATAAGTGAATAACCCATCAAATCGTACCAGATAAAAAGGGACGGTTTGAAGATCAAACCGCCATTAGATTTATACCATAAACTGGAAACCGATCAGCATAACACAAACAAGCCAAACCCTAAAAAGTATTAAAACGATAATCCTAAAGAAAGATAGGAAATCGATTAAAATTAAAGGATGGTTTAGGGTTCCAGCCGCGATGTAAGAATAGATGATTTCACAATATAGGTTTTTAAAGAATAGCACGCCGCCTATATGGATAGACACCTAAGAATCGATTGCATACCTACAAAGAGGTAGAGAGGCGATTCGAGTGGTGGATTTGGCCAGAAAATAGGTATAGGCGGCGGCCGGAAATCACCTATTGGTAGAGAGCGTTTTTTTTTTTTTTTTTTACTTTAAACAGTTAAGTTTGCTACAAAACGATCAATAGTGTGGTAGGTAACACATCATGCATTCAAAAATCATTTATTGCAGTCATGCATCACAGTTTTCATGAAAATTACCTTTATAGTAAAACAGTCATTGAGTTTAAGTAAACTGAGTATGTATCTTCCCCCAAAACATATATAAAATAGTTAAAAATTGGGGCTATGAACTCGCCTCAGCAATTCGATGTATGCAGTGCAACAAATCGATTAGTGATAGTGAGTGGCTCCGACACACAACCTAGATTAGTACAGCAAGTTTAGTAATTATTCATGTTTAAGAATCGATAAAGTTTAAGAAAAGTTTTCAAGTGTTTGTTGTTGTTGTTTGTGTGGCAGCATTTAAGTTTAAAAAAGTTTTCTAAATATTTGTAAGTATTGGCTTATGGAAGTGTATAAATAGAAAGTATCTTGATGAGGAACGAGGTTTCGGTATAATGATAACCGAATGGTGATGTACGAAAATAGTATGGATATTATAAGACGTATACAGTTTGTATGAACGGAAGTGTATAAGACGATTCTCTCTCTAGGCGATTTCTTTACCCTTACTTCCTTAATCGGTTTTCAATCAAATCAGCCTAAACCTTGGATTCTTTGCATCATTCTTACTTTGTTACTGATTAACATCTTTGTTAATTCGTCCTAGTTTGAATTCGTGCAGCGTTTCTTGTGTTTTAGGTTTATTTTTTGAATCGTTTTTTTTAGGGTTTAGATAATCGTTTTTGGTTTTAAGCTGCGTGGGTTTATGTGATCGTCCTTGCTTGGTTATAATCTCCTTGCTGGTCTTATTTTCATCGTATTAACCTTGATTGATCATGGGAGCAAGTTAGGTTATGGTGCGTAACGATTCAAAACCCTAACTTTTCAGTTAGGGTTTCGTTTTAAACTGTTCGCTTGCTGTTTGAATTCTGTTTGGTTGTGGTGTTTGTTTGGATTGTTTGTGGGGTTTCAGAGAGATGGAGAAAGGTTTTCTTGACAAAGATGGTTCGGTGAACGCTGCAAAAGCAGCCATCAACTTGGCCGATCAAGATGGCTTGAATGTGGACTCGCATCCATATGCTAGGGTGGATATTAATGCGTTGGAAGCTAGATTGAATCATCTTAAGGGTGATGGAATTGATGTTGCTGCTGCTCCTGAGTTGCGTAAAGCTGCTAGGGTTGTTCGTAACCCTAGCACTAACGAGGGGAATCAGTTTGGTGATAGTGAGTTCGAATCTGTTTGGGGTACGGAAACTATGGTGAAAACTGGTGGTCTTGACCCATGGATGAACACTAAGGTAGGACTTGATAGTGATAAGGTAGGCACGTCGTCTTCTCTTAACTCTAATGCTCATGATTCTGGTTTGAACGAGAATTTGATATCTCCTAGTGTTGCTGATTCGAAGGTGGATAATTTAGTTGCACCTACTAATGTGGTCAATGAGTCTAATTCTAATGTGAATGACAAAGTGCCTAATGAAGTAAGGTCGTTTGCTAATGTGTTAAACCCGGAACGAGTTACTAAGAAAGTTAACTTTCGACCAATGGTGAATGAGCATCATATTGCTAATCATGATACGGCTCTCCCTAAAGCTGCTATGGAGGGTGTATTTAACCGTTATGACAATACTCTTGTTGGCTTCTTTGTTGGTAAGAATATTGCGTTTCCTTTGGTCCAAAACTACGTCACTAACACGTGGGGTAAGTTTGGGTTAAAGAAACTTATGAAGAATGACGATGGTGTTTTCCTCTTTAAGTTTGATTCTAAAGAGGGTGTTGATACTGTC